>JARPMR010000055.1:10000-171701 GCA_029955525.1 Oeneis ivallda | reverse complement strand
GCTCAGCGGTGAGTTCGGACTTGGACACAGCTGTCACTTGTCAGATCGGCAACCTGATCATCTACAACCCGCGGCGCGAGGACTCCGGCAACTACTCGTGCTCGCCCTCCAACCTCGACTCCCGCCTCCGTCGTGCTGCACGTGCTCAGCGGTGAGTTCGGACTTGGACACAGCTGTCACTCGTCAGATCGGCAACCTGATCATCTACAACCCGCGGCGCGAGGACTCCGGCAACTACTCGTGCTCGCCCTCCAACCTCGACTCCGCCTCCGTCGTGCTGCAACGTGCTCAGCGGTGAGTTCGGACTTGGACACAGCTGTCACTTGTCAGATCGGCAACCTGATCATCTACAACCCGCGGCGCGAGGACTCCGGCAACTACTCGTGCTCGCCCTCCAACCTCGACTCCGCCTCCGTCGTGCTGCACGTGCTCAGCGGTGAGTTCGGACTTGGACACAGCTGTCACTCGTCAGATCGGCAACCTGATCATCTACAACCCGCGGCGCGAGGACTCCGGCAACTACTCGTGCTCGCCCTCCAACCTCGACTCCGCCTCCGTCGTGCTGCACGTGCTCAGCGGTGAGTTCGGACTTGGACACAGCTGTCACTCGTCAGATCGGCAACCTGATCATCTACAACCCGCGGCGCGAGGACTCCGGCAACTACTCGTGCTCGCCCTCCAACCTCGACTCCGCCTCCGTCGTGCTGCACGTGCTCAGCGGTGAGTTCGGACTTGGACACAGCTGTCACTTGTCAGATCGGCAACCTGATCATCTACAACCCGCGGCGCGAGGACTCCGGCAACTACTCGTGCTCGCCCTCCAACCTCGACTCCGCCTCCGTCGTGCTGCACGTGCTCAGCGGTGAGTTCGGACTTGGACACAGCTGTCACTCGTCAGATCGGCAACCTGATCATCTACAACCCGCGGCGCGAGGACTCCGGCAACTACTCGTGCTCGCCCTCCAACCTCGACTCCGCCTCCGTCGTGCTGCACGTGCTCAGCGGTGAGTTCGGACTTGGACACAGCTGTCACTCGTCAGATCGGCAACCTGATCATCTACAACCCGCGGCGCGAGGACTCCGGCAACTACTCGTGCTCGCCCTCCAACCTCGACTCCGCCTCCGTCGTGCTGCACGTGCTCAGCGGTGAGTTCGGACTTGGACACAGCTGTCACTTGTCAGATCGGCAACCTGATCATCTACAACCCGCGGCGCGAGGACTCCGGCAACTACTCGTGCTCGCCCTCCAACCTCGACTCCGCCTCCGTCGTGCTGCACGTGCTCAGCGGTGAGTTCGGACTTGGACACAGCTGTCAACTGTCAGATCGGGCAACCTGATCATCTACAACCCGCGGCGCGAGGACTCCGGCAACTACTCGTGCTCGCCCTCCAACCTCGACTCCGCCTCCGTCGTGCTGCACGTGCTCAGCGGTGAGTTCGGACTTGGACACAGCTGTCACTCGTCAGATCGGCAACCTGATCATCTACAACCCGCGGCGCGAGGACTCCGGCAACTACTCGTGCTCGCCCTCCAACCTCGACTCCGCCTCCGTCGTGCTGCACGTGCTCAGCGGTGAGTTCGGACTTGGACACAGCTGTCACTCGTCAGATCGGCAACCTGATCATCTACAACCCGCGGCGCGAGGACTCCGGCAACTACTCGTGCTCGCCCTCCAACCTCGACTCCGCCTCCGTCGTGCTGCACGTGCTCAGCGGTGAGTTCGGACTTGGACACAGCTGTCACTCGTCAGATCGGCAACCTGATCATCTACAACCCGCGGCGCGAGGACTCCGGCAACTACTCGTGCTCGCCCTCCAACCTCGACTCCGCCTCCGTCGTGCTGCACGTGCTCAGCGGTGAGTTCGGACTTGGACACAGCTGTCACTCGTCAGATCGGCAACCTGATCATCTACAACCCGCGGCGCGAGGACTCCGGCAACTACTCGTGCTCGCCCTCCAACCTCGACTCCGCCTCCGTCGTGCTGCACGTGCTCAGCGGTGAGTTCGGACTTGGACACAGCTGTCACTCGTCAGATCGGCAACCTGATCATCTACAACCCGCGGCGCGAGGACTCCGGCAACTACTCGTGCTCGCCCTCCAACCTCGACTCCGCCTCCGTCGTGCTGCACGTGCTCAGCGGTGAGTTCGGACTTGGACACAGCTGTCACTCGTCAGATCGGCAACCTGATCATCTACAACCCGCGGCGCGAGGACTCCGGCAACTACTCGTGCTCGCCCTCCAACCTCGACTCCGCCTCCGTCGTGCTGCACGTGCTCAGCGGTGAGTTCGGACTTGGACACAGCTGTCACTCGTCAGATCGGCAACCTGATCATCTACAACCCGCGGCGCGAGGACTCCGGCAACTACTCGTGCTCGCCCTCCAACCTCGACTCCGCCTCCGTCGTGCTGCACGTGCTCAGCGGTGAGTTCGGACTTGGACACAGCTGTCACTCGTCAGATCGGCAACCTGATCATCTACAACCCGCGGCGCGAGGACTCCGGCAACTACTCGTGCTCGCCCTCCAACCTCGACTCCGCCTCCGTCGTGCTGCACGTGCTCAGCGGTGAGTTCGGACTTGGACACAGCTGTCACTCGTCAGATCGGCAACCTGATCATCTACAACCCGCGGCGCGAGGACTCCGGCAACTACTCGTGCTCGCCCTCCAACCTCGACTCCGCCTCCGTCGTGCTGCACGTGCTCAGCGGTGAGTTCGGACTTGGACACAGCTGTCACTCGTCAGATCGGCAACCTGATCATCTACAACCCGCGGCGCGAGGACTCCGGCAACTACTCGTGCTCGCCCTCCAACCTCGACTCCGCCTCCGTCGTGCTGCACGTGCTCAGCGGTGAGTTCGGACTTGGACACAGCTGTCACTCGTCAGATCGGCAACCTGATCATCTACAACCCGCGGCGCGAGGACTCCGGCAACTACTCGTGCTCGCCCTCCAACCTCGACTCCGCCTCCGTCGTGCTGCACGTGCTCAGCGGTGAGTTCGGACTTGGACACAGCTGTCACTCGTCAGATCGGCAACCTGATCATCTACAACCCGCGGCGCGAGGACTCCGGCAACTACTCGTGCTCGCCCTCCAACCTCGACTCCGCCTCCGTCGTGCTGCACGTGCTCAGCGGTGAGTTCGGACTTGGACACAGCTGTCACTCGTCAGATCGGCAACCTGATCATCTACAACCCGCGGCGCGAGGACTCCGGCAACTACTCGTGCTCGCCCTCCAACCTCGACTCCGCCTCCGTCGTGCTGCACGTGCTCAGCGGTGAGTTCGGACTTGGACACAGCTGTCACTCGTCAGATCGGCAACCTGATCATCTACAACCCGCGGCGCGAGGACTCCGGCAACTACTCGTGCTCGCCCTCCAACCTCGACTCCGCCTCCGTCGTGCTGCACGTGCTCAGCGGTGAGTTCGGACTTGGACACAGCTGTCACTCGTCAGATCGGCAACCTGATCATCTACAACCCGCGGCGCGAGGACTCCGGCAACTACTCGTGCTCGCCCTCCAACCTCGACTCCGCCTCCGTCGTGCTGCACGTGCTCAGCGGTGAGTTCGGACTTGGACACAGCTGTCACTCGTCAGATCGGCAACCTGATCATCTACAACCCGCGGCGCGAGGACTCCGGCAACTACTCGTGCTCGCCCTCCAACCTCGACTCCGCCTCCGTCGTGCTGCACGTGCTCAGCGGTGAGTTCGGACTTGGACACAGCTGTCACTCGTCAGATCGGCAACCTGATCATCTACAACCCGCGGCGCGAGGACTCCGGCAACTACTCGTGCTCGCCCTCCAACCTCGACTCCGCCTCCGTCGTGCTGCACGTGCTCAGCGGTGAGTTCGGACTTGGACACAGCTGTCACTCGTCAGATCGGCAACCTGATCATCTACAACCCGCGGCGCGAGGACTCCGGCAACTACTCGTGCTCGCCCTCCAACCTCGACTCCGCCTCCGTCGTGCTGCACGTGCTCAGCGGTGAGTTCGGACTTGGACACAGCTGTCACTCGTCAGATCGGCAACCTGATCATCTACAACCCGCGGCGCGAGGACTCCGGCAACTACTCGTGCTCGCCCTCCAACCTCGACTCCGCCTCCGTCGTGCTGCACGTGCTCAGCGGTGAGTTCGGACTTGGACACAGCTGTCACTCGTCAGATCGGCAACCTGATCATCTACAACCCGCGGCGCGAGGACTCCGGCAACTACTCGTGCTCGCCCTCCAACCTCGACTCCGCCTCCGTCGTGCTGCACGTGCTCAGCGGTGAGTTCGGACTTGGACACAGCTGTCACTCGTCAGATCGGCAACCTGATCATCTACAACCCGCGGCGCGAGGACTCCGGCAACTACTCGTGCTCGCCCTCCAACCTCGACTCCGCCTCCGTCGTGCTGCACGTGCTCAGCGGTGAGTTCGGACTTGGACACAGCTGTCACTCGTCAGATCGGCAACCTGATCATCTACAACCCGCGGCGCGAGGACTCCGGCAACTACTCGTGCTCGCCCTCCAACCTCGACTCCGCCTCCGTCGTGCTGCACGTGCTCAGCGGTGAGTTCGGACTTGGACACAGCTGTCACTCGTCAGATCGGCAACCTGATCATCTACAACCCGCGGCGCGAGGACTCCGGCAACTACTCGTGCTCGCCCTCCAACCTCGACTCCGCCTCCGTCGTGCTGCACGTGCTCAGCGGTGAGTTCGGACTTGGACACAGCTGTCACTCGTCAGATCGGCAACCTGATCATCTACAACCCGCGGCGCGAGGACTCCGGCAACTACTCGTGCTCGCCCTCCAACCTCGACTCCGCCTCCGTCGTGCTGCACGTGCTCAGCGGTGAGTTCGGACTTGGACACAGCTGTCACTCGTCAGATCGGCAACCTGATCATCTACAACCCGCGGCGCGAGGACTCCGGCAACTACTCGTGCTCGCCCTCCAACCTCGACTCCGCCTCCGTCGTGCTGCACGTGCTCAGCGGTGAGTTCGGACTTGGACACAGCTGTCACTCGTCAGATCGGCAACCTGATCATCTACAACCCGCGGCGCGAGGACTCCGGCAACTACTCGTGCTCGCCCTCCAACCTCGACTCCGCCTCCGTCGTGCTGCACGTGCTCAGCGGTGAGTTCGGACTTGGACACAGCTGTCACTCGTCAGATCGGCAACCTGATCATCTACAACCCGCGGCGCGAGGACTCCGGCAACTACTCGTGCTCGCCCTCCAACCTCGACTCCGCCTCCGTCGTGCTGCACGTGCTCAGCGGTGAGTTCGGACTTGGACACAGCTGTCACTCGTCAGATCGGCAACCTGATCATCTACAACCCGCGGCGCGAGGACTCCGGCAACTACTCGTGCTCGCCCTCCAACCTCGACTCCGCCTCCGTCGTGCTGCACGTGCTCAGCGGTGAGTTCGGACTTGGACACAGCTGTCACTCGTCAGATCGGCAACCTGATCATCTACAACCCGCGGCGCGAGGACTCCGGCAACTACTCGTGCTCGCCCTCCAACCTCGACTCCGCCTCCGTCGTGCTGCACGTGCTCAGCGGTGAGTTCGGACTTGGACACAGCTGTCACTCGTCAGATCGGCAACCTGATCATCTACAACCCGCGGCGCGAGGACTCCGGCAACTACTCGTGCTCGCCCTCCAACCTCGACTCCGCCTCCGTCGTGCTGCACGTGCTCAGCGGTGAGTTCGGACTTGGACACAGCTGTCACTCGTCAGATCGGCAACCTGATCATCTACAACCCGCGGCGCGAGGACTCCGGCAACTACTCGTGCTCGCCCTCCAACCTCGACTCCGCCTCCGTCGTGCTGCACGTGCTCAGCGGTGAGTTCGGACTTGGACACAGCTGTCACTCGTCAGATCGGCAACCTGATCATCTACAACCCGCGGCGCGAGGACTCCGGCAACTACTCGTGCTCGCCCTCCAACCTCGACTCCGCCTCCGTCGTGCTGCACGTGCTCAGCGGTGAGTTCGGACTTGGACACAGCTGTCACTCGTCAGATCGGCAACCTGATCATCTACAACCCGCGGCGCGAGGACTCCGGCAACTACTCGTGCTCGCCCTCCAACCTCGACTCCGCCTCCGTCGTGCTGCACGTGCTCAGCGGTGAGTTCGGACTTGGACACAGCTGTCACTCGTCAGATCGGCAACCTGATCATCTACAACCCGCGGCGCGAGGACTCCGGCAACTACTCGTGCTCGCCCTCCAACCTCGACTCCGCCTCCGTCGTGCTGCACGTGCTCAGCGGTGAGTTCGGACTTGGACACAGCTGTCACTCGTCAGATCGGCAACCTGATCATCTACAACCCGCGGCGCGAGGACTCCGGCAACTACTCGTGCTCGCCCTCCAACCTCGACTCCGCCTCCGTCGTGCTGCACGTGCTCAGCGGTGAGTTCGGACTTGGACACAGCTGTCACTCGTCAGATCGGCAACCTGATCATCTACAACCCGCGGCGCGAGGACTCCGGCAACTACTCGTGCTCGCCCTCCAACCTCGACTCCGCCTCCGTCGTGCTGCACGTGCTCAGCGGTGAGTTCGGACTTGGACACAGCTGTCACTCGTCAGATCGGCAACCTGATCATCTACAACCCGCGGCGCGAGGACTCCGGCAACTACTCGTGCTCGCCCTCCAACCTCGACTCCGCCTCCGTCGTGCTGCACGTGCTCAGCGGTGAGTTCGGACTTGGACACAGCTGTCACTCGTCAGATCGGCAACCTGATCATCTACAACCCGCGGCGCGAGGACTCCGGCAACTACTCGTGCTCGCCCTCCAACCTCGACTCCGCCTCCGTCGTGCTGCACGTGCTCAGCGGTGAGTTCGGACTTGGACACAGCTGTCACTCGTCAGATCGGCAACCTGATCATCTACAACCCGCGGCGCGAGGACTCCGGCAACTACTCGTGCTCGCCCTCCAACCTCGACTCCGCCTCCGTCGTGCTGCACGTGCTCAGCGGTGAGTTCGGACTTGGACACAGCTGTCACTCGTCAGATCGGCAACCTGATCATCTACAACCCGCGGCGCGAGGACTCCGGCAACTACTCGTGCTCGCCCTCCAACCTCGACTCCGCCTCCGTCGTGCTGCACGTGCTCAGCGGTGAGTTCGGACTTGGACACAGCTGTCACTCGTCAGATCGGCAACCTGATCATCTACAACCCGCGGCGCGAGGACTCCGGCAACTACTCGTGCTCGCCCTCCAACCTCGACTCCGCCTCCGTCGTGCTGCACGTGCTCAGCGGTGAGTTCGGACTTGGACACAGCTGTCACTCGTCAGATCGGCAACCTGATCATCTACAACCCGCGGCGCGAGGACTCCGGCAACTACTCGTGCTCGCCCTCCAACCTCGACTCCGCCTCCGTCGTGCTGCACGTGCTCAGCGGTGAGTTCGGACTTGGACACAGCTGTCACTCGTCAGATCGGCAACCTGATCATCTACAACCCGCGGCGCGAGGACTCCGGCAACTACTCGTGCTCGCCCTCCAACCTCGACTCCGCCTCCGTCGTGCTGCACGTGCTCAGCGGTGAGTTCGGACTTGGACACAGCTGTCACTCGTCAGATCGGCAACCTGATCATCTACAACCCGCGGCGCGAGGACTCCGGCAACTACTCGTGCTCGCCCTCCAACCTCGACTCCGCCTCCGTCGTGCTGCACGTGCTCAGCGGTGAGTTCGGACTTGGACACAGCTGTCACTCGTCAGATCGGCAACCTGATCATCTACAACCCGCGGCGCGAGGACTCCGGCAACTACTCGTGCTCGCCCTCCAACCTCGACTCCGCCTCCGTCGTGCTGCACGTGCTCAGCGGTGAGTTCGGACTTGGACACAGCTGTCACTCGTCAGATCGGCAACCTGATCATCTACAACCCGCGGCGCGAGGACTCCGGCAACTACTCGTGCTCGCCCTCCAACCTCGACTCCGCCTCCGTCGTGCTGCACGTGCTCAGCGGTGAGTTCGGACTTGGACACAGCTGTCACTCGTCAGATCGGCAACCTGATCATCTACAACCCGCGGCGCGAGGACTCCGGCAACTACTCGTGCTCGCCTTCCAACCTCGACTCCGCCTCCGTCGTGCTGCACGTGCTCAGCGGTGAGTTCGGACTTGGACACAGCTGTCACTCGTCAGATCGGCAACCTGATCATCTACAACCCGCGGCGCGAGGACTCCGGCAACTACTCGTGCTCGCCCTCCAACCTCGACTCCGCCTCCGTCGTGCTGCACGTGCTCAGCGGTGAGTTCGGACTTGGACACAGCTGTCACTCGTCAGATCGGCAACCTGATCATCTACAACCCGCGGCGCGAGGACTCCGGCAACTACTCGTGCTCGCCCTCCAACCTCGACTCCGCCTCCGTCGTGCTGCACGTGCTCAGCGGTGAGTTCGGACTTGGACACAGCTGTCACTCGTCAGATCGGCAACCTGATCATCTACAACCCGCGGCGCGAGGACTCCGGCAACTACTCGTGCTCGCCCTCCAACCTCGACTCCGCCTCCGTCGTGCTGCACGTGCTCAGCGGTGAGTTCGGACTTGGACACAGCTGTCACTCGTCAGATCGGCAACCTGATCATCTACAACCCGCGGCGCGAGGACTCCGGCAACTACTCGTGCTCGCCCTCCAACCTCGACTCCGCCTCCGTCGTGCTGCACGTGCTCAGCGGTGAGTTCGGACTTGGACACAGCTGTCACTCGTCAGATCGGCAACCTGATCATCTACAACCCGCGGCGCGAGGACTCCGGCAACTACTCGTGCTCGCCCTCCAACCTCGACTCCGCCTCCGTCGTGCTGCACGTGCTCAGCGGTGAGTTCGGACTTGGACACAGCTGTCACTTGTCAGATCGGCAACCTGATCATCTACAACCCGCGGCGCGAGGACTCCGGCAACTACTCGTGCTCGCCCTCCAACCTCGACTCCGCCTCCGTCGTGCTGCACGTGCTCAGCGGTGAGTTCGGACTTGGACACAGCTGTCACTCGTCAGATCGGCAACCTGATCATCTACAACCCGCGGCGCGAGGACTCCGGCAACTACTCGTGCTCGCCCTCCAACCTCGACTCCGCCTCCGTCGTGCTGCACGTGCTCAGCGGTGAGTTCGGACTTGGACACAGCTGTCACTTGTCAGATCGGCAACCTGATCATCTACAACCCGCGGCGCGAGGACTCCGGCAACTACTCGTGCTCGCCCTCCAACCTCGACTCCGCCTCCGTCGTGCTGCACGTGCTCAGCGGTGAGTTCGGACTTGGACACAGCTGTCACTTGTCAGATCGGCAACCTGATCATCTACAACCCGCGGCGCGAGGACTCCGGCAACTACTCGTGCTCGCCCTCCAACCTCGACTCCGCCTCCGTCGTGCTGCACGTGCTCAGCGGTGAGTTCGGACTTGGACACAGCTGTCACTTGTCAGATCGGCAACCTGATCATCTACAACCCGCGGCGCGAGGACTCCGGCAACTACTCGTGCTCGCCCTCCAACCTCGACTCCGCCTCCGTCGTGCTGCACGTGCTCAGCGGTGAGTTCGGACTTGGACACAGCTGTCACTTGTCAGATCGGCAACCTGATCATCTACAACCCGCGGCGCGAGGACTCCGGCAACTACTCGTGCTCGCCCTCCAACCTCGACTCCGCCTCAGTTCCACTCCGAATCCACTGAGTTCAAGGTATTGTCCATGGAATTTAATATTGGGACTCACGAATCCGTGGGCAGACGGCTGGTTCAGGCTCTCCTCGAGCCGATCACAGCTGGGGAGGTCCGCTCGGCCATAGGGTTTCGGACCCCGCAGAGATGGTTAGGCGAGAAGGCGTGGCTCGATCAGCACTCCACCTCCTTGATGCGTCATACGGGAACCGAGGCGACGAGGTGGCCGTATCCTGGTGATTGTGTCGAACTCGCACTGGTCGCTCACTGTTTTCACTAGAGTTGGCACTAGGTCTATACCGACTACATAGTTCTTACCAACGAGAATATCGCATATACGGTAGACGGGGTAATCGCGTCACATGGCGGACGCCCATGCCAATCTGATGGTTCCGCTGCAAAATACGTCGCTGCGGTGACGGCAAATTGTCCGATGACATGACCGGAAGTTAAAGAGAGGTAGAAACCCTCAGGATGCCCTTAAAACGGGACGATTTTAAACTCTGTTTCTCAAAAGCTGCATGTCACAGGTTAGCTGGTGACAATCGCGGGAGCCGATCACGTCCGCGACCTCTCGGTGGCGGTACCGAGCCTCGACTGACTCTCGGTTGTCATCTGTCTCTCGTGGGCGACGCTCGAGTATGAAAGAGACGGGTTAAGGATCGCCATGCCACAGAGAGGGACAGACTGTTCCGATGTTCTGTCAGATGCGTTCGGAAATCTAACATGTCAAGGAACTGCGAATGCGCAAGTTAAGTGACTTTAGAAGTAGTGTGTAACATTACACTACAGTATCAAACCGCAACCCTAAGTTACTTGGTGGCACGTCTTGCGTTCACGGTTGCGTGGTACCACGCTACGACCGAGCCCACGACCTCATGGCCTCACACAGCGCTCACCGCTGCGTTTCGCCGAGTAGTCATCCAATTAGCGATTTAGATGGAGATTTATTTAGGAGAGTATAGCAATGTCGTGTCTTTGGCGCAGGCGAGCAGCCGGCCGCCATGCAGCACGGCAACGCGGCCGCCGCGCCGCGCGCCGCGCCCGCCCTGCTCGCCGCGCCGCTTGCCGCGCCGCTCGCCGCGCCGCGCGCACTGCGGACCGTCCTGCGGCGACCCGTGCTCGCGCTGGCGTTGCTGCTACTCGTGCTGTGAGTGCTCTGTATTATTGTCCTCTTATAGCAAACGAAACGAGGGAATTGATATCAAAACCAAAGCAACCGAGGTAGCTCAACGAATGCAAGCTGAAGTGCAGTAGCGCAGAGGTCACGTTACGTTTGACGCAACACCAACGGCCAAAAAGGTCGACATGCCGCAGTAGACATCGCGACCGGCAAGCGGCAAGTGTAGGGTGGCCCACCAACTAGACCAATGACCACAAAAACTCGACGGGTAGAGGCGATCGAAAGATTTCAAACGCTCGACGTTTTATTAGATAATTGTTATACTCCGTGAACCTAATGAGCGCTTTTTCACGATTGCAGGCTGCAGTGCCACGACGAAGACGCGCCAAAATAGCAGCCGCCGTGCCCCCAGCCCGGGGCGGCGTCGCGCCGCGCGCGCTGAGCGAAGCCTCCCTATGTTGACGAACGCCCCGCAATGACGGGGCTCTGTAAAATTTGTACATAATATTATAAATGATAAAGTATATAACTCTTTCGATAGGAGCTCGACCGCCGCTCCGGCGGAGCTCGCTCCGGGGTCGGCGGTCGCGCTCGGGCGAGTGTTCCCGTGCGGCCGCCGCCGTCCCCGGAGCGCGTTCCCGCGGCGCGGCGCTCGGCGTCTCGTTTGACATCGAAGTCGTTCAATTCCGATCCCGCGCTCCCTCGCCAAGCGACTCGGAGCGGACCCGTGTGGACATTATTGTTTTATACCGACTCGTCCGCTCTGCCGCCGCGCCCGTGGCCCGCTCGCGGCCGGCTCGCGGCCGGGCCACGGGCGCGGCGGCGCAGCGGCTGACTGCCGGCGTTCGTTAATTTGACGAAGCAGTGATACGGAGTTAAAGTAAGTTTGATTCGTCGACACTGTTACTGCCTCACTTGTAAATATATAAATGTAAGTAATATAAATAAAGATGAGATCGTTGAAACATTTACACTGTCGTGTCACTTCCGCCCATCTCCTCTCCCCTCGGAGCCTGACGAGCTCTTCGCAGACGATGGCTGTTCGGAAGCATCCCCCCGTCGGAGCTGGCCGGCGGCCGCGCGGCTCCGTGAGCATCGTGCTCGTTTTACAGCTTCAAACGCACGATAAACATTAATTGACCGAGCGAAGCGAAGGTCTCTGAGTCTACTTAAGTGAGTTTGCACTTGTCCGTTCGTCCGTCCGTCCTTATAACTTCTGAATTACTGAACGTAATTACATCAATTTTAGATATAATAATAATTATGTAAACCGATAGCCTCCAGCCGAAAATGGCTTAAAAAGTTATAAAAATCTTTATTACAGGGGGGCTCTCATAGAAGCGAATGCGAAGTAAAATATTTTTAAAGCGTTACATAGGGTTGTGTTATATCATTTTAAAGATAAATTGGAACAAAGTACAAAAGTTTTTTTTTTAATTTTTCCCCTAAAATTGACGAAATGGGGACTTTCAAAGTGATGATTATATTTGACCTCAGAAGTCTTAATCAGTTGAAAGGCCGAGCTTGAAACTTTTGAATTATTTGCGTTATATCATGTTCTTGAACAACAAATACAAAAATTGGATATATATTATGATAAGGAGACTAAATTATTTAATTTTTAATGAGCTGCAATATTTTAACAGATCTTCACGATAATGTCAATATATGGCGCTCTCATCTCATATTGCAAACGCAGCTTTACGTAAACTATTATTATTTTTGTAATCGCACTAAATGATACGAGTGACTCACACAAGACTTAGTTTATTTATTTAACTCAACACATTAAATTGGTACTTAAATCGCGCACATAGTTAACTTTTAATAGGTGCTACTTGTGCACTCTCCCAAAACAGACTCACTAGATATTTTCCAAAAGTTATAATGTCGCCTCGTGACGCCCCACTATTGCTTTTGACGAGAACCAATCGGAACCAATAGCGTGGCGACACGATACAACGAAGTATGACAGAACTGCCAACTTAATAAATTAATAGCCGAAACCCAATTACTTAGCGCCGTTTTAGGCGGGAACCAATAGGGTGGCGACATGATACAAGGAGGCATAGACAGAGCTGCCAACTTAATAAATTAATTATTTTATGTTTAATCTTAAATTTTACAATCAGTTTTATAATTATTATTTTTATGTTAAACAATTAACTTTATAATTGTTAAAATATATACATTATTATGCACACATAAAATCTTGCACCGCGGCGACAACATCCGGCCCTCCTGCGCACGCATCCGTCCCTGGATAGCGTCTCTGTCTGGTGCAGTTGCTGAGAACAGAAAACAACAACAATCAGAAAATTGGACATAGCCATTTTCAGAATTCCAACGAGTGGCCTCCAATCTACTATCCCGTCAACGGCTCGTAACTGGAGGCCCACCCAACGAGAACTTTGAAACATTTAATCAATTTAACTAAGGGATTATGAACTACATACTTGTATATCTGATACTTAGACTTGTTCCGAACTGTTCCATCAGCGGTCAGTTATTTTGTTAAGACTTATAGCTTTCCCTTATAGCTTATAGGTTGGCACAACATCGAGCAGAATGGCGTGCACATGAGGAGGCCTATGTCCAACGATGGATTACATGAGGCTCGAAAAGAAGAAGAAGAAGATAGCTTTCCCTAGGCGATGCCTTTGGCCAACCCTAGTTGCATATCACTATAAATCTTAACTTCAGATGTAACGGATTTATTTTACACTATTAAATACCGTCACAAAGTATACTCATCTATGTACCGATATACAAGTTCGAAGCAAAATGCACTAGACATTTAAAAGGTTAGGTTTAGTAACACTCATAATAGGTATTTTAAATATCAATCGATCAAAGAGCCCTACAATTAGTAATAATATTATGATATTACCTGACAACATCTTAGGTCATACCCAAACGCTTCTCACACAAATCGTCCAGTCTTATCCAGGGTTTCATATTTTCGGCACATGTGGTCCCCTCATAGCATTTACCAGTTCTTTCAGCCCCTCTCATGGCCCAAAACTTTTGTCACCTGAAAAGGTCCTTTAAACAGCGGTAGCAATTTAGTGCTTTGTCCATAGTTTGACTGACTGGGAATTTTAATAACAACCAAGTCATTGACGTCGTAAATTCTAGCAGGTTTTCAGCATTCGCTTGGATTCGATTATTGACAATATTTCTCAATGAGGTTATATCGATTGTTTGTTCATCATCTTCTTTAACAAGTTGATCAGAATCGGTTTGCAACCGGTAGCCAAAGAAAACTTCGCTAGGAGCTGCAGAGGTGGTTTTGTTGATTGTACTGTTTATACCTTGTTGAATACTTGAAATATGTGTATCCCATTTATTATAATCAGTACTGGCACCCATGGTTGTCAGCGCATCAAGGATGGTACGATTAAAGCGTTCCACTTGGCCATTCGAACGTGGAACCGCGGTTGCAATTACATGTTGCCTTATGTTTTTATCCTGACAGTATTTTACAAACGATTTGGATGTAAAGGCACTTCCGGCATCACATATAAGCCGTCTAGGATTACCAAAAATTTTAAATATTTTATCAAGCTCATTTATGACCATTTGGCTTTTTGTATTCCGAACAGGTGATATGAAAATAAATTTCGTAAAAGCGTCAACTGTCACGAATAAGTAAGTATTTTTCTGTGTGGTCTTTACAAAGGGACCTAGATGGTCTATATGTAATGTATGGAAAGGTCTCGCATATTTCGGTATAGAGAACAACTTTCCTTCCTTTTTGCCGTGGATACTTTTGGAATAAATACAATAAATGCAATTCTTTATATATTTGGATACAATCTTTTTCATTTTAGGAAACCAATATAGTGACTTGATTCTTTCCATTGATTTATCCACGGCAAAATGGCCTATCTCATCATGATTCGCTCTAATCACTTGCCAAATACATTTCTTGGGAACTACCCATCTCCTACCATATTCAGTCCGTCGATACACTTTATTTCCTAACAACTCATAGTCATTAAATATTTTCTTGTTTAGCTCGGCTTGTCCTGATTCTAATATTTCTCTAATTGCGCAAATGTTAGGGTCTTGCAATTGGACTGACATTAACCAATCGCCCTCTGTTATTGCCAACACGCTTTCATGACATATGAGAGTGGGATTTTCACAAATCGCATTCCTACTTAGCGCGTCCACATGTTGCATTTGTGTCCCTGGTTTGTGTACAATGTCGAAAGTGAACTCTTGGGTCAGTAACACCCATCTACCAATTCTAGAATTAATTTCTTGTTTATTTATAGTATATTTAACAGCATTGCAATCTGTATAAATTTTAAATGTTGATCCGAGTAAGTAATGACGAAATTTTTGCAAACCAACGACAATAGCCAAAAACTCTAATTCAAATGAATGATATTTCTTTTCTTCGCTAGAAGTTTGACGACTGTAAAAATGGATAGGCTTTTCCCCATTTTCAGTCATTTGTGTCAATATGCAACCTACGCCATCGCGACTGGCATCCGTGTATAGGATGGTGGGTAATTTAGGATCAAAAATTGTTAATAAAGCATTATTTAATAATTCTTGCTTTAATTTATTAAATGCCTGAACTTGTTCAGAGTTCCATTCCCATACGGCCTCTTTCTTCAAAAGTTTTACCAAGGGTTTTGATATCAAAGCACAATTTTGATAAACTTACGGAAATAGTTGATGAACCCCAAAAACTGTCTAACCTGGTGTACATTTTTCGGTTCAGGGTATTCCTCTACAGATTTTAATTTCTTTTTACCTGGGCGAATTCCTTCTTCAGAAACATCATAACCAAGAAAATTAACAGAGCTTTGAAAAAAATGACATTTTTCTAAATTTATAGTCAGCCCATTTTCTTGTAATACTTTCAAAACCTCTTCCAATTGCTTAATATTCTCATCAATGGATTCTGTTGCAATCAACAGATCATCCATATAACAAATAACCTTGCCAAAACGCAGATTGCCTAATACAGTATTCATGAGCCACTGAAAAACTGATGGTGCATTACAAAGGCCAAAAGGCATTCGTTCAACAATTATTTTGCGTGTAGCTAATTTCTCTGATTCCGACATACGATATGGTCGGTGACAAACAGGTTTATTGGTTGTGACCTCGATGTCTAATTCCACACACGATGTTTGGCCTAACTCCTTCAAGTCTTTTGACACAACATGAGGGTATTGCTCAAATATTTTATTTAACAAAGAAATATGACTGGCAGAATCGGCATTGAACCTGGATGATTCTATTTAAGCCTATTCTATTCTATTTCTATTTAAGATCTTCATTTAAAAGGCAAAACGACAAATTGTTACCTATACGTGAATACATAATTCTTTTATCTTCGGTAAAATTTCTTCCTATGAGGATTGGACAACCAGACAATTCATCGAAAATATATAATGTAATATTTAACTTTGCTGTGTCTACTTTTATATCAACCTGTACCGCTCTAGTAACCTGCGAGCACGAGTCAACTTTGAACCCTGTTAATAGGACTGGCGTATCTAACTGAAATGGTTCAAGATTTAATTCTTGTACCAGAGTACTTGTTATCAATGAACAGCTACTACCCATATCAATGAAAGCTTGTTGTTCAATTCCGTTTAGTTCAACAATTTTGTGAAATTTATCCTTAGAGGTTGGCTCAGTAATTAATTTAACTTCACTATCTTTTTCAATTTTAGTTTTAGGTTTTGATCTACACGCAAGTTCTAGATGACCTAATTTATTACATAAATTGCATTTTACATTATCCTTCTGGTTACACATGGGCTTTTTATGACCCCATTCACAACATCGGAAACACGTGATATGTGAATTAACAGTTGGTAAAGACGTACTATTTGATGAAATAGTGCCTATAGAATTTTCTAGTTTTTTATCAGATTGATTGGGCACTAAACGAGTAAAATTTTTAGTATGAGAACTACCCTGTTTTTGACCGGGCTTATGATCAGGTTCAGAGTGTATTTTCCCATGTAAAAATGAAGCCAAATCATCACAGTATTTAAAACTACCGGCTTCTGCCGCTGTGCTTATATTTTTGTCACCAATTGATCCTACAATTACTGAAATGGTATCTTGTTTGGAAAAAGAAAGTCTCAATTTATCAATTTTTCCCTTTTGTTGGAAATAAAATTCATATAACGATTGGCCGTCCGTAGGTTTTGTTTGAATCAACTCTTTTAGCAAACTAAACATATTACGCTTAATTTGAAACGTATCTAAAAGAGTATTTCGCCAATCCTTCCATTTCCAGTTGGTCCAACATGTTCTATTTTTTTGAAGGGAGTCGTACCACGTTTTAGCAGTGTTACGTAATTTTTGCAAGGCTTGATATTGCAAAGTACGGTCAGACCAACTGAAAGCGCGAGCATTAGCTTCCACAACATTTATCCACATTTCAATATCGTCAACTAAGGGGTCAAACTCCGGTATCACAGAAGATAATAAAACATTTTGGCTCACTGCGAGAGACGCACGCCGGGTGCGTCTCGTTTTCTTGCGTTTATGTCTATCGCAGCTGCTACTGCTTGATGATGATGAACTCGAGCTACACGAGGTGCTTGAGCTCGTAGTCGAAGTGCTCCTTCTTTTCCTTCCTCGCATTCTCTTTCGACTTCGCGGCATTGGGCGTTTTTTTTTGTTCTTGTCACTTCTGATGTAATCGCACTAAATGATACGAGTGACTCACACAAGACTTAGTTTATTTATTTAACTCAACACATTAAATTGGTACTTAAATCGCGCACATAGTTAACTTTTAATAGGTGCTACTTGTGCACTCTCCCAAAACAGACTCACTAGATATTTTCCAAAAGTTATAATGTCGCCTCGTGACGCCCCACTATTGCTTTTGACGAGAACCAATCGGAACCAATAGCGTGGCGACACGATACAACGAAGTATGACAGAACTGCCAACTTAATAAATTAATAGCCGAAACCCAATTACTTAGCGCCGTTTTAGGCGGGAACCAATAGGGTGGCGACATGATACAAGGAGGCATAGACAGAGCTGCCAACTTAATAAATTAATTATTTTATGTTTAATCTTAAATTTTACAATCAGTTTTATAATTATTATTTTTATGTTAAACAATTAACTTTATAATTGTTAAAATATATGCATTATTATGCACACATAAAATCTTGCACCGCGGCGACAACATTTTGTATGACAAGTACTAATACATGATTATAATAAAATATTATTCAATTAAAATTATTATTTAATTAAATATCAAACATCAATAACACTTCACGTCGCGGTTGTTTTTGCATGTTTCTGATCGTGTCGATAGATGACGCTGTGAACAAATAATTTAATTTGAATGTTCCAAAAAACTAAAATGTAGGTAAATGTAGGTAATGGCAGTGAAATCAGGCATGAATAGGTAATTGATGCCTGATTTCACTACCATTCCCTAAACTTTACGGGCTACCTATGTTAAGTTAGGTGACGCTTTCTGTCAACTTTGTTATTACGAACCTCTACGGGACAACTAAAGGTGAAAATTACATTGGGATGTTAGGATTGTATTTAGGGGCTACCTACGTAAAGAGACTTCTACTTAGGTGTGGTTGGTGAAAACGGGCATAATAATAATGTCGAATTTTATTGTCATGTATCGATTGAATGAATAAGTAATTATGGGAAACCGTTACCGCGAGGTCTCAGTTCGGGGCGAACCACTAGTTATAAAATCAGTTTTTTTATTCAATGACAAGATAGTCCTTGATGATCTCACTGTGATGTGTGATGGTAAGTGACGATGCGGACTAAGATGTTAGCGGGCTAACTGGTAAGAGGGTAGGGCAGTAAACATTCAACCCATACCTTTAATCTGTTCCTACACGCCGTCGTCGTGCCGGAACACTAAATGGCTTGGCGGCACGTCTTTAACGGTAGAGTGGGAACTAGCCACGGCCGAACGAGACCAGACTAGACCAGAGAAAATTCAGAAATAATCAAATTTTACCCCGTCGGGAATCGAACCCGAGACCTCCTATAAGACCACAGCGCTCTCCACTGCGCCGGGAGGTCAGCAGTTAAACGTTTTAAGTTTTCCAATACCCACGATTGTCTTACAAAATCGCATGGCAGGTTCACCGCTTAGGTACAGTTTTAACCATTCGCGTAGAATTATGTACTTACCGGTACTGACAAGCGAATATTTAGATATTATAAGCTTCTTGATTTACCTATAACTATTTAGATAGTTATAGGTAAATTAAGAAGCTTATTAGCGTTGTAGGTATTGAGGTAAATAGTAGTAGAAGTATGGGGTGGTATGGTATGAAAAAAAAACTCCCATCTGCACAATAACTATTTAATTCGTGCAACAATACAAAACGAAGTTATTGCATTTTTTATTACAGTACAAGACAAGAGGTATCAGAGAGGATTCAGTTTTAAGTAAGGCCACATCGATACAGCACAGTAGAATTATTGTCAAACCGATTCTAACTGACATGTCAATCTAATGCACAATGTCCACTAACAAGGTAATTTCCGCAATCTCTTGCACGAGCAAAATCAGACCACCTTGCACTCGCCGAAAATGACCTGTACAAGTTTTATTTACGAGTTGGCACACCGCTTAATGTTGGAATCGGTCTGATCTACCTAGATAAATAATAAGAGCACACAACTATCTCGCCCTATTTTTATAAAAACTCACAAATGATGAAAATATTTTTGTAAATTTTTGTCATACCTGAACGCGTAAATTTATTAAATGAACCCTTAATAGGTATTATTTTTGGGATCCAAGTCGTAGGTTCTCCACCACTCAGTAAGGCAGTGCCGTCAGCCCTGAATGGTGAGCGACGAAGCAGAGAACTATTATCCAGAACATCAGTAGGTAATTGCTTAAGACTTTGAGTAATAAACTTGAGAGGTGTCAAGAGACACCCGGATGGAACGAAGTTCCTTTCGATTAATTAATTTGGCATTGTGTTCAACATTTTCACACTACAATATTAGATCTCCGTAGCCTTGTGGTTTCCACAGTCACCAACCAACCTGGTTGATTTCAAAAGGTTTCAGAACGTTAGCTGATTAATATCTCTTTATAAATAAGAGGAATTCGCATTTTTTATACGTCTTTTTCTCTTCCTGTGTTACGCGCACCCCTTGTACTCATTCCATCTCCTTCACTCCTTATTCCTCCCACCATTTGGATTTCGCCGACGCCGCGAGCGCACAGAGCCGCCACCTGTCTGCTGCCAAACGTGAAAGTATAGTGACGTGTACTGTCACGCGACGCGCCTCAATTCCGCTCCGCACCGTGCCTTCGTGTTTTCGTGTAAAAAGGAACGATTGACGCCTTTAATCGAGATAAATATTGGTGGTTTGTGAAATTATCGAAATATAGACGCAGTGAATGGATGTTTTGTGAGGGGATGGACATTTTTTCTACGGATTAACGGACGGGGAAATTGGACGCCTGCAGACGCGGCCATCTTTGAAGCAGAAACAGGCTGATTTCGTCCACCAAACCTACACACAGTAATTCCTTCTTCCTATAACCATTTCACCCGATTATCCCGGATTGTACCAAGGGGAATTAACGCAGAACTAGCGCCATATACAGTCCATAGAATAAAACAATTAATTTTCTATCCGCTATCGGATATGGTGGGTTAATATTTGATTCCCCTGAAAGCTCCGCATTTTACCTACCGGATTTGTTGCTCCTTAACGAGCCGGATTCCACCAAGCATAAGTTTGGCCATATTTGTTGGTTCCTTGTCGAACGATTTCACCAAACATATGAATATGGTTTTTTCAACCGGGGTATCTTTCTTTTAAAAATCTATCGATAATTTCATAACAAAATCGCAACGCTCTGAGTACCTACTGTGTTGTAATATTGCGGAATTGTGAGGTATATCTACGTAAATCTGTCGTTTGTTTGCTAGGTGTCGAAGTAATAAGATTTTATAATTATTGTTATAATTCATTTTTTTTACATTCACGCACGCCCTTATTGCTTCGTTTATAAGTAAATTATTTACTTAATTCCCGCATACCTAGGTAAAATAAAACGTATAGATCGTAGTAAAACATCGTAAACATTGTTAAAGCGCTAGGCACACTTTAGGTATTTAAAATTTCACGCGACCATAAGGAGGGTCACCGATCGCTTATCTTTGGTTTGTTTACATTTCGCTCGCTAATGTTACTGCATTATTAAGAATACCGCCGTTGGATACAAATAGTGATTTGTGTTTTGCATTAGAAATAACTGCAATCACATATTGTATTTGTATTTTTTGCATTTATAACGCTATATATAGTATTAAAACGCTATTAATTACTATAAATTCATATCTTCGTAATAGTTATTTTATTGTTCCTTCAAGATGAGTAAGGGAAAGGGTTCACCCTCTTCTAAGCCGTATAATGAAGACGAATGTACTTTATTATTATTAGAAAGTAAACGAGATGCCATGTTCGCCAGAATGCAACGTCTGTTTGACACTGCCGTACAAGTTGAAGCAGATGTCACTAAGTTGCCTTCGCTCAGTTCACAGGCCTCCAATATGGAGACCTTACGTAAGGAATTCGAACGAAATTTAGATTTGTACAACGAGGCGCAATTCAAGGTAAATCCTGCGGCTGCAGTTAGTTATCAAGCATGGACTTCATTTGAAGAAATGTTTTGCTATGTTAAGCAAATATTATCGCTTAACGATAATAATAAGAATGCCGCTAGTTTGGAGAATGGCGTTTCTCGCCCTGTTTCAAGTTTTCCCAAATTAAAATCGCACCTTCCGCCAATTGAGTTAATGAGTTTCGACGGTGATATTACAAAATTCCCTTTGTTTCACCAACAATTTAAAAGCATGATTCATGATAATCCTAATTTATCGAATAATGAGAAAGTATTTTATTTAGTTGGTCGGTTAAGGGACAAAGCCGCTTTAATTTGTGCAGGGTTGCCAGTTACTGCTGAAAATTACCCTATTATATGGGAAAAATTAATTCAAAAATATGATGATCCTCGCTCGCTCGCTTGCGCTTATTTGAACCAATTATTGCAGTTTAAGCCGCTCACTCACACAAGTGCAAACACGCTAGATAGCTTCATAAATACGTTCGATTCCGCAGTGGAGGCTCTCAAGCAGTTAAAAATCGATTTAACTGACTTTATATTTTTTCACTTGGCCGCGCTCAAATTGGATCCTGAGACCATTAAAATGTTCGAACTTATTAATCGCAAGAAACAAATTCCGACTTATAAAAATCTTATAGAATTTGTTAAAGAACAAACTAAAGTAGTTTCACGCTCTATTGATAAGGGCTTGGACACACAACAAAATAAAAATCGCAACAAGGTTAATTCGCCTCCAAAGCCTTCAACTAAAACTTTTGTAAATACTGAATCCGTCAGTTCTTCGGAAGCTGGAACTTGTAGTTTGTGTAAAAATAATAAACACTTGCACCTCTATTCGTGCCCTTCATTCATGAAGCTATCTCCTCAAGATAGGTATACATTTATAAAAAATAATTCTTTTTGTAACCGGTGTGTGTCCACGCTTCATCGCACGAGGAACTGCATATCTAAAGGTGTATGTTCACGGTGCGAGTTATCTTCTCACCACTCTACGATCCACTTTGAACGAAGGAACAATAATAATAATAATAATAAGACAAGCAACAACAACAACAACTTGCCTTGAAATACAATCTTGTGGAATCGGAGGTACCGTACTACAAGTATGTGCCCGACCCAGTTCTTGAAAATGGTCATATCACACTGTACTGGGATCGATCTATCATTACAGACAGGACTATTGTAGCCAATAAGCCTGACATAGTGGTGATAGATCGATCAGAGCGCCGTGCAATGATTGTTGATGTTGCTGTCCCGCATGACGAAAACCTCGTGAAAGCCGAGAAAGAGAAACTCACCAAGTATCTCGACTTAGCGCACGAGGTTGTCGCCATGTGGAATGTAGACTCAGCAATCATTGTACCGATAGTGATAACCGCTAATGGTCTTATAGCCAAGAGCCTCGACCAACATCTTTCGAGGCTCTCGTTGGGTAGCTGGGTCAAGGGCCAGATCCAGAAGGCTGTACTCCTGGACACGGCTCGCATCGTCAGGAGGTTCCTCTCTCTGGGGCCCTGACCGCCGGTTGCTTGGACCCTGTTCCCGAGACCGGTGGACCGCTATTTTTTATATTTTTAAATATTTTTTTTATTTTTGTTTTATAATGAAATATTTAAAAATGTAAAGAATATGAGTAAAAGTAAATAAAGATGATAATAATAATTTAAAAACGTCTAAACCTAGGTTAGGTAATTCGTCATCTACTTCAAACGCACTTGAGACGCCTCGTATATCTTCAGTTAGTACTGCAGAAATAACGCACGCTCCCAATAAAATTAAACCTAACGTTAGCAACGCGAATAATACATCAGTGTGTACCGTCTCTTATGATTGTATAGAACTATAGACCGTGTCACTACAACAACGCTGTTAGGCACTGCGAAAATAAGATTGTATGACAAAAATAATCGCCCGCATCTGGTTCGGTGCCTAATTGACCCAGGTTCACAAAACGATTATATATCTATCAATTGTTGTGAAAGGTATTCATTGCCCATTAGTTCTCAAAACCGTTTTACTGAAGCTCAAGGTATCGGCGGCGCTTCGCAAAAAATACTTGGTGTTGCAGAGTTTAAATTTAAGGGGAAGGAATACCTGATACGCCCTCTGGTGGTAGAACGAATCACTTCACAACTGCCAGACTCGCATGTTGATATCGCGGCCTTTAGCGATCCTATTAAAAATATACCGTTGGCTGATGATAGTTTCTCAGAACCTGGTCCAATCGATCTGTTGCTAGGTGTAAATATTTACTGCAAAATAGTACTAGCTAATAAAATAATCGGTGATGTGAATACGTCCTCCGCATTCGAAACCTCTTTAGGTTATTTAATTATGGGCGATGCGCCTATTGTTTCGTCACCTTCACATGCTTCTGCATTTTGCGCTTTCAATCACAGCGTTCGGAAGGACAAGACTTCGACGAAGAGACGTGTCGTTCTAGATGCTTCTTCTCCCACTAAGTCTTCTCTTCTTAATACAGAAGAGTCCTCTTCTAATAAAAAATTATCGCTCAATGATATTTTGCACACTGGTTGCAATTATGCAATCAGATATTTTAGACATTCTTTTGAATGTTCTCATTTTTCGCATCGCAATTTTCGCCGACGTTCGGCAAATGTACCTATGTATTTATGACAACGCACCGCACCGCAAATATCAACGCATTATTTATCGCTTTCACCTGAAGACCCGCTCGAAATGTATGAATTTACTCGAGTGACCTTTGGTCTACGCTCCTCGCCTTTTTTGGCATTACGCACGCTGCGCCAATTGGCCAGTGACGAGCGCCACAAGTGGCCTCTCGCCGCTTCTGTTGTTGAGAGAGACGTCTACATGGACGACCTTGCTTCTTCTGCCTCATCTATCGACGAAGCGAAAAAAGATAGCGCATGAATTGATAGAGCTCTTTAAAGCTGGTGGTTTCGACTTAGTGAAGTGGACCAGCAATTCAACTGAATTACTTGGTCACATTCCTACGAGTCATCGCCAGTGTGAGTCCATCTCTCTCGACACAGATAGCACTTTTAAAATTTTAGGCCTCCATTGGCTTCCCGCATCCGATAACTTTGTTTTTAAAGTATCGCCACACGCCGTGGTTTATGTACTTAGGTTCATGAAAAGGCTTCCGCGTAGAGATGTTATCACAACTGAGGATATCGAGACTGCTGAATTAGTAATTATTCGCGCAGTACAGCGCGCAGCCTTCAAGGCTGATATAGACAACATTAAAAATAATAAATCTTGTTCGTCGAAATTACAAAAATTATATCCCTTTGTGTCAAATGACATTCTTCGCGTAGGCGGCCGACTCTCACAATCCACTCTGGATTACTCACATAAGCACCCAGCTTTATTGCCCAAGAAAGGACATATTATTGATCTCTTAGTGGATCACTATCATCGCACTCAGTTACACGCTGGCCCTCTATTAGTTACATCGATACTGAGACAAAAATATTGGATACTATCCGCTCGTCGTGTGGTACGCCGACGCATTCATAAATGCAACGCATGTTTTAGGCAAAATCCTAAACCTACTTTTCCTCTTATGTCAGATCTTCCGAAATGTAGAGTCGAAAAAAGTAAAGCCTTTTTACATACCGGCGTTGATTACGCGGGCCCGCTCTACATAACGTTGACTAGAAGACGCGGCGTACGCAGTCAGAAGGCATACATTTGTTTATTTGTTTGCCTAGTTACAAAGGTCATTCATATAGAGTTAGCGTCCGATCTTAGTTCCGCTACCTTTTTAAATTGTCTAAAGCGGTTTCTCTCGAAAAGAGGTGCCGTCGAAATGATTTATTCTGATCGAGGGAGTAACCTCATGTCCTCCAAGGCTTATTTAAGCGAGTTACATACCTTTTTACATTCGGAAGATTACTATAAGGAGTTTAGCTCTGAATTGGCTAAACACCGCATTAGCTGGAAGCCTAACGTTGCTCGAGCTAGTCACTTTGGTGGAATTTGGGAGAGTCAAATCAAAGGTGTTAAGACTACCTTATTTCGCGTCATAGGAAAACAAGTCTTAACATATGAGGAAATGCTTACTGTGTTGGGTCAAATAGAAGCCGTACTTAATAGTCGGCCTCTTTACGTGTTAAGTTCGGATCCTTCTGAACCCAGTGCGCTGACTCCAGCCCACTTTCTCTCCACTCTACCATTGGAGTTTATTCCAGCTCCTGACGTTTCAGGAGAGCGCGCTAATCTTTTGACTCGGTTCTCTCTATTGGACTCTCTTGTCCAATCATTTTGGAAACGGTTTAAAACGGAGTATTTACATAATTTACAAACGCGTGAAAAATGGAATACGCCAAGTAATCCTGTTATAGTAGGGACTATCGTACTGATTATGGTTGAAAACGCACCTCCATTACAATGGCCGATTGGAATTATTACCAAAGTAATGCCTGGTAAGGATGGAGTCGTTCGTGTCGCTCAAGTCCGAAGGAAGTCCGGAACTTACGGTAGACCCGTAGTAAAACTTTGTCCGTTGCCAAATCAATAATTTATATTAATTTTTAAATTAAGTTATGCTTAGTTTTAGTTTAGTTTTCCGCAATATTACGCACACGTATCATGTAGAGCTTTGTCGATGAGTTATTGTATCTCTACCTGTTGACTCTACCTGCTCTACATTTTTGTTTTTTATCTCAATGAAGCCAAGCCTTCATACAGGGAGGGATGGTTGATTTCAAAAGGTTTCAGAACGTTAGCTGATTAATATCTCTTTATAAATAAGAGGAATTCGCATTTTTTATACGTCTTTTTCTCTTCCTGTGTTACGCGCACACCTTGTACTCATTCCATCTCCTTCACTCCTTATTCCTCCCACCATTTGGATTTCACCGACGCCGCGAGCGCACAGAGGCGCCACCAGTCTGCTGCCAAACGTGAAAGTATAGTGACGTGTACTGTCACGCGACGCGCCCCAATTCCGCTCCGCACCGTGCCTTCGTGTTTTCGTGTAAAAAGGAACGATTGACGCCTTTAATCGAGATAAATATTGGTGGTTTGTGAAATTATCGAAATATAGACGCAGTGAATGGATGTTTTGTGAGGGGATGGACATTTTTTCTACGGATTAACGGACGGTGAAATTGGACGCCTGCAGACGCGGCCATCTTTGAAGCAGAAACAGGCTGATTTCGTCCACCAAACCTACACACAGTAAGTCCTTCTTCCTATAACCATTTCACCCGATTATCCCGGATTGTACCAAGGGGAATTAACGCAGAACTAGCGCCATATACAGTCCATAGAATAAAACAATTAATTTTCTATCCGCTATCGGATATGGTGGGTTAATATTTGATTCCCCTGAAAGCTCCGCATTTTACCTACCACAGCCAAAGGTCGATGGTTCGAATCCCAGCTCGACAGACCGAATTTTCCATTTTCAATTTTATTTTAAACAATTTCTACATGTCCCTAACCTTTCCGTAATTTTTTATAACTTAAAAATAAGTTATAAAAAATTAGGGAAAAACTTAGGGAAAAAAATAAAATTGAAAATAGAAAACTCAGTCCATCGAGCCGGCATTTGAACCATCGACCTTTAACTGTTCAGCGACTGCAGAAACCACAAGGCTAACGAGATCCCATACTGCACCGTGAAAACATTGAACACAATACCAAATTCACATTCAAAAAAAGTGTGTGTCAGCTCCGGCCTCCGACGCACGACTGGAGTTTACGCGCGACGCTATATCCTTCTCTATTCGCGCGACTCGGGTCCGAGCGCGCCCCGACCGACTTTCGCTTCGGGGACCCGATCGCTACGCGCTCGGCTACCCGAAGCGAAAGCTCTTTCGCACGAAAACCAACCTTATTTACTCAACGTTAGGGTAGAAATTTGCATCGTTGTGAAAAACGTAACAGAAAAACGTAACGAGGTCATTGATAAATTGATTTTACTGCTCGGATTTTTCTCATACCGGGCGCCTAAAATCGATTCTTAATGAGTAAACTCCAAAAAAGTGTCGGTTCAATTTTGTCTTAATTTTTTCCGTCTAGCCCCCTCCCGCACCGTGCGATAAGGAAAATAAAAATAAAACAATAAGTTCACGTCGTTGTTTTTGTATAGAGCCACGAATCAGCAATCAAGTTTTGTATGCGTGTCGATAGATGCACAGATAATTTAATTGAAAAGTTTTGTGAATTGAAATTATGAGTCACACAATCAGGTAAGACCGCTGATCATTCTCCGATCTATGTCGTTACAAGAGGGTCGCTACTCGCTGTCGTCGCCGCTGTGCTCGCCGCTGTCGTCGCCGCTGAGCTCGCCGCTGTTCTCGTCGCTGTGCGGCGGCGGCCAGCCGAGGAACTGCCGCAGCGCGTCGCGGACGCCGTAGTTGGGCGCCACGGCCGCGCTGTGCAACCGCCGCCCCGACACCGGCGACACCAGCTCCTCTGAACAACACAGTTGTTACGGCCCTCAGTTGCCCAGACGAAAGTTGCCCAGACGAGCGAGCTAGGGCCCATCAGTAGCCCCTCAACGGGCAACAGGAGTGTCGGGCCCAAAGTGACCGATGGAAAATTTGTAGTTATTTATTTAACTTGTGACAGCAAATAAGCATCCTCACTAGTTCCATGCAAAAGGTTCAATAAAATCCCAGAACCCAGAGCCGAAAATGGCGGGAAGGAAGTTGCAACTCTATGCTCGAAGGATGACAAATGACATTTTGACGCACTTTTCGGCCAGCTTTCGGAAAAATAAGAGACGGTGTGCTTTTCAAAATTCAAAAGATCCTAATCATTAAAATTAACCTTAAATTCAAGTTAATAGCTATAAAAAACAATGTACAAAAACTAATATCCAACGTCGTGGTACAAATTCAACTATAACCCTCTAAAGGGACCTAAGCACAGGATGTACACATAAGCATTCGATGACTACCTAAATGCCTACCTAACTACCATCGACCTACACGCTGGAATGTAATGCCGACCCCTGAGCAGAGTGGACTTCCTGCGACGTGTGAACGACGCCCGGTGTTACACTAACTACCTGCTGCCGTCTCCTACATGCGGCGCTGACGTTCTACAGGAGGAGCCGAGTGCACTAAGCCACTCGCGATGACAGGGCAGTACCTTTAAATAATTATCACAAGAATCGGATGGTGATTTCTCAAGAATCCCCAGGCGAGCCAAGTTGCTACTTGAGACCCACTAACTTTACTTTTGCTGTCTGTGTCTGGCGACGAACCACACCTAGCTCTCCGACTGTTCGGTTTAGCCTCTGCACCTACTTCTAAGACCTAACTACAATTGAACAGGGTACACCGTCGATCTAAATCCTAAATTAATTCTATCTTGTATTAACTAACCAGAACCCTCAGTTCTAGGTAATATGTAAATCTGTAAGGCCTTCAGCCACCCAACCTAATTCTGCGTTTCTATTATTAATTCTAGAATTAAGGTTTATCTTTCTTTTATTAATTAAATTATTGTTACTCATCCAGTTTCATTATTCGCTACCTGGCTAGTCTATCTAAATTACCTTGACACCCTACCGTGCCAAGGTAACCCAACCTGTAACGCTGCCTACTACAACTAATAGTAATTCTAACCGACCAAAGCGTTACCATAACGCCCTAATTGTATCAGGTGACCTAAACACCAAACTAAATCACAAAATCAAGCGTTAGAAATTTTATAATTATATCTCAACTGTAGTACTCACCTGAGGTTTCCGCGGTGGAATCTTCCAAGGTACCTAGAGGCGTAAGTAGGTGTGGTGTAAAGTGTGATGAGAGAATAGTGTAGTCGTGTATGCCCCTGGGCACTCGGTGCCGCCCAGTGTGCGACCGCCCTTAGGAAGGTCCAATTCGTTCCACTGTTTCAGCTCACATCTGCACTCTGCTCAAGTTCTCAGGAGTATGATAAATGCACTAATACTCTTAAAATGTTTTTTATATCACAAGTTTTTCTAGGGGAAATCGTTCGTTCGACAAACGATCCGTATCACTTCATCTACACCAATGTTCCACGAATTCGTCCTCAAAAAGGCGCCCGCGACGACGTGAAACAAGTTCGCTATAGCGCCAACTCCCCAGGGACCACGGTTAACACGCGATGCCAGCCAAAAAAGGGGCGGCTTCAAAGATGGCGGACACCGATAATGTTCAATGAATTCATTCAAGGCACACGCGACAATGTAAACTATTAACAGCGCCGACTACGTACGTGACAACAAGGGTCTGTCCGGACCGCGATACCGCTGTAGACTCGCAGAACAGCAAATGGAGGACAACTTATTGCGTTTTACAAATCACGCGTTCTAACAAGCACAAAACGGCGCGCGCGAGCTGTGACCCGTTCAGAAAGCGAATGCGTTGCAATGAGCGGGAGGCGAGCTCTCATTGGCTGACGCTCGGCGGCGCGGCGACGGTCATTTTAAAGACGCTTCAATTGTATTAAAAACATTTCGTTTCTATACAATTTAACAATATCGCCGTCAGAGTTCCCGGCGTAAACAATAGTACCACGCCTCGCTGTGCTTGTGAGGATAACGACAATACGAATTCAAAGTAATAATCATCAGCGACCCATCAACAAGACAAGACATCGCAAGACATTGCATCAATCTGCACCCGTACGAAGTTCCTCGATCTCATACTAAGCGCTTTGCTTCCTCGTTCCCAATGCGTTTTTTTTTTATATTTAGACTAGCGCTTGGCTGCAATCTCACCTGATGGTAAGTGTAGATGCAGCCTAAAATGGAGCGCGCTTGCCTAGAAGATGCCTATATTCACTCTTGATTTAAAGGTACCCAAGTTATAGTCAGTTGGAAAAACAGAAGCCGGAAGGGCATTCCAAATTTTAGCGGTGCATATTAGAAATGAGAAGGCAAAACGCTTAGTGCGGGATCGTGAAATTTCGACCACGTAGCGGTGCAGTTTCGAGCGATGCGTTGCGGTTCGATGGTAGAAGGGTGATGGAGAAACTTGTTCAAATAGTTCTTGAGCACACTCTCCGAAATATGTCCTGTAGAATACTGACAGACAGGCAACCTTGCGCCGATGTTCCAGGCTTTGAAGTTTGGAGTTAGTTAGCGATTCATCGCCAATGAGTCTTTTGGCGCGTCTATCGACCGACAGGAGGTCATTAAACTCGAGGTATGCCAGGAGCTTGTCGTTCAATACACGCTCAAAACATTTACTAAGTGTTTACGCTAAATCTGTGACGATCATTTGCGAGCGCTTCGGAACTGGTTTAATTCTACCTCGTCGCCCGCGCTGGCGCCCCCGCCGCTCGGCAATAATCGCTCTGGCGGCGGTCTTTTAACTTGCGCGCTTGAAACTGATTTGAAATTAACCCGCCCCGCGCGCGCGCCCCGCCGACGCTTACCACAATCGAGTTACGCTCGGCCGCACCGGTCTGTTTTTGACATCTATCGTGTGATAACTTTGAAAACGCAATTGAAGTTGTGAATTATTTGTAATTCGGTCGGGCAGCGGTCTAAAGGGACCTTTTTCGATACGTACGACTTACGTGCGCCCTTTTTGGAGTTTGGCGCGATAGAAATTTGTAGGAATCGAGTTTCGTCGGGCGAAAAAGGACGCATTTCTTTGTACGTAATTGGGCACGCGCCATTTTGAACCATGCGCTTTGATACTTGTGAATTGTGTGAATTCAACATTGGAGGACATTGAATCTTAACTTTGAACTATTATTTTGGTTGGTGCGTGGTGATAATAACTACGAGTCAGATTGGCATCGCTGTGAAAGCGAGATGCTTGTATTTCAAGTTAAAACATCTCGTTAACAGTTTTTGCTCTCGGTCAGAGCTTGTGAAGTGAATTCGGAATCCTGCTCGCGTGATTTCTTACTCTCAACAGACAATTATCTCGAAGACTTATAGCTTGCGAGCGCGGGTTACCTATTTTGTGCAGTGCATCGCGAGTTATAAACATTCGGACGCATTTTCTTGTGTGGGCTCGCGGCCGTCGCAGTGCGGGATTGATTGACGCTTTGTTTTACGCTATAATATCTACAGTGCAGATTACAGTGCAGATTGCAGTGCAGACTGTTGGTTCGTGTGTACGAGTTTGCTAAAGTTGCTGTGGAGCCACGAAGTCGAGCCTCTATAAGGGCAGCCGCACACTGGGTGACACTGGGTACCTCGAGGTTATCACTACTACACATTTCTATCACACCACTTTACATAACACTACTTACGCCTGAAGGTACCTTCTAAAGAACCCACCTTTCCATTATAAATTCCATTGGCCATTTTGGGCCCGACCCTCTGGTTGCCCGTTGGGGGGCTACTGATGGGCCCTAGCTCGCTCAACCTTTGTCTGGGCAACTGAGGGCCGTATCACTAAGTATGGAGGTGATTGCGATAGGCCTGTAATTGGCCGGGTCGGCACGACTACCCTTCTTGGGTACTGGCTGTACGTTAGCTATCTTCCAAGCTTTGGGGACTTGAGTTAATTTTAGAGAGAGGCGGTACAAGCGTGTCAGGACAGGCGACAACTCAGGAGCACAGGTCTTCAGGACCCTTGCTGGTATCCCGTCAGGACCGCTGGCCTTAGTCACATCCAGGTTGCGGAGCACTTTCAAAACCTCAATTTGGCGAATGCGTATTTCAGACATAACAGACTCTAGGTGGTGAGGTACTTCCTGCATCGAGGAGCGAATTTTTCGCAAACTGATTCGCTAAAACGTTAGCCTAGTCTGTCACAGAAAAGGCCAGCGATCCATCTGGTTTCAGCAGGGGAGGCAGCGAAGGACGGCAGAAGTTCGTACCATAAAAATTTGGAATGCCCTTCCGGCTTCAGTTTTTCCAACTATAACTTGGGTATCTTTAAATAAAGAGTGAATAGGCATCTCCTAGGCAAGCGTCAATGCTCACCGTCGCCGCTCGCGAGGTGCCAGTGCAGGAAGCTCTCGCGCTCGTACGTGTAGCCGTCGGCCGCGCGCGCCGGCTCGCGCAGCACGCCGTGCGACAGCGGGCAGCGCAGCGCGTGCGGCGCCGTGAGCTGCTGCACACACACACACACGCACGTACACACACACCGACCACAATGCTCACCGTCGCCGCTCGCGAGGCGCCAGTGCAGGAAGCTCTCGCGCTCGTACGTGTAGCCGTCGGCCGCGCGCGCCGGCTCGCGCAGCACGCCGTGCGACAGCGGGCACCGCAGCGCGTGCGGCGCCGTGAGCTGCTGCACACACACACACACACACACACACACGCACGTACACACACACCGACCACAATGCTCACCGTCGCCGCTCGCGAGGCGCCAGTGCAGGAAGCTCTCGCGCTCGTACGTGTAGCCGTCGGCCGCGCGCGCCGGCTCGCGCAGCACGCCGTGCGACAGCGGGCAGCGCAGCGCGTGCGGCGCCGTGAGCTGCTGCACACACACACACACGCACGTACACACACACCGACCACAATGCTCACCGTCGCCGCTCGCGAGGCGCCAGTGCAGGAAGCTCTCGCGCTCGTACGTGTAGCCGTCGGCCGCGCGCGCCGGCTCGCGCAGCACGCCGTGCGACAGCGGGCAGCGCAGCGCGTGCGGCGCCGTGAGCTGCTGCACACACACACACACACACACGCACGTACACACACACCGACCACAATGCTCACCGTCGCCGCTCGCGAGGCGCCAGTGCAGGAAGCTCTCGCGCTCGTACGTGTAGCCGTCGGCCGCGCGCGCCGGCTCGCGCAGCACGCCGTGCGACAGCGGGCAGCGCAGCGCGTGCGGCGCCGTGAGCTGCTGCACACACACACACACACACACACACACGCACGTACACACACACCGACCACAATGCTCACCGTCGCCGCTCGCGAGGCGCCAGTGCAGGAAGCTCTCGCGCTCGTACGTGTAGCCGTCGGCCGCGCGCGCCGGCTCGCGCAGCACGCCGTGCGACAGCGGGCAGCGCAGCGCGTGCGGCGCCGTGAGCTGCTGCACACACACACACACAGACCACATTGCTGCGATGAAACTGTTGCGCGATACTTGCCCGACTTCAACAAACGCGTGTCTCATGTTTCATCAGAGGGCAGGCGTTACGCATCGGTTTCATCGTTTCTTTTAGGCCTTCTTAATTTCAATAAACATATTATACAAACTTAAATTATTATTTTTATACTTTGTCTTGTCAGTTTTTGAAAATAATTTTTAATTTAAGTATATAATTATCTATAGGCCACACTTGGTACCTACGATATTTATTAGCAATCCACATTTCCTAAATCCCCACAGCTTATGTGGACAGTAACCTGTAGCATGAGGATTAAGGAGCTAAGACCTAGAGCTACATGATGCAGTCTATTGCTTGTGTGGAGGATTCTTGTAATCCGGACCACAGCAGGGATTAGTGAAATAAAACACTTGTTGTAGTTGTAGAGCGCAGGAGATGTGCTCGCCTCGAAGCCTCGTTGTGAAGTGCGTAAGTAGGCCAGGGGAGGCCGCTATTTATTGCTTTTCGAGACGCGCGCATACTGCTGGTTTATTTCGAGAACCAAAATCAGTGACGGCCAATAGGGCGCGTCTAAATATTATACATTTATTATTGAAATACTAAATACAAAGGTGAACTTAATAACTAAGGGTGAATAAAACTAAACCGTATTAATTCCTTTATTAGATAAAATTTCTTAATCTAAACGACTTAATTATATGAACACAGTTTAACACGACTTATTTAGGCAACTTAATTAATTTAATACGAATCATTATTATAATATAAAACAGTACTTAAGTATTTCAAACAAAGGATTCTTAGCTATAAGTATATCAATCAAAATAATGTCCATAACCAAATAATATTGTGTTGATTGAAGGTAATATTCTATATAAAACTGTATGTAATTAAATTATTTACATGTATGAATGAATCTGTGGGTTGAAGCTTTCAGGACTCGATCTAGTGAGATCCGAAAGTAGGCAAAAATCTTCAACAGTCTCCCCCTCGTGCGAAGATGGAATCTGGAGCACTATCCTTGATGGGAGAAGATTTTGTGATCTTTACGAGGCGTGAAACAAGTCTCTTCATGACTCCAGCGGTGGTATATGCGTGTCTTTCCGTCTGGGCCTGGATATTTGGTGAGCCAACTTTTCCATAAGTGGTCAGTAAGTACTTGCACCGTTTTCCACGTGTTGGGTCCGACAAGTTTACTATCGGTGAAGTTTCCGACTTGATATGTACCATTTGACCTCCCAATAAGAAAATGATTGGGGTTTAGGCTTTCTTGACCGTCGGGATCCAATGATATCTCTGTTAATGATTTTGAATTAATGAGAGGTGTGAAGGATTTCTCCACGAGGATGTTGTGTATTAAGAGTTGCTATCAATGCAGTCTTTACCGGTCATAGGAGCCCTTCCCAGGCTCTTCCCATGTGTGGGGCTGCAGGTGGTATGAATTTCCATTGATTGTATCCTTTGTGATAAAGACTAAATTATTATTATCAGCCGGATTATAGGATGTTTCCCGTCTAGTACAATAGGTCTTTTGTATGCACTGACCAATTTGCTTGCAGCAGATAGCTGGGTCTCTAGGAAGATAACGTTATCTTCTAAGACCATTGTTAGTCTTTTTGGCCGCGAGTCTTTGTTCACTCGTTTATTGTCTTTTAAACTTCTTATCTCGGCTTTAAAGCTATCGTTTTGTATTATTTGAGTGATTTGTTTTAACGCATGTGTTAATTTTATTCTCTTCGGGACATCTGGTGCTGCTTTGTTTGATTTTGTCGGTGTTTTAAATGGCTTGCTTTTCTTTGAACCATATGGTTTCCAAGCTTTGTCTTTTGTGATTTGCTTTGTAGCGGCTACTTTATCAGTCTTAATTAGGGATTTAAAACACTCCACACTTTGTAGAAAGCGGGCCGTAGCTCGTAGAAATCTAGTCCATGACGAGAATCTTTTTACGTCAGGTAACGATTCGTCGATTTGAAGAGTGCTAGCGACCGTTTGTGCTTTCTCCTCTCCTGTGGGTGGCGGTGGTTGCTCACTTTTATCTTCGGGCCATTTGTCGGCGTTGCGTAGTAAGAATTCGGGGCCATTAAACCAGCGGTGATTAATGTTGAAGTCTTTGGGTGGTTTTCTAGTAGCATCGTCGGCGACGTTGAGTTTCGTGGGTACGTATCGCCATTCGCGTGTTTTCGACAGGTCTTCTATTCCAGCTAGTTTATGTGCGACGAAAGTCTTGTAGGTGCGTGGGTCGGATTTTATCCACGCTAGCACCGTTCGCGAATCTGACCAGTAATATTTTCTGGTTATGGTGGCATCCATCTCTTTTTGAATATTTGAAGCTAGGCGGCAGCCTAATAGGGCAGCTTGAAGTTCCAGCCGCGGTATTGAAGTTTGTTTCAACGGGGCTACTTTAGCTTTCGCTGCTAGCAACTTTATTTGTACTTCGTTATCGTTGGTGGCGAGCGAATACGCAGCAGCTGCGTAGGTAGTTTCGCTGGCGTCCACGAAGGTGTGTAGCTCCCCCTCGTGTAAAGAGTTCGTACATCGTGATATGTTCAGCTCTTTTAACGACTCTAAACTTTGTAGCCAGTCTGTCCAAGGTTGATTTATGTCTTCTGGTATGAGTTCGTCACAGCTTATGCCTGTACGCCACAGTTGTTGAATTATGACTTTTTCTTGAATCAATATTGGAATAACTAGACCCATAGGGTCGAATACCGACATCGCGGCGCTTGCGACTTTTCGTTTGGCAGGTAGTCGCATTCCGTGAATCACACCATCTGGTGTGTTTCGTATTATTGTTTCCAAGAACATTTTTTTAATGTCAGCCGCTATGGCAACAGAGCCCTGTCTGAATGTTATCAGTACTCCGAACAATGATTGTAGTAGGTCGGGTCCAGACAGTAGCGCGTCGTTGAGACTTTTTCCGCTTGTTCGCTCGGCCGCATCAATGACGATTCTTAATTTTCCTTTTTGCGGATGTATGACATCAAAGTGTGGTAAGTACCAAGTCCTTGGTAACTTTGGTTCGCTGAAGGCTGGCTCAGCATAGCCGCTTGATAGGAGGTTTAATATTTGTTGGCTATAATTGATTTTAAACTCTTCGTTTTTCTTGAATTTAGCTTTTATGCTCTTCAGGTGGCGTAAAGCGTTGTTGCGATTCAAAGATATTCTTTCATTATCGCTTTTCCAGAGTAGTCCGCATTCGAATCTGCCTACTGGGAATCGATAAGTTGTTTTTTTTACAATATCTGAGGCCCGTTGTTTGGGGTCTTTCTTCGTTTTATTTGGACTTATACCCGATGAGTCCAAACTAAAGTGGGTCTTTATACACTCGTCGACATTTTCGGTTTCTTTGTCGTAAACGTGGTTTATGAATAGTACGGGATTCGATTTTTCTTGGTGTAAAAGTTCATGGTGTTCTCTAATACATCCGTCCTTACTGCATGGTTTAGATTCGCATGTTAGATGCCTGTGGTTTGCTTTTAGGCATTTAAAACACATCTTGAGTTGCTTAACGGTCTCCCATCTGTCTTTGACCGACTCGTTCCTGAAACGACTGCATTTCGATATGTCGTGCGCTTGTTCGCACAGTGGGCACTTCGGATTTTCCAACGTGGAGGCAGCCAACACGATTCGCATCTCTTCCTCGAATTCACTATCGTATGAACAGTCGGCGTCGCTCTCGTCATGTTGGGCTACGTTTACTCGCGCTCTTAGTGTGTGAGACTCGTTAAGTTCGGCTTTGACTTTAGGTTTTTCGCTGAAACCGGGTTCGTCGAAATCGTTCGATATCTTCGTTAAAAATTCCGATGGTAAATTGAGCATTGGTTCTTTTCTTCTATTCGATTTGAATTCTTGCCATCTAAATCTTACTAATGTGCTCATCTTGTCTATTATCTTGTCGGCAATTTCAATTGAGTATAGGTATTCCAGTTGGTCGAGTTGTTTTATTGTATCCACGGTATTGAATACAGCGCTGGCGAAGGTACCTATACCTTTCAAGTCTTCCGTCATTTTAGGTAGTTTATGTAACTCGGCGATTAATCCTTTTATTATATAAGTTGGTTGGCCGAATCTTCTTTCCAACTCGTTTAATATGCTCTCTGGTGTAGAGCTAGTATAAAGGAGTGATTTTACTGCTTCCTTTCCGCGACCTTTGAGTGATTTTCTTATCCTTGCGATATTTTCTATGTCGATGAAATATGACGCGGTGCTTGTGTAGTGCTTAATGAATGGAATCCAGTTGATTGGGTCTCCATCGAATGGTGGTAGGTCACTCATATAAGCCGGAGATTCCTTCGGAGCTTCTTGTTTGTCTTGACGTTTTAATAAGTTCATTAATAGCTTTGTTAGAGCGTCCGTTCGGTTTTCTATATCACCCGTCGGCTTAGGTTGAGTTTGTACTGTGTTTATCCATTCATTCACGGTACTTCCTATTTGCTCGACTTCTTCGTCTAAGTCGGAGTCCTCCGCGAGTTGTGCCAGCTCTAATTGAGTTCGAGCTGCTGCGGCTTCGGCTGTTTTCTTCTCGATTTCTTTCTTTTGAAGTATTAATTGAGCTTCAAGTTCTGCGCGCTTGCTTTGAGATGCGCGTGAGCCCGTTGTCCTTTTCTTAGATTGCTCGGTACTCATAATTCTCTTTGTACTTGTAGTCTGTTCGGAGCTGCTTGAATGCCCAGTGTTGGATGAGCTTCTAGATTCCACTTCGCCCGGGTCCCTGTCCTTGGGATTTGCCTTCTTGCTTCGGGTTTCTATGTTGCTCATCTCGATCGGGTCCTTTGTCTTCTTGTCCCTAACAGCCCTACTTTCCTACTTCCCTAACAGCCCTACCTCCCTAACGGCCCTAGCAGTCCTGTTTGAGGGTCCCGAAGAACACACTCTCCCAGGGATGGAAAAACGGGTAAGGTGAGGTGGGAATCGCCCAGCAGAGAGTGACACGTAATAACTAGCTGCTCAGGAATTGGGAGGAACGCCCAACCCCCTCAGCAGACCTTCCAGGAGGCCGCCAGCTTACGTGCACCGTACTGGCGCGATCAGACTGGTACAGCTCACCGATTAAGGTGAGTCTGGCAGTATCGTCTGTTATACTGCTCCCGCCGTGAGGCGTTAACTCTCCGTTCACCGTTTGGCACCGTTAGGTGGTGAGCGAGAGAGCCGCGGTAAACCGCGTTGATGGTGTCTTCGTCACGCGAAGAAACGATGTCCCCAGCAGCCTCGCGGTCTTCAGCGTCCACTCGTGGCCCGCCTCAATGCACCCGCAGCGAAGGGTCGATTCCTCTTCTTCGCGATGACGAAGCTTCTTGAGTCTTCTACTTGCGCGGCGAAACGATCTTCTTTGGAGTTGCGGGCTTCAAAATGTTAGGTAAGCCCCGCAGCCGTAGTCGATGTCCTTTTCGCCTTGCGTGGCAGATGTGACGTTTTGTGTCTGTAGCTCGATGAAGCGATCCCTCCCGACGCTCTTGCGGTCTTCGGCTACTACTCGAGCTCGCCTCAATGCACCCGCGTAGCGACGGTGGATTCCTCTTGATGTTGCTATGCAGACCTCTTGACGTTGACTTCAGTTCGCAGCGTACTTGAACGATCTTCCCTGCCCGCAGAATTCGTTCTGAGGCGATAGGTTGAATATTCTTCAAGCTTGCGTGTTGCGACGATCTTGAGGCTTGAGTCTTGATATTTATTCTTGATATGTAGGTTGATATCCGGCGATTCGAAGGACCAAACACTGTGGAGGATTCTTGTAATCCGGACCACAGCAGGGGTAAGTGAAATAAAACACTTGTTGTAGTTGCAGAGCGCAGGAGATGCGCTCGCCTCGAAGCCTCGTTGTGAAGTGCGTAAGTAGGCCAGGGGAGGCCGCTATTTATTGCTTTTCGAGACGCGCGCATACTGCTGGTTTATTTCGAGAACCAAAATCAGTGACGGCCAATAGGGCGCGTCTAAATATTATACATTTATTATTGAAATACTAAATACAAAGGTGAACTTAATAACTAAGGGTGAATAAAACTAAACCGTATTAATTCCTTTATTAGATAAAATTTCTTAATCTAAACGACTTAATTATATGAACACAGTTTAACACGACTTATTTAGGCAACTTAATCAATTTAATACGAATCATTATTATAATATAAAACAGTACTTAAGTATTTCAAACAAAGGATTCTTAGCTATAAGTATATCAATCAAAATAATGTCCATAACCAAATAATATTGTGTTGATTGAAGGTAATATTCTATATAAAACTGTATGTAATTAAATTATTTACATGTATGAATGAATCTGTGGGTTGAAGCTTTCAGGACTCGATCTAGTGAGATCCGAAAGTAGGCAAAAATCTTCAACAGCTTGGTACTTTCAGTATCAATTCATAATCGCCACTTCCTAAATTCCCACAGTTTAGGTGGGCACTACCCTGCAGAATCAGGATTTTGGAGCTAGAACCTAGAACTCCATTATGAATCCCATGATTGATCCCTGTAGCATGAGGATTAAGGAGCTAGGGCCTAGAGTACCTTGGTGTAGTTTATACTTGGTACTTACATTATCAAATCATAACCAGACAGTCTGTCGATTAAAAAAAAAATCACGTGAAAATATATCCTACATAGCTAAAAAAGATACCAGCCGAATTGATGACCTACTCCGTATTGGGAAGTCTGTTAAAGTTAATATTACCTAACAATTTATTGGCAAATAAAAAATCATGCGATAAAAACTACAAGAAACAAAAATAGCGCTTATGCGGTTTATAATAATTAATATTTGATTGGGCTGATCACCAAAATTTTTAACTTAAGAAAATTTTGACGATATGAACCTAAACAGCATCAAGTAAGTACAAGGACTGGTGGCACAAAACTAAATAAAAGCAATAGCATTAAATGGAGAAGTAGAGTTTTCTGGGATTAGCTCAAGATGGTTCGCGTCAATAGCACGTGCCTCTCAGTAAGCACGAACACCACAAGCACGAACCAGCTCGCGGGGCGGCGGCGCTCGCCGCAGCCACAACAGCTCGTGCCGCAGCGTCCGCAGCGTTACATCTGTTGTATCGTCTTATAAACACGAACACCACAAGCACGAACCAGCTCGCGGGGCGGCGGCGCTCGCCGCAGCCACAGCAGCTCGTGCCGCAGCGTCCGCAGCGTTACATCTGTTGTATCGTCTTATAAACACGAACACCACAAGCACGAACCAGCTCGCGGGGCGGCGGCGCTCGCCGCAGCCACAGCAGCTCGTGCCGCAGCGTCCGCAGCGTTACATCTGTTGTATCGTCTTATAAACACGAACACCACAAGCACGAACCAGCTCGCGGGGCGGCGGCGCTCGCCGCAGCCACAGCAGCTCGTGCCGCAGCGTCCGCAGCGTTACATCTGTTGTATCGTCTTATAAACACGAACACCACAAGCACGAACCAGCTCGCGGGGCGGCGGCGCTCGCCGCAGCCACAGCAGCTCGTGCCGCAGCGTCCGCAGCGTTACATCTGTTGTATCGTCTTATAAACACGAACACCACAAGCACGAACCAGCTCGCGGGGCGGCGGCGCTCGCCGCAGCCACAGCAGCTCGTGCCGCAGCGTCCGCAGCGTTACATCTGTTGTATCGTCTTATAAACACGAACACCACAAGCACGAACCAGCTCGCGGGGCGGCGGCGCTCGCCGCAGCCACAGCAGCTCGTGCCGCAGCGTCCGCAGCGTTACATCTGTTGTATCGTCTTATAAACACGAACACCACAAGCACGAACCAGCTCGCGGGGCGGCGGCGCTCGCCGCAGCCACAGCAGCTCGTGCCGCAGCGTCCGCAGCGTTACATCTGTTGTATCGTCTTATAAACACGAACACCACAAGCACGAACCAGCTCGCGGGGCGGCGGCGCTCGCCGCAGCCACAGCAGCTCGTGCCGCAGCGTCCGCAGCGTTACATCTGTTGTATCGTCTTATAAACACGAACACCACAAGCACGAACCAGCTCGCGGGGCGGCGGCGCTCGCCGCAGCCACAGCAGCTCGTGCCGCAGCGTCCGCAGCGTTACATCTGTTGTATCGTCTTATAAACACGAACACCACAAGCACGAACCAGCCCGCGGGGCGGCGGCGCTCGCCGCAGCCACAGCAGCTCGTGCCGCAGCGTCCGCAGCGTTACATCTGTTGTATCGTCTTATAAACACGAACACCACAAGCACGAACCAGCTCGCGGGGCGGCGGCGCTCGCCGCAGCCACAGCAGCTCGTGCCGCAGCGTCCGCAGCGTTACATCTGTTGTATCGTCTTATAAACACGAACACCACAAGCACGAACCAGCTCGCGGGGCGGCGGCGCTCGCCGCAGCCACAGCAGCTCGTGCCGCAGCGTCCGCAGCGTTACATCTGTTGTATCGTCTTATAAACACGAACACCACAAGCACGAACCAGCTCGCGGGGCGGCGGCGCTCGCCGCAGCCACAGCAGCTCGTGCCGCAGCGTCCGCAGCGTTACATCTGTTGTATCGTCTTATAAACACGAACACCACAAGCACGAACCAGCTCGCGGGGCGGCGGCGCTCGCCGCAGCCACAGCAGCTCGTGCCGCAGCGTCCGCAGCGTTACATCTGTTGTATCGTCTTATAAACACGAACACCACAAGCACGAACCAGCTCGCGGGGCGGCGGCGCTCGCCGCAGCCACAGCAGCTCGTGCCGCAGCGTCCGCAGCGTTACATCTGTTGTATCGTCTTATAAACACGAACACCACAAGCACGAACCAGCTCGCGGGGCGGCGGCGCTCGCCGCAGCCACAGCAGCTCGTGCCGCAGCGTCCGCAGCGTTACATCTGTTGTATCGTCTTATAAACACGAACACCACAAGCACGAACCAGCTCGCGGGGCGGCGGCGCTCGCCGCAGCCACAGCAGCTCGTGCTGCAGCGTCCGCAGCGTTACATCTGTTGTATCGTCTTATAAACACGAACACCACAAGCACGAACCAGCTCGCGGGGCGGCGGCGCTCGCCGCAGCCACAGCAGCTCGTGCCGCAGCGTCCGCAGCGTTACATCTGTTGTATCGTCTTATAAACACGAACACCACAAGCACGAACCAGCTCGCGGGGCGGCGGCGCTCGCCGCAGCCACAGCAGCTCGTGCCGCAGCGTCCGCAGCGTTACATCTGTTGTATCGTCTTATAAACACGAACACCACAAGCACGAACCAGCTCGCGGGGCGGCGGCGCTCGCCGCAGCCACAGCAGCTCGTGCCGCAGCGTCCGCAGCGTTACATCTGTTGCGTCGTCCTCGGCAAACTCCTCCGATCCTGCATTAATGTTGAAATTAGCTACTAAGCAAGAATTTTCTCGAATATCAAATTCGGAACGAGGAGGTTCTTAGGAGAACCAGATTTACTATTAAAACTCATCGATTTGCGAAGCTATAATTTATTATAAACAATCTTTTTAAAAAACTGACTTCAAACTCCTGCAATAAAAAAAGAGAATTGAGAACCTCTTCCTATTTGAAGTCGGTTACAAATTTCAATGGACGTACATTTATAGTTCAAAGAACTAGGCGACCTGTGAGGTCACCTAGTTCTCAAGGAAAGGGTATTATTAGCAGACCCGCCACCAGGTCGAGAGCAGCGCAGCTAAGTCTGGCAGTGGACGTCTATAAGTTGGTGAAGAAAAAGAAGAAACAGTGCATTGTCATGTACCGCATCCGAAGACTTGCATCAGCTCCGGCAGCGGCGTGTCCAGCAGCTGCGCGCCCGACAGCGTGGCCGCGCGCGCCGCCTCCTCCAGCCGTGCCGCTGCCGCTGCCGGCGCCGGCCGACCTGGCGGGCGGGTGACGTACTCGTGCAGCCACCGCAGCACGCCGGGCGTGCCCCACGCGCGCGGCTCGGCGCCCTCGTCCTCGTCGAGCGCGTCGGGCAGCCGCCACACGGCCAGCTCGCCCGCCAGCGCGCCCACGGCCACGCGCGCCCCCAGCGCGCCCAGCGCGCACACGGCGGGCGCGCCCCCCGCCGCCACGGGCAGCGCGGCCAGCGCGCGCACGGCCACGCGCCGCCCGCGCACGGCCACGCGCCACACGCGCGCCCAGCGGTCGGCGCCGCCCGTGGCCAGCGTGCGGCCGGCGCCGTCCCAGCGCACGCACTGCACCGCGCCCTCGTGCGCCGCCAGCGAGTGCGCCTCGTCCAGGCGGCCGCCGCGCGCGCCCACCCAAGCCCACCACAGCTTGACGCGCGCGTCGCGCCCGCCCGTCGCCAGCAGGTGCGCCGCGCCGCCCGACGCCTCGTCTCGTTCCTCCACGCTGGGGTTGAAGTCGCAGCTGAGTACTCCTGCGTCGCAATAGAACCCTGGTTCATTTATTATTTAGGTGGTATCGTGACGCGGCTGAAATGTTAGATAGTGGCTACTCGCCTAGGTCATGCGCGTCCGCCCGCGCAGCCAGCACCGCGGCGCGCGGCGGCGGCGCCAGCAGCACCAGCTCGCCGGCCGCGCCGCCGCACGCGCACGCGCGCCCGTCACGCGCCCACGCGCAGCACGCTGCCGCCTCCGACCACTCCGCGTACACGCTGCGACACGACGCCTTATTATTATTACGTTCGTTTATAAAGCTACCCAAAGATGTCGCTGTGTTAAATTGACTCGCGCTTTTCTTTGAATACTTTTGAGTAAGGCATAAAATTGTTTTTGCATTAATATCTTTACCAGCCCCAGCCCCCTGCCTACATACAAGCGATGTTGGAGGAGAAGAGGAAGCTGCGAAGGCAATGGCAATACCTTCGGTGCCCGACCATGAAGACGCGGCTCAACGCTCTGGCCGCCAGGATATCAGACGCGCTGGAGACAGTAGCAGTCGAATCTTGGCACTCCGCCATTGAGCGAGCCGGCGACGACTGGTCCGGCATGCACCGCCTCTGCCGCCAACTCTCCGGGAAGCCGCCTCCGATTAGACCCCTCATGGCCAGTGACGGTTCCCCACGTTACCGCGCCGAGGATCGAGCGGAGATCTTCGCGGATCACCTGGAGACGCAGTTTACACCCAATCCGACTGCGGATGTGCAGTACTTAGAGGCCATTGAGCGACATGTGAAGGACTACTTCGAGTCGCCGATACCTCCGACAGAAGACCCCGACCTGTTCTCCCCCGGACAAATCCAAAGGATGATTCGACGAACTAGACTGCGCAAAGCCCCCGGCCCCGACCGAGTCACCAACGAAGCCCTGCGTCACCTATCCCCGCGAGCAATCGCGACGTTGACGCGGCTCTTCAATGGAATCCTCCATACCGGGCACTTCCCATCGTCGTGGAAGCTCGGCCGAGTCATCCTGATTCCCAAGCCTGGCAAGAACATCATGCTGCCTGGGAGTTACCGTCCCATCACTCTTCTGTCGTGCACCTCGAAAGTCTTCGAGAAGCTACTGCTGCTGCACATCACGCCCCATCTTCAGCCACGCGACGAACAGTTCGGTTTCCGCGCCGAACACTCCACCACTTTACAAGTGGCGAGGGTACTGCATCACCTCGCTGCCGCCTACAACAAGCGAGAGCAGTCAGTCGCAGTATTCCTCGACATGGAGAAGGCATTCGACCGCGTTTGACACACCGGCCTCGTGTACGATCTGTCCACGTCTACTACTCCGCGCCGAGTAGTCAAGACTGTGGCCACCTTCCTGCAAGACAGGCGTTTTCAAGTGGCGGTTGAAGACGCCCTGTCCACGGAGCGCACCATCCGAGCCGGTATACCTCAGGGAAGCTGCCTGTCGCTCGTCTGCTGCAGCAGATACACGGACGACATCCCAGTCGCTGACGGCGCCATGTTAGCGCTGTATGCCGACGACGCGGCCTTCATTACCTCCTCGCTGAATGCCCCGCATGCAGCGCTGAAGATGCAGCGAACACTGGACGCGCTTCCCACATGGCTGGAGAACTGGAGACTCAAGGTCAATGTGGCGAAGACTCAGGCGATCTCCATCGGGCGGGCGCGACTACTGCCGCCCCCGATGTCACTCATGGGCGAGACCATCGAGTGGTCCCCGAAGGCCAAGTACCTCAGCGTGACCGTCGACAAGACCCTCTCGATGCAGCCCCACGTGAAGAACGTGGTCAACCTGACGCGTGCCGCACGGAACCTCCTCCGACCCGTGCTGGCGTCCCACCTGCCTCTCCGTACGAAGCTGTACATCTACAAGGTGTACGTTCGCACGCGACTCACCTACGCGGCCCCCGCGTGGTTCGTGCTGACCAGCGAGACGGACCGCAAGTCGCTGCGAGCGCAGCAGTCGCTGTCACTCCGCACCATCTCCGGAGCACCACGCTTCGTACGGAATCAGGTCATCTCCAGGGACCTGCGCATGGAGAGCCTGGACGACTTCGTTCGCCGCCTGAGTGCCTCTATGTTCGCATGCGCCGACGGAGCGCGATCCCAGCACCTGCGTGGCATCGCGCCATACCATCGGCGACCGCCGGAGATAAGAGGCCTGCCACGTGACCTAGTCACATAGGACACGACTGCTTCCTCGCCGCTGGCTGATGGGCGCTCACCGGTACACTACCGGCGGGCTCGCCCTCGCTGAGCGGCGGGCGTAAACCTACCATGGACCTACCACCCTGCCGCAGTCCGCAGATCGCCCGCGACACTACGCGGGCTCGATCGCACTGCAGCAGGATAACACCGGACAAGATTCCACGGACACGACACCCCGGACCAACCGGTCCCACCCAGTGCCCCGCCTGTTGTTTTCCAAATTACTCGTCCCTGGTACCTAGTGCGCTGACATACGAGGCTGGTTTGCAGCGGGTAATTCGGAATACATCACACACCATCACATTCCCGCCACCGTTGGGATTAATAGCCACTTGTTAGAAATAGGTCAATGCGTATATCGCAACTAACTGCAAGGGTTCCGGAGTGAGCGGGTCGACGCCCCACACGGCCGCGAGCCCGTCGTCGCTGGCCACCAGCAGCTGCGGCGAGCGCAGCGGCGACACGCGCGCGTCGCGCAGCCCGCCGCCCCCGCCCACGGCGTCGCCGGCGCGCAGCCCCGCCGCCGACAGCGTCGCCAGCGCGCAGCCTGACTGACGCACCAACACACACCTACACTATGCGATCTTTGTATTTAGCTAGCAAACTTTAATTACTCTACTCCTGGCTTAGAGTGCGCTTCCTTTAATGTATAAAACAACCGATAGGAGTCTCATCAGTTCCTGAAGTCCTCACTGACCAGGGTGACTGAAAAACTGTCGGTCATCGCCTCCTTGCGGAAACAATTCCCAGAATGAAGAGAAGAGAGAAAAGGAAGTCTCCGTAATCCTACTAGCTATCGGCAGCCGGGCCTCGGTCCCCGGCAGCGTGTCACCTCGACGTCCCACAGGCGCGCGCAGCCGTCCTGCCCCGCGCTGAGCAGCACCGCACCGCCCGCGCCGAAGTCCACCGCCAGCGCGGGGTACGAGTGCGCGCACAGCGCGTGCTGCAGCCGCAGCGACGCGCCCGCCTCGCCCGCCTCGCCCGCCTCGCCCGCCGCCGCTCGCCAGCGGTACACGCGCACCCAGCCGTCACTGCAGCACAGCATACTGTCCTGATGATCTCGACGACAGATGAACCCTCGCAAAGTACCACGTATATTTGAAAATTCATGTACTGCTTATATTTTACTAAGTATGGACCACATCATTGAACTCAAGGCCCAACTCCTTGATCCTGATGAAGATTTCAGTATTGTGACTGCATACTTATTTGACAATTCCTTTCCGAATCCAATTTTTTCCATTGGAGAGGGTTAAGTTAGATTGATCCCTATATAATTTACTAAGATTGTATGAAGTCCGAGTACTGGATATCAAATCTCTCGCGATCGTTTTTGTAATAAAATGTGAGGATTTAAGGTTATCTTTTACCGGAAATATTATTTTTTGTATAATAATTTGATTCGCAATTAATTGCTAGAGTATGAGTTGAATGATCTTACATTTTAAGAAGGGGGGCTTAAATATTCGAAATTAGTCTATGGAAAGCTTTTAAAGTATAAATAATAATATAAGCTAGCAAGAGAATTGCTGTCTGGGTGGATCTGCGAGTATCTATGGCATGTGGCACAGTATCAAATTTAGCTCTCTTTACTGATTTTGTATCAGATAAAATGGATAATCGGGACCAGGTAGATGCAGTGTACAATGACTACAGCAAGGCCTTTGATCGAATTGACCATAATATATTATTACTCAAATTAGCCAAGGCAGGCATAAGAGGAGATCTGTTTCGCTGGTTCTCCTCTTATGTGAAAAATAGATCGCAAGCTGTAGTGCTCAATGTCTTTACCTCATCCTGGCGTACTATTCCTTCGGGCGTGCCGCAGGGCTCCCTACTAGGACCTCTGCTCTTTATTATTTTTATTCAAGTTACTTGACAGGACACTTGTTTCCATAATTCTAACATTTTGCTTTTTGCTGACGACATGAAAATTTTTAGAGTAGTAAATAACCACACGGACCAGAGCCTTCTTCAGGAAGATTTACTTAGACTTGATCAATATTGTAAAGTGAATACATTGGACCTTAACGTTTCTAAATGTTTTGTCATATCCTTCACACGCAAGCACAATTTACATAGATCCTCATACAAATTAAAGGGTCAAGAGCTGGATCGTGTATCCACTATGCGGGATCTAGGTGTCACAAACAATTAAAGTTCTTTACTGTGCCCTAGTGAGAAGCAACCTTGAATATGCATCTCAAATTTGGAACCCCCAATATGAGGTGTATATTCAAAGTATTGAAAGAATCCAGAAAAAATTCATTCGATTCCTCAAAAACAAAATATTTAAACTTAAGTCTAATATGACCTATGAAGTTACTTGTGCTAAGTTACACCTCCTGCCACTAGCCATTCGAAGAAATATAAGTGAAACTTAAGTCTAATATGACCTATGAAGTTACTTGTGCTCAGTTACACCTCCTGCCACTAGCCATTCGAAGAAATATAAGTGAAACTTAAGTCTAATATGACCTATGAAGTTACTTGTGCTCAGTTACACCTCCTGCCACTAGCCATTCGAAGAAATATAAGTGATATTGCCTATCTCATTAATATCACAAATAACACAGTTGACTGTGCGCCGCTTCTTGGGAAGTTATCATTTAAAATCCCCATTAATACTCATCCTCGAATCTTCTCAATCTTTCAAACGCCACTGTAGCGTTTCCCCCTGGATCACTTATAGAGGAAACTCCCTACCCGGACTATGGTCCGAGTTGGTCGTGCGTTGTGGATCCAGTGAGAAAGCTAACAGAAGTTCTGTGACTGTGTGACTAGGAATGTGAAAATAAAAATCTTTCCCTAACAAGCTATCTTTGTTTATTTAGACATAGGTAACACACTAGGTTATTAGAATTTAGAAATAAACACAGATTAGAATAACTATATCACAGACTAATATTTGACCCACCAATACCTACCCGTCAACTCATATCATGGGCTAACTCCGGCTGGCGGAAACCTCAGGGGTGTGTCCGAACGGACAACGCACTAGGAATGTGTTGACGGATAAGCAGGTTGAGACAATGATTTAAACTCATTAAACTAAATAATTAGATTTAATTGAACTAAAAGGAAAATTTCATTTACAAAGGAGGTTATGTCTTTGTGCTCACCATATGTTAACAACTAATCATGTCATGCTATTTTTTAAAACTCATAGTTAATTAAAAGGTTACTATTTAGCATTATACTTTCATAGAAAAACAAAAATGAAAGAAAAGAAACGAGTCCACCTGGTAAGAGTGCTGTCGGCTCGACGCGAAGACCATGACGTGGCCGAAATATGTCCACCAAAGGACGACACGCCCCTCGTTGTCGATGATGCACCACCGAATCCCGCTTACAAGCGAGGATGCGCAGGATAGGCCCGGATGTAAAGGTGTGACGTCACAGATGAAATCACGCCATCATCACCAACAAAACTTTCACTAAATTTCCGACGAATTGCGTCGGAATATGAAATCCCACGCTCGCTGCAAGGAGAAATAAAACAAATTTCAACAATTTGTATCACAGCGACACGTGTATCTCTCACAAGGAAAAAAACCACATAAGAGCTAACCTGCATTTTCGCAGTCTGCGTTTCCCCACCCAAACACCAAAATTAGGTCAAACGTTAGGCTGGAAAGATTGGAAAACGCACTTTAGTATCGCGGACTCACAAAAGAAAATACGAACACGCCAAAATTTATACTCACTGTAGTAAATGTGCCTGCAGTCAGTCTGTCACGAAGCCTCTTGGAGGGTAGTTGTGGTATTGACATAGTGCAAGCATGTTTATAATTCCGATATAAAGAACAGGTGTTTTATTTAAACACCACAAAAGTGGCAACGAGGCGAGGATCGAGCTGCACGTGAGCAATTCAAATAATATTTTTTTTTGAAGTTTTCAAAGAAGGACTGAGTGTTTACATTAACTTGTTATTCGAACAGTTGTGTTCCCATACAATAATTATTTTTAAATGATATAAGTAATTCAATAAAATAGATTATTAATTATAAATTAAAGTATAATACGTTTTGACATAATATTTTGAGCAATTAGTTTAAACGCCTACCTACATACTGGCTAAAGTATTGATTGGCATAATTATGGTTTTTGTTGTGTACCGACACAAAATGTGAGTGTTTAGTTTATCGCTAATCTTATAAGTTTTAGGCGTAAATAATAGGGTAAAGTACTGTTCGGATAACCAAGTTAAAATAATTAATAGTTATTAATAAAAATAGAAAACAAAACAAAACTATTCAAAATCGAATGAAGTTAGTTTTGTGGAATTGTACCTACCTAAATAGTAAGTTGGTAAACATATTGCTGTAATATTACATGGTCTATACTCAATAGCATGCAAATATTGAAAAGAACCTGCCAGGTGCTCATTTAGTTAAAAATATAATGGGTTGTGCAGAGATTAACTACCGTCAATGCATTGACAAACAAATGAAGAATAAGCAAAAGAACGGTCGTAGTGAAAGAAAAAGCTTTAGTTTGCGTACTTATTATTAATGAATCATACTTTTGTACTACCCACAGATAGTTAATTTCCACGTTAATTTCATTTATTCATTCATTTCACCCCAAAATAATACGAGGTAATAAAAATCCACTTCCAACTCAAAAGCAATACCTACCTACGGTAAGTAGGTAAATACATAATACAATATCATTGAGTTAGGTACGTTTATTTCTGAACATACCTATTGCAAATACCTGATACAGTGAGTACCAGCTGCGAGATTGTCTAAAAATGATTGTGCAGTGTAGCGATCGTAATCAACTCCGATTGGCCGACACTCTGTCGCTATAGGCTAAAGTTGCTGTGGTGAGGAGAATATGCCATACAAATTGAGATGCAGTGAAAAGCAACGATATTGTGGCGCAATGATTGCTGCAATTTTTCCGGAATCGACCAGCTGTTACCATTTTATCAGATAATCAGGGTAATTTCAATGTTTATAAAAAATGTATTTATTTTGCATTTTGTTATTCCTACCTTTTAATATCATATTATGTATTAATTAAAAAAATACAAATATGAATACAACATTTGCAAAATATTTATGTTTTATGGCTAAGGTCTCCAGCCAAAGGTAAAGGTAAAGGTTTAAATTTAAAGGTAAAGGTAATCAAGGCAACGTAAAGGTAACGTAAAGGTAACGTAAAGGTAACGTAAAGGTAACGTAAAGGTAACGTAAAGGTAACTTAAAGGTAACGTAAAGGTAACGTAAAGGTAGCGTAAAGGTAACGTAAAGGTAATTTAAAGGTAATCAAGACAACGTACAGGTAACGTAAAGGTAATTTAAAGGTAAAATTAAATTTAACAATAAGATAACAATGAGCTAATGCTCACGCTATTGCTAATAATAAATAATTTATTAGAGAGTCATGCTTGATACCAAGGGCTATGCCAGTTACAATACTGTTGCTTAAATGTAAGCAAAGAGCCACGCACATTGCTTGACACCAAAAGGCTATGCCAGTTACAATACTGTTGCTTAAATGTAAGCAAAGAGCCATGCACATAAAATAATAATAATCGTATCTCAGGGCTATGCGGTTAAGATACTGTCGATCACAATGTAAGCAAAGAGCCACGCATACAAAATAATCAAAATATCCATTATATTCTGTAAGATATTGTTACTGGAAAAACCACAACCAACCAACTAAATTGAGGTTTTAACCATCGAGAATAAGAATTATTTATTTCTCAGTGTTAAAAAAAAAAAGGAGTTTGATATTTTAATTATAATTCAACATTATTTTGTATTTCTTTTTCATATTTAATATGGAAAAGGGAAATTTTGAAAGGCTCCTTGTAATCATAAATTGAGAACAACTTATTTTCAATAAATTGAAACAGCCTTTACAGTAAATGTGGCCGGAAAAAATAAAATTTACTAAAATTTACAATAACCAAAATTACTTGATCTTATCAAACAATACTATTAAAATAAATGAATATGTGAAATTTCTATTCTATTCTATTCTAAATATACAATTGAATAAAGAACAGCAAAAAAAAAAAAAAAAAAATTAATACCTTATATTTCAAAAAAAAAAAATTAAATTTTTGGATTGCTGTGATAAATGTATAAAATCGTAAACACGATAAATAAGTAGATAGTCTTATGATTAATAAGATTGTAAAATATAGGTATTTTCATATGTTGTAATCATCACAAAAGAAAGATGGGCGATGTTTTATTAAACCAATTCAGCAATTTAAGATGGCAGTCCACACACAAAAAAAAAAATATTATATTATTAATAAGAAACAACAAGTAGGGTGTTTCAACAAGAAATATCCTTCTCGATAGACCTACCCACCGCCGTGTGGTGAACTTAACAAATTGTTAATTATTTGAAAATTGTGATATTTTATAACATGGCAATGTCAGTGGATGAATTAATTACCATAAAGTAAAAAAATAAGTAGGCGATAATTGGGGAAAACCGTTCGCTTCCGATTATAAACGAGCTATTGGAAAGTTGTATTGCTCAGATTAACTTTTCTAAATTAGATAAAAATATATTACCACTTTTAGTGCGGGTATTTGTTCTGACATTAGAGATAGATTTTTGAAATTTCTTGTACCCAAAAGTGCACGTTTCAGAGTATGTATTTTGATTGAGATGCTACTGAGTAACAGTACCAATGATTGTTATGGATAACAGTGCATAATAACTAATACTCGGCAATTCCTTAAGATAAACTATTTGTATACTAATGCACTTATTGTATACTAATGTAATAATACTTTAAGCGAAATCATGAAATTAATGTGAACAGGTCTCTTCGGTATCCAAATAAGATATTGATTTAAAAATGTATACCAGTACATATTATATGAAAAGTCCCTACTGTATGGTGGTCAGGTTATATAATAAACTGCCAGCAGATTTTCAAAAATTATCTATAAATAAGTTTAAAAGAAAACTCAACGAATGGCTATTGGAGAAAAGTTATAATGATGTAAAAGAATATTTAGTGTAATAATTAGGTACGGGAAAACATAAATATTGACATTTTGAAATTTATATTTTTATTTGACTATTGTCATTCTTAATCTTGACTCACTAATTTATAATAATTATAATTGTCAAATAATCTCACTTTGAATTAATCACTTTCATTTTATAATTATTATTGTTTGTATCATAATTTGCATACTATTAATTTAGTTGAATGTTATGGTCTTTACTGACAATATATTTTGTTACTACCATCCCACTGTACAAACATTCTGGCAAATAAATAATTATTTATTTATTCAATAATTATAAACATAAATATTGCCACAATAGTAACTAAAGGTAAAATTTTTAAATTGTAAAAGAACTTCCATATTGAATGCCCCCGCTCTTAAAATAAAAGAAATACCTAGGAATTGAAAGCAATCCACATGAGGGTTGTTTATGGTTATGTAAGCTCTAGCTAGTTAAGAATAAGAACTTATGATACAGTAGCTATATGATAACTACAACAAAATAATAAAAATAACACGCAACACTTTTGAATTATTATTCTTAATTAGTTACAGTCCCATTTAATGGGGTTCATCGAAACTCTAATTAGTATGTACCTATAATATATGCATAATATTAAAAGATGTCCCAAAGCCGTTTCTTAATCTACTTCGCTGATCGATCAGTCATTTTATGTTTACGTATTGCAAAACTTGCAGTGACCTAATAATACTTATAGTTTTATTAAGTAATCATTGATGTCAATGTGGTCATATTACGATATTTTGCTAGTCAATAATATTGCGTCTTAAAGTTAAGTCCTAAAGTTACTAAGTAGGTAGCACTTTAAATCTTATCTGTCCGCATCATATGAACTCACAGCTGGTCATATCTTTAAAAGAAATGGGACACTTAAAGATCTTCTCGGGGTTCATCTATCCTGCGACTATTCCCGTGAAAATGGTAATCACTAGCAGTAGCATTTTGATTTGTATACCTCATAAATCTTGAAATCAGACAGCCTGAGTGAAAAAGAAGGAAGGAGGATAGAGGCAGGAAGTTAAACATTTTATAACAAGAGAGATATTATTTTCCAATATAAACCTTACATAGCCGACCAAGCAAGCGAGGTGCGGTCATAATCTAAATATAGCTTGTTACAGTTTAATGATTACTGAATTTAAAGACCTTATAACATTTTCTCTGATATAGTTTGTACACTAAAGTTATGTTTCCTGTTATACTTAAAATGAAATATTAAGATGTTATAAGTTGTATTGACAAAGTTGCATATAAGCAATCAGCTTTGTATTCAGCTATCTACAAGAACTTGTCATATTTAAGTAGCTATCTGCTTTATATTTGTAACATTTTGTTGTTGAAAAGAGCAACTGCTGAGTTTCTTGCCGGCTCTTCTCAGCAGAATCAGCTTTCCGAACCGGTGGTAGAATCATGATGTAACAAGAGCCACAAGTTGGCTTCTATAAAATTAATAATGTTGAATTGAATTAATTATTGTATAAAATTATATTTTCTATTAATTACATTGTTACATACATTCAAAATTGAAATAAAGAAGGGATGTAGTAAATGTGCCTGCAGTCAGTCTGTCACGAAGCCTCTTGGAGGGTAGTTGTGGTATTGACATAGTGCAAGCATGTTTATAATTCCGATATAAAGAACAGGTGTTTTATTTAAACACCACACTCACTATTCATTTACAATAAAAATTTCACTCCAACAAAGTATGTCCGGCCATGTTGTACTACACAATGCTTTCTTAACCTCTCCGCGGCATGTCTGCCCTCCACGATGGTTGACCAGCGAAAAGAAAGACTCAGAAATCAATTTCGGGTCGAACACCGAATGGGTTCTCCCGAACTTGATTAAATGTTAACTCGCGTAAATGCCTTCTAACCTCTTCGCGAAGCGAAGGCTGTCAACTGTCCTTGATTAACTGCAGATCAATGTCAACTTATGTTGGTGACATCTGTTTCTTACCTTGTTTTTAAAACAGCGCCCTCTTACGGCGCTGTGGCAGATTACGAGGCTTCAAACGTCTCGACAGGAGCTTACGCCCCCGTGGTCCCACAGATGGAGTTAGCAGTCTCACTTTATACATAAAATAATAACGAATAAAAACGAACTGATATTGAAAATATCATGTTACAATACCTCTCCTCCCGGAAGAAGGTTCGACGAAGGGGAACCGTTCGCTGCCCTCAGCGTTCTGCACCCAAAAGACAAAAAAAAAACCAAGAACTATTTGTAACAAAAAAAATTCTACCATTATACTCGACAAACATATACTTAACCCTAAACAAACAAAGATTTAAATAAGTTACAACTTAGCCTAACTGACTTAACCTATGGAAGTGAATTTCATGATATACCTAACCTTTGTCCTATATACAAAACACAAAAATAAACATATTTACAATGACACCATTCATTGTTTGAATGATTTAAAGTTGCTTGAAGTCTCGGCGTCACTACCTGAAATGAACTAGCACTTGTCAATGAATCAATGCCTACGACTCTTGCAGCTAAATCCTATTTTTATATCAACAGCCTAGCTGTGAAATGAAAGAGAACTTGTCTCAATATACAATATACAACAGTTTAACTGTTATAAAATAGAGAGCAAAAGCTTCTCAAAGTATTCGGTTAACAATAACCGTCTATCCAAAGTGTCATGGAACTAGTTCCTAGCATCCAAAGAGCTAAATGAACACTGCGATAGTTGTCTCTGCGCAAAGCGCAGCAAGATACAATGCGAAACTAAACTTCGCATAAAGAAGTCTCTGTGCGTAGCACAGCGAAGAAAATGCGAATCCAATTCGCCTTTCACAATAAATGTGCACCCAAATATAAGTGCTATGGTTGAAATAAGGTAACGCGATTGTCTCAGCTCACACATGATTCAACAATTCCATCAACGTATCTACATCTCTCACATACAACTTTCATACTTCACGCTTATACCTAGGTAGTAACTTACAATTTAAGTGTACCACACCCTAACACATCTGTGTGTGAATACTGTAACGTATTCAGACACTGATTCGGAACTGGATTTGAACTGAGTAACAATCTAAGCCTTTAGGTCTTTAATGTGCCAGGAACCAATCTTCGTACCATCCATCCTCTCTAACTCGTACACAAGTGGGGATAGTACCTTGGTTACCCTACATTTCTCGTATTTTGGAGCGAGCTTTGCCATTTTAAATTTACTGGCGTCACTTTGAGTGTAGGAAGACCTCCATACCCAATCTCCAACCGAGAATTTTGCATTTCTACGCCTAAGATTGTAATGCTTGGCGTTTTTAGCGTGTGCTTGGAGTAGCTTTTCGCGCACTTTGTCAAAAATCTCTTGCAAACAACCAAAGTTCCCTGCATACTCCTCTCGTGGCATACCTACTGTATACTCATTGTCAGTATCCTTGTAGAAGTTACCATTTACTACTGGTTCGCGGGCATGAACCAAGAAAAATGGAGAGAATCCAGTGGATTCGTTCACCGCACTATTTATTGCAAACTGAATCTTACTGAGGTTCTCATCCCAACTGCGGTGGTTGTCTTCAACGTAAGACGCGACCGCGGTCATAACAGTTTTGTTGTAACGTTCTACTAGGTTTACCTGTGGTGTATACTTTGGAGTATAGTCCAATCGTGGCACATTGTATTTCTGGAGGGCCTTTTTGAACTCTGAACTAGTTAGTATCGAGGAGTTATCGAGGATAACCCTCTCTGGCACCCCCTGAACTAATATGAGACCATTCTCCAAGTGTTTAACTACCTGAGCTGATGTTGCACGACGCAAAGGGAAAAGAAGGGTGTATTTTGAGAAACAACACGTAACAACCAGAAGGAAAGTGTAGCCAGATCTGGATCGTGGCAGCGGACCAACCAAATCCACTGACACTACCTGAAACGGTCGACAACAAACCTTCGGTTTACCCATCAATCCTGGTGTTGCTAGAGTAGAGTGTTTGTACGCCTTGCATACCTCACAAGCATTCACAAATTTTAACACATCCTTATGCATACCTGGCCAATAATATCTCAGACATAAACGTCTGTGTGTTTTAAAAATACCGAGGTGTCCTGCAGTCGCTTCACAGTGATTTTCACGAATGATTTCAGATCTCTTGTCCCTAGGTATAACCTCTTTCCAGTCAAACTCGCTGGTGAGATTATATTTGCTTTTACTAAATCGGAAGAGAGTGTTATCTTTAATCATAAAATTTGGAAAATTAGTAGGATAAGATCTGCAACCATTATATAATCTGTCATACCATTCATCATTCGTACGGGATGTAGACGCTGATGGACTTGATTGGATCGCCTCTACTTTCATCAACCGAGACAAGGCATCTGGAACTACATTGTCCGTGCCCTTCCGATGTTCGATTTCGAAGTTGAACTGAGACAATCGGCAACCCCACCTAGCTAGTCTACCCGAAGGGTTCTCCAAATTTAGAAACCACTTCAGTGACGAATGGTCAGTAACGATTTTGAATTTTTGAGAACCTAGGTATGCCTGAAATTTCTCTACTGAGAAGATTACTGCTAATGCCTCTCTCTCAGTAGCGCTATAATTCCTCTCGCTTTTATTTAAGGATCGGCTAACGTACGCGATCGGATGTTCAACCTCGTCAACGACTTGCGATAACATACCTCCTAAACCATATGATGAAGCATCGCAATGGACGATGAAAGGTTTATCAAAATCTGGAACTGCGAGTACAGGCGCTGATACGAGCGCGTTCTTCAGCACCGTGAATGCTTCCTCAGCTGCGTCGTCCCACTGGAACTTTGGTGCATTTTTGCCTTTGCTGGTCAGCTTGTTCAACGGGGCTGCAATCGTTGAGAAATTTCGAATGAAACGTCTGTACCACGAACAGGTTCCTAGGAAAACCTTGACTTCATGAGCTGTGGTCGGAGTAGGAAAATTTAGTATCGCTGATATCTTATCAGGATCCGTACGTAAACCATACTCATCAACAATATAACCGAGGTACTTGATAGAATTTCTAAAAAATTTACACTTATCAAAAGAGACAGTAAGATTAGCTGATTTTAATTTATCCAGTACTCGATTCAGTAGTAATAAATGGGTTGAAAAATCAGAGGAACAGATGACTATGTCGTCAATGTAACAGAACACAAATCCATTTTCAATGTCACTACAAAAATTCTGATTTATCAACATATCCATGAGTCGTTGTTGACGAGCCGGTGCATTACATAAACCAAAAGCCATCACCTTAAACTGATATAAACCACGACCTGGTACCGTGAAGCTAGTCTTCTCCTGTGAACTTTCCGACAGAGGAATCTGCCAGAATGAGGATGACAAGTCTATAGTTGATAAGAACTTAGCTTCCTTCAAACTATCTAAGATCTGTGGAATATAAGGAATTGCATAAGAGTCCCCTTTTGTAACAGCGTTTAGCTTTCTACAGTCCAAACAAAACCTCCAGTCGCCATTTGATTTTTTAACAAGAATCGCTGGATTGTTCCACGGACTCTCGCTAGTAGTGACAACATCCAGGGCCAACATTTTGTCTAACTCGGCTTGAAGAGCTAGCTTTTTGTCCGGTGACAAAGGATATTGTTTCACCCTAATCGGTGCAGCATCCCCAGTGTCGATCACATGCTCTACCAACGAGGTTCTACCTAACCCTTTGTTTTCGAAGGAAATGTCATTATATTTCTCTATAATGGCTCTGGCTACTTCTCGTTGTTCAGAGGACAGATTGTCGAATGGCTGGATTGCGTGGACATTCTTTGTAGTTAAGGCGTCACAAAAACTTGCAGGAGAACATCTATAATCTATGTTATCAAAAATTTCTGGGGCTACTCCAAACGCCTTCCAGAAATCGCATCCTAGGATAATATCCGAAACTATGGCAGGAACTACATAAAATTTAATGGCACAGGTAATTTTATTGAAGGTTATGGGTAATTATACATATGACCTAGAGATGGTAATTTAACGCCATTTGCCACTGTGCAAGTATTATCAAGGAACGAATTGAATGTATACCCCAAGTGTATAAAATGTTCATGGGCATTGTTGCCTAAAATTGACATACAAGCTCCCGAGTCAAGTAAACCATAGACTTCCAAGTTTGCAATATTAAATTTCAAATAAGGCCGAATATCATCTTTTTGAGGGCAAAATCGAACTGTAGCTAAAGAGCCGAAAGTATTAAATTTTGAAATATTATTATTAACGTTACTACAGTTCGAGCTAACTAGTTTTTTGAATTTGATTTATTATTTTTGCAATTCGGGCATGTCAACTTTGTAAAACCGGGAGTTTTACAAGTAAAGCAGTACACTTTCTTTTTCGTGGGCTGTTTCTGTGCATTGCTAGGTTTGCAATGACAGCAGCTGCCTGACGGACCTGGTTGCTGTGGGTTAGCACCACTACCATATTTATTACTTGACGAACCGGTCTTGATGAAAGGTCGCTTGTCAGGAACCGTATTTTGATGAAATTTCGATTCCTGCTTATTAATGCCCCTACTATCAACGAAAGCTACGAGTTTGCTCTTGGGTTTGTATGCAAATTCCGGGGTAATAACATTTGTCGACTTGCCAGGCTCCGAGAAATGAGTTGCTCGCTGGCTAGCCGCTTCAATTTTTCTACAACATTCCTTCAACCGACAGACCGATTCAATGGGAACCAGCGCTAATTGTTGAGAAAAGGTTGGGCGAATGTTATGTAAAAGAATCTCCAGTTTCGCAGCCTCCGACAATTCTGTCCTTAACCTGCCAAATAGACAGGCCATGACAGAGAAATAAATGTGGATAGGCTCATCCACCCCCTGTGTTCTGGCTCTAATTTCACCCAGTAGCCTATAATCGTAGTCTACTGGGTCAAATTCCTCCAGTACCAGGTTCTTAAGTTCAGACCATGTACTCACCTGATTCTTGATCCCTCTGTACCAGAGAAGAGCTTGCTCACTGAACAGCTGAGCGGCAGACTTGAACAACTTCTCCTCTGACACCCCATAGCAACTCTGCAACTCTTCCAGTCTTTCTAGGAACGACCGAGGATCTGTGATTCCCGTGAATTTAATGTTCCATTTTGCAATGTTCTTTTCACTGGAACACTCGACCGTTGACGACTCATGAGTGGATGCAGAAGTTCCTGGAACGACAGTGGTAGAGGTTTCAATGTATGTTGTAATCATTTTCTCAAGCTTACGTTTTAAGTCAGCTGTCCTTGAGAGGACCTTTTCAGGTTCGTTGTCCGATATCCTATTTAGTCTATGAAACAGGTGGTAAGCTAGGGCTTGAGCTCTAGCAAAAGAAACCTTCTCTTTCATCTTCTCCCATTTCCCAAATAAATTAATTAATTCTTGACACTTTTCAATTATAATGGTCAATTCAGAATCAGCGCTAAGGTCTGTCTCCACAATGGCCTCAGGTGGACATTCAACCATGAGTTTACGCATTTGGCGTCTGAGGTCATCTACAGTGTTAGCTGGAGTTTCCGAACGAATGGAAACTTCATAAATTAATTCGTCCTTCCTTAACGAGTGAAATTGTATAATCCTAGACTTTTCCATTTTTGTAACGGATGGTGTACACAATTACAAACAAATAATAAATTAATTAAGTTAATATAACTTAAATTAATTGAATATGCTAAATTACTAAATAAATTTTAGCTAAGACAAAGTCTGGTATAATATTATACAAACATTAAATGCACTCTAAGTACGAGTATGGAAGAATATTATTATATTTTGAATTTATGGTAACACTGGTATTTACCTATATTGATTACTATTTAATATGGTGATACACAAAGTCATAATATAAAAATCCCCTAGCACACAGCCACAAACTTTTATAAAAAAATTTATTTGATTATACAATTTGGTATTCATTTACAATAAAAATCTTTATATACCATAAATTAGTATTCGCAAAGCAAACAAAGCAAATATACACACAAAATTTAAAAAAAATCACATAACGGTACCACTGTATTACTAGTGGATATAAAAAGAATTATGTGAGGGCGTCACTGTATTATCAGTGGCTATACAAAATTACACTAGCGGCACGCTATGATGGCCGGTTTGACGTTTGTCCGCTCATGAAGTTCCGTATTAATTGATAACGACTTTGAAGGAAATAATTGTATTACTTTATTGACGATAGTGATGTGCAGAGATTCATAAATTTTATCGAATGTAGTTTTAGGTTTAGGACTCAAAATTTATTTATTAAATTGATTTCTAAAATGTATACAAGTGTAGAAAAATCAGTTTGCACCATTTAAGGGGTGAATGTACTTGTGAATATGAACAATTTTCACTATGTGGACAAACCTCTGAAATCGCAAAAAAATATCAGCTGTTTCATACAAAAGGTAAAATTTTTATTTTTATATGATATATACCACAACTCGGCATTTGGTTTTCTAAATTGAAAATTTTTAAAAATGGAATCTAATACGATCGTCACATAGGATCGCTGGCTAGCACAACTACTACCTCCGGCAAACTCGCGTCAATGCTCAATGCAAAACAAAGCAGTTTCGAATTGACGTTGCTTCGAAAAGTATAAACTGTCAGTGCAATGCGATTGTGATATAGTTTTGACCTGGCTTTGGATTTCAAATATTGATACTGCATTACTGTTGACCCTTGCTCGTTAATTTGGACTCTGTTCAAGCCCTTTGTTGTGGATTTCGTCGATATGACCGAACGTACGCAGAGAACTGTTCTAAATAGTCAGACACGTGAGTTCGTAATACGCCTTCGTAACTATTTCGATCGTGAAGCTCAAAATGGAGGGCCAATTTTACCTATAACGTCAGTGGTTGAACGCGTAGCTGATGCGCTTAATATTGGACAACGAACTGTTAGACGGATAACTAAAAAAAAATATGGCGAGACTGGCACAGAAGAAAATAAACTTCACACACCAAAAAAGAGAAAACGAGCAAAACCAGTCGTAGGCATCGATAGCTTTGATGCCGATGCTATCCGAAGACATGTTTACGGCTACTATTTACAGAAGGAGTATCCAACAAGAAAAAAGTTGGTGCATTCACTGAAGGAAGCTGGATTATTCTTCGGTGGGGAAAGTTCTTTAACGAAGATTTTGAAGACCATTGGATTTCGATACAAAAAATGTAACAAACGCAAAATATTGATGGAAAGATTTGATATAGCGATGGCAAGGTATACTTTTTTACGGCAAGTGAAAGAAATCAAAAATTGGCAAAATGTTGTGTTCTTGGATGAAACATGGCTTAATGCTAACCATACTGTAGGCCGTTCTTGGAACGATGACACAGCAGCATCTACTTCCAAAGTTCCTGTAGGAAAAGGATCGCGACTTATAATTTGTCACGCCGGAACCATCAACGGGTTTGTCGAAGGTTCTCTCATGGCTTTTGCGTCAAAAACCACTGGAGACTATCATGAAGACATGAATGGAGAAAAGTTTACTGAATGGTTTACCTCAATGTTGTGTAGCCTCCCTGAACCATCTATTATAATTATGGACAACGCCCCATACCACTCGATGCAAATTGACAAGCCACCTGCCCAATCCCAAAAGAAAGCTGATATCGTCGCATGGCTTCGTAAAAATGGCGTAGATGCAAACATGAATATGTTAAAAGCGGAATTAGTACGTCTTTTAAAAGAAAACAAACCAACCAAGATCCGATACGTCATTGACGAAATAGCATTAGAACATGGGCACAGAGTTATACGGTTACCGCCTTACCATTGTGAGTATAATGCGATTGAGTTGGTGTGGGCTCAAATTAAGGGATATGCTGCAAGACACAATACAGAACCCCCATTTACCACAAAAAAAATGCTAAAATTATTAGAAGAAGCTTGTGAACATGTGACTAAAGGAGACTGGGAAAAGGTTGTGAATAGAACTGTTAAATTAATAAGGGAAGATTATGAAAGAGATGTGAAAATAGATAATATTATAGAAAACGAACATATAATTATTAATCTAGGTGATGATAGCAGTGACGACAGTGAAAATAGTAGTATGGACGAATCTGATTAATTATGGCCTTTTGTGGCACCTTTTTTGGTATCTTTTGTATTCATATGTTTCTTGTGTGCATATAAAGTATGTATATTCATTTTCATTCAAATATTCAGTTCGTTCAAATAAATTAAATAAACATATACATTTTTGTTTTATTAAACCTATTTAATCAGGTACAAAAACAAAACTTAATTGTTTTTTGTTCGAGAATAAATTGACATTCCACATCACTATTGTAATGTGTCAAACCGGCCATCATAGCGTGCCGCTAGTTTAAAAATAAACAGGTATATAGTTAAAAAATCAATCACGAGTGAGCATCACTGTATTATCAGTGACTATCAAATTATACTATAGATTAAAATATACGTTAAGGGCGCCACTGTATTACCAGTGGCTATAAATTTTTTACGTTGAGCGCCACTGTAGCGTTTCCCCCTGGATCACTTATAGAGGAAACTCCCTACCCGGACTATGGTCCGAGTTGGTCGTGCGTTGTGGATCCAGTGAGAAAGCTAACAGAAGTTCTGTGACTGTGTGACTAGGAATGTGAAAATAAAAATCTTTCCCTAACAAGCTATCTTTGTTTATTTAGACATAGGTAACACACTAGGTTATTAGAATTTAGAAATAAACACAGATTAGAATAACTATATCACAGACTAATATTTGACCCACCAATACCTACCCGTCAACTCATATCATGGGCTAACTCCGGCTGGCGGAAACCTCAGGGGTGTGTCCGAACGGACAACGCACTAGGAATGTGTTGACGGATAAGCAGGTTGAGACAATGATTTAAACTCATTAAACTAAATAATTAGATTTAATTGAACTAAAAGGAAAATTTCATTTACAAAGGAGGTTATGTCTTTGTGCTCACCATATGTTAACAACTAATCATGTCATGCTATTTTTTAAAACTCATAGTTAATTAAAAGGTTACTATTTAGCATTATACTTTCATAGAAAAACAAAAATGAAAGAAAAGAAACGAGTCCACCTGGTAAGAGTGCTGTCGGCTCGACGCGAAGACCATGACGTGGCCGAAATATGTCCACCAAAGGACGACACGCCCCTCGTTGTCGATGATGCACCACCGAATCCCGCTTACAAGCGAGGATGCGCAGGATAGGCCCGGATGTAAAGGTGTGACGTCACCGATGAAATCACGCCATCATCACCAACAAAACTTTCACTAAATTTCCGACGAATTGCGTCGGAATATGAAATCCCACGCTCGCTGCAAGGAGAAATAAAACAAATTTCAACAATTTGTATCACAGCGACACGTGTATCTCTCACAAGGAAAAAAACCACATAAGAGCTAACCTGCATTTTCGCAGTCTGCGTTTCCCCACCCAAACACCAAAATTAGGTCAAACGTTAGGCTGGAAAGATTGGAAAACGCACTTTAGTATCGCGGACTCACAAAAGAAAATACGAACACGCCAAAATTTATACTCACTATTCATTTACAATAAAAATATCACTCCAACAAAGTATGTCCGGCCATGTTGTACTACACAATGCTTTCTTAACCTCTCCGCGGCATGTCTGCCCTCCACGATGGTTGACCAGCGAAAAGAAAGACTCAGAAATCAATTTCGGGTCGAACACCGAATGGGTTCTCCCGAACTTGATTAAATGTTAACTCGCGTAAATGCCTTCTAACCTCTTCGCGAAGCGAAGGCTGTCAACTGTCCTTGATTAACTGCAGATCAATGTCAACTTATGTTGGTGACATCTGTTTCTTACCTTGTTTTTAAAACAGCGCCCTCTTACGGCGCTGTGGCAGATTACGAGGCTTCAAACGTCTCGACAGGAGCTTACGCCCCCGTGGTCCCACAGATGGAGTTAGCAGTCTCACTTTATACATAAAATAATAACGAATAAAAACGAACTGATATTGAAAATATCATGTTACACCACACACGCATACCAAGTTCCGCAAAAACTCGTTTATGCTTAGATCTGCTTTATCTTTTAATAACATTTGTAAAAATATTAAAAATTTGGATCTTTTTTGCATCACCGCCACCAGTATTCGTAGAACGCTGGCCAACGAGTTCTTCAATTCACACTTTGGTTGAATAATTCGTTGACCAGATTACGTTTTTTAGATTACGTTTTTTCTCTTCTTGTTTTTCACCGCATATTGTTATTGTCTTTTTCTCCCCCCATTTTTTTTTTCTTCCCAGTTGAGTTTTTGTTTTCCTTAATTATGTAAATTATTCTATCTGTGAAAACTTATAATTAGCTATGATTTTCTTCTGTTCTTATCTATTTACTTTTTTATATTAGCTGTAAGTTTTCCCTGTAAAATAAAATTAAATAAAATAAAATAAAAATATGCATATATGCATAGACCCTAGTATATTATGTTCATATTTTTCTTCCGCGCTTAAAAGACATTTCAAGGATGATTAATCAGCAATATTTTGCATACAGTTAAGTCCATAGTTTAAAGCTACTCCCACTGTAACTCTATTAGTATATAAGATCAATATAAAACACGCTGTTATACTGCAACCACGGTATAACGCAACATTTATCTCCTTAAAATTCTTTTCAAAAAACCGACTTCTAACGCCACTACAAAGTATAAAAATAATTTTAGTTTGTCCACGTTTGTTGAAGTCGGGCGGGCCTAAATACAAACTATGAAACCGATGCGCGACGCTACACAATATGAGAGACTCGTTTGTAGAAGTCGAGCGAGCATCGCGAGTCGGTTTCATAGTTTGTATTTAGGCCCGCCCGACTTCAACAAACGTGGACAAACTAAAATTATTTTTATACTTTGTAGTGGCGTTAGAAGTCGGTTTTTTGAAAAGAATTTTTATTATAAGCTTTTAAGTGTAGTATCCTATGATTGAGGAGCTAGGACCTGGAGCTCCATGATGTAGTCCATACTTGTTACCTACAATAATAATTCGTAATCCATATTTCCTAAATCTCTTTATTTTAGGTGAGCAATATCCCTGCAGCATCAGGCTTGAGGAGTTGAAGGTGAAAATTTTTATGGGACCATTTCGCAAACATCCTCTGTCGATTAAAAAAATCACGCGAATCGGTCCAGTAATCCCGGAGAAATCGGTGGACATACATAGAAAAAAAAAAAGATACCGGCCGAATTGAGAACCTCCTCCTTTTTGGAAGTCGGTTAAAAATGGGGGAAAATGGACATAAAAACCTGCAGGCGGTCGCCAGCAGGTCGCCCGCGGCCGCGACACCGTTGATGGCAGCGGCGTGCGCCTCGCGCCACTCGCGCTGCGGGGCGAGGCGAGCGAGCGAGGCGCGAGGAGCACCGCCCTCCGCCGCCCCCTCGTCGTCCACCGGCCCGAGGCCCTGCACCGACCACGCGCGTCACAACAAAGATGATAACATCAACAGCCAGCTCGCGCGTCGGCCGCACTGCCGCAGGTACCTCGAGGTCGCCGAGTGCGAAGTGCGCGAGCGGCGAGCAGGCCGGCTCCAGCTCGGCGTCCAGCGAGAAGCTGCCCAGCGACCACGTGCGGAGCGTGCGGTCGTTCGAGCCTGCACATCGCCACCAAACATAATATTGTAATTTCTTGTTTGCTTGTTTCGGACATCACAAAGGAAGCCTTTATCGCAGCGCTAAACAGATTTACTGCGCGGAAAGTAAATCCGAAAACCATCATCTCGGACGAAGGAGAAACTTCATCGGTACATTACATGAAGTCCTAAGCCAGCTTCCACCAGCGGTCACGGTCAAAGACGGTATTGATTTCTCATTCATACACCACTTACACGCTGCATTTCGGCGGTTTATTGGAATCAGCGGTGAAATTAGTAAAACATCACCTCAGACGAAATACTACTTGGCTTAACTTACCTAGAAGAAATGAACACTTTGTTAGTACAAGTAGATACTCCTTTGTTACTCCATCAAATTGTAGTTTGTTACTCCATTAAGGTGGAAGACACGATTCTGCCCGCGAAATTAAAATTCAATTTAGTTTTTCGAAATTTGTAAACTAATATGACAAAGTAGGCTTACGGCCTTCTAATTGCGCCAGTGGCATTATCATCTTCACAGTTTTACATAAAAATCTTTACTTGAAAGTGGTCAGTTTAAGAAATTAATCAAAATACTGAGTTGGACGTGAGTTACTCACAAATTAGTCGATATTCTGACTAATTTCTTAAACTTGACACTTTCAAGTAAAGATTTTTATATAAACCTGTGAAGATGATACTGCCATTGTCGCAATTAGAATGCCATAACCTTATTTTGTCGTATTAGTTTAAAAATTGCGAAAAACCAAATTAGATTTGAATTTCGCGGGCAGACCCGTGTCTTCCACCTTAATTTGTTACTCTTCAATTATTAAGTGGATAATTATAGTCAATTAGTTTAATTTGGAAGTCAGATATCCCAAGCTTCAAGAAGAGGGCACTGGACGCTGTCAATATGTTCCCAGTTTCTTTTAGTGTCGATTTCATTTTTTCGTTATTGCATACTTAATAATACACTTAATAATAAGGATTCAAAGGCATACCTATTAAATTCAATGCAATTATTTTAACCAATAAGTAAATATTTACCAAGAGGTAAACAGTCTAGACTTCCAGAAGCGGTAAGTGGAAGGTATATTATTGTTGATTGTCGATTTAAGTGTACTTTGGATCTATTGGATTTGGAATGGCATTCCTTGAAGATCCTTCACAGTAACATGCACCTAACTAGCTACATAGACTGCTGAAATAGATCCTTCACAGTAACATACACCTAACTAGCTACATAGACTGCTGAAATAGAAGTTCTGAATTTTCCGTAGTTGGGTAAAAAGACGAGATATTATGCAGTAAAGTAGACCGAGGCTCATCTACAGGCACTTGAAAAGACGAGATATTATGCAGTAAAGTAGACCGAGGCTCATCTACAGGTACTTGAAAAGACGAGATATTATGCAGTAAAGTAGACCGAGGCTCATCTACAGGTACTTGAAAAGACGAGATATTATGCAGTAAAGTAGACCGAGGCTCATCTACAGGTACTTGAAAAGACGAGATATTATGCAGTAAAGTAGACCGAGGCTCATCTACAGGTACTTGAAAAATGAAGTGAACTTGTGACTTGGTACTACACGTAGGTATACTTATTATACAAAAGCAAAACATTAACAAACAAGCTGGATTATTGTAAATAAAAAGGCCGAGTTGAAAATAAAATGAGCATAAAAATCTGATCGAGTTTCATATTTTATCTCTGGCAAGAATAAGAACACCACGCTACAATTTTTTCGACCATTATGGTAATATTGATTTGAACATCTGAAGTTAGTCCTTCCTAATTAGTGGCTCCCCTGAGCAGTTCTAACGCCGATAGGCACAGCAGCTTTAACAGCGATGTACAAATTTTATTCGCAAATGTATGGAAAAAATATGAGTATCGAGTAACAAAACAGCCCATCCCCACAATGACCTGTGACGAGGTAGGTGAGGTCGTGCGCGAGCGCGACGCAGGTGAGGTAGCGCGCGTGCGCGTGCAGCACGGCGAGGCAGGCGCCGGCGCGCACCGCCCACAGGCGCGCCGTGCGGTCCAGCGACGCCGACGCGAGCACGCCGCGCGCCCACGCCAGCGCCGTCACCGCCGCCGTGTGGCCCGCCAGCGCGCCGCCCGCCGCCACGCGCCGCGCGCGCCCCGCGCCGCGCACGCGCCACACGCGCACGCGCGCGTCGTGCCCGCCCGTGGCCGCGCCGCGCGCCCAGCCCGCGCCGCACAGCGCGCCCAGGTCGTGCGCGCCGTCCTCCCACAGCAGCGGCGCCGGGCCCGCGCCCTCCGCGCCCATCAGCGCTGCACAGGGACACAACTCGACTAGCCACACCCGCCATAGGCACCCCGAGGAGACCGAGTCCCCGAGAAGATTGTTCGCGCTTGTTAAAATATCCGCGCTTTTGTTATGATAAATAACATCAACTGCCAACCTAAAAACTTTGACTATTTGACATAGTCCTTGTTTCATTCAATTATGAATTACGATACGATTACATTCAATTGCGCGGCTCCTGTCTCTGAGCATGTAACTACGAATTACGATAGTTCCATGGAGTTGAGCGTTTTGACATCAGTGTCTATAATATATGGATAATGTAATAGTAATATCTTTGACTTGACACTTACGTCAACGATATAGAATTTCTGAGTCATATTTTGTCGTAGTTTTTAGAAAGGAGAATGGGCACCTTTGTATGAGATGCGTCCCCAGACTGTATCAAGTTGTGATATATGTCATTTTAAAGGTCATGATAATAGCTTCATTTTATTGTATGACACCAATTATGAGACACGTGCAGGGAAAGAACTAGAAGTCATTTAATTTTTTTAAGCCCGTGAAAGTCTTAAGACTGTGTTTTTTAGATTATACGGTTTTTTATTCCTTATGTCGACCAAGCGGCATATATTTAACTAGCTGATGCCCGTGACTTCGTCCGCGTGGATTTATTTTTAAAAATCCTATGGCCTATGTCACTCTCCAGGTCCTCAACTATACCCATGCAAAAAATCACGTCGATACGTAGCTCTGTTGCGGCGTGATTGAAGAACAAACCAACAAACACACTTTCGCATTTATAATATTAGTATGATGATGTCCCTGTGATCAATAGGGTGAAAACCGGGAGCGATCACCGGATGGTAAGAGGCACGTTGAATATTAATGTAAAGTTGGAAAGGGCCAGACTGGTGAAGTCAACTCTCCAACCTTCTCGTGCTCATATCCAAAACCCCGAAACCTTCCATCTCGAACTGCAGAACCGATTCGATTGCTTAGCAGACTGCGTTTCTGGGGCCGATCTAAACAACAGGGTCATGAAAACTGTCCATAATCTGGGTCTAAATTCTTTAAGACCCATCGGAGGAAAAGAACTAAAAAGTTCTCTGAGCATATTCTCAAGCTCATGGAGGAGACAACAGATAAGGCTGCAGTCATCGGCAGACGCGGCTGCCTACCAGAGGATTAAAAGGCAGATCTCTACGGCACAAACTCGTGACCTTCGTGTCTTTAATACCAAATGTATTAAAGATACCATCTAGCGAAACAGAGGCTAAGTGTTCGCGAGAGATCGGTTTATCGGACAGTCGTCTCGTCTCTTCTCGACCTGAGATCTTGGGAGAGGTTGAGAAGTTCTATGAACAGTTATATACCACGACACAAAAACCTGTTGAAGATTTGGCCAAAGATCCCAGAGCCAAACTGACCCGTCACAATACCGAAGATATCCCGGACGTCAGCCTATACGGGATTAGTATGGTTCTCAAGCAGCTCAAGGAATCGCTGCGGAACTCCTGAAAGCGGGTAGAAAATCAGTACAAGATTATAAGCGTCAATTCCATCATTCGTGAGGGCATAACGGTTCTTCAAAAAAGTGATACTAACTTGTTGAAGAATTATAGACCCATCTCGTTCCTGGGTCAGGTAACAGGTTAAAAGTTGTTCTTGAGAGTCATTACTAATCGCCTTTCTCGTACGTTTGAAGACTTCCAGCCTCCCGAAAAAGCCGGATTCCGAAAAGGCTTTGGCACAATAGATCACATTCATACGCTGCGGTAGGTTACATATAAAAGACGGAAGAGTATAACCGGTCACTTTGCTTAGCGTTTGTGGACTATGAGAAAACCTTCAATTCGGTGGAAACTTGGGCTGTATTGAGGTCGCTTCAGAGATGCCGGATTGACTGCCGGTATATCCAAGTGTTGAAGTGCTTGTATGAAAACGCAACTATGTCAGTACGTACATACGATGGACCAGACTACGAAGCCAATCCACTCACAGGGTGGAGTGCGACAGAGAGAAATGATCTCCCCGAAGCTCTTTACCGCTGCGTTGGAGGACGTCTTTAAGATTCTGGATTGAAACGGACTTGGCATCAACATAAACGGTGAGTACATCACTCACCTGCGATTTGCCAATGACATAGTAGTCATAGCAGAGACTCTGAGATACCTCAATACTATGCTCAATGATCTCAGCAGGGTTTCTCAACAGGTGGGCCTGAAAATTAACATGAGATCTATCTAACAAACAGAGTGGTGCATATATGGAATAAGTTGCCTAAAGGAATAGTGACGTTAAAGTCAGGTAATGAATTTAAAAACAGATTAGACCGCCATAACAATGGAAACTCTAAGCACAGCAAGTGATATAGCCGCATCAGCGACAGCTGCGTAGCCTATTATAAATAATAATAATGAGCAAGACGAAAATCATTACCAATGCTCATGCTCCGCTCCACCCAGTATTCGTTGAGAATTCTGCAATCGAAATTGTGGACGAGTGTATATACCTGGGACACACAGTCCAGCTAGGTAGGTCCAATTTCGAAAAAGAGATCAACCGCTGAATCCAACTCGGCTGGGCAGTGTTGGAGAAGCTCCGAGATGTCTTCTAGTTCAAAATCCCTCAGTGCCTGAAGACGAAAGTCTTCGAACAGTTCGTGTTGCCAGTGATGACTTACGGATCAGAGACATGGTCGCTAACTGTAGCCTTCATAAGAAGGCTCAGGGTCACTCAGCGGGCGATGGAGAGAGCTATGATCGGAGTATCCTCGCGAGAGAAATGAGAAGATCCGTAGGAGAACCAAAGTCACCGACATAGCACAGCGAGTCGCGAAATTGAAGTGGAAATGGGCGGAGCACATAGTTCGAAGAGCTGATGGTCGTTGGGGTCCCAAGGTGCTGGAGTGGCGACCCCGCACCGGGAAGTGCAGTGTGGGCAGAATCGGGATTCTACCCACACTGCACCAGCTTAATCCAGCGGCTCCCTACGACTAATTGACGGGTCAATTCGTCGTAGGGAGCCGCTGGATTCAGGCGGCGCTAGACCAAGGCCTGTAAAAGTCCATGCAAGAGACCTTTGTCCAGCAGTGGACGTCTATCGGTTGATAAAGAAGATAATAAAAAATTAAAAAATAACATAGTTCTTTCCCTGCACGAGTCTCACAGTTGGTGTCATACAGTAAAATGAAGCTATTATCATGACCTTTCAAATGACATATATCACAACTTGATACACCACTGGGGACGAAACCGCCCATTCTCCTTTACTGTGGCTTCTAGGTAGACAGTCTACTTTGTCCCTCAGTAACAAAATAATGGTTTACTGCTCAATCCTCAAACCCATCTGGCTTTATGGCATACAAATATGGGGTACCGCCAGCAAATCAAATATACTGATCATACAAAGAACCCAAAATAGTATGCTTAGAATTATAGCTAATGCTCCTTGGTTTGCACGTAACACAGAAATACACCAGCACTTGGCACTACCAACAGTCATTGAGGAAATCAATAGTTATAACTCAAAACACAGAAAACGCTTGCTTATAATAAGTATGAAAACAGTAAAGCGATTAAAGCGGGCAAATGTGCTTGACAATGTGCAGATCTGAGGGCAGTGGTCCTTTCATCTGGAAAAGTTATTACAAATCCCAACATATCTGATTAAAGTCTATCGACTGATTGCAGATGTCACCAATAAATAAATAAATAAATAAATAAATAAAAAAAAATTGTCGTAGTCATATTGTATTCTGTGTTCCTAGTTCCATGTATTTTGCCGAGCATTAAATTTGTTAGCAAAAAATAATTTATTAATAAAGACAAAAGTCTCTCTAACAATAATCTGTTTCGATCGTATGTATCACGGCTGATTATTGTTTTATTAAACAAAAAATATCACCCACGCCAATTGCCATTTGTATCGGTGGAAAAACTGAAGTGTTTTGTGCACTATTGAACATTTACCTAAGTGGCTGACAAAATGCTCGCCCGACTCTATCTGGAAATCTGTCGGCCACGCGTGGGACTGCCGACCCACGCCTTTACTCAGGTCTGCATACACACAACCCCTCACTACACTAAACACTTACACTCACGTGACGCCTGGGCTGAGCCTCCTGGGGGACTCCACGAACGAGAAGAGAAAAGCTGAGAGGCTAGTTCAAATTAAGTCATTTTAACGGCTATGCCCACGGAGCATCTTCTAGTTCGGATTAGGGGGCCGTTTTTAGAGGCCTTCTGATTTAGCAGCCGCTCAGCGGACCGCTCTTGACCTCTATGGGCCCGGGGCAAGGTTACGGTCTTTGGAGGCTGAGCCGCTTGGCACGATCATCTTCGGATGATTTGTTACTTGATGGTGCCCGCGACTTCATCCGCGTGGATTAAGGTATTTTTATTCCCGCGGGAATTCTGTAATTTTCCGGGATAAAAGTAGCCTAAGTTTTAATTCTGGGTATGAGCAATCTTTATTTCAAATTTCAGACAAATCAGATCATTCGTTGTGGCGTGAAAGAGTAAAAAACATCCATCCAACCATCCATCCTCACAAATTTTCACTTTTATAATAATAAAGTAGGATTGTGACGGTCGAGCCCACATACGCTCGCGTGTAAACTTGTCGATTATATTAAATAATAAAGTAGGATTGTGACGGTCGAGCCCACACACGCTCGCGTGTAAACTTGTCGATTATATTAAATAATAAAGTAGGATTGTGACGGTCGAGCCCACACACGCTCGCGTGTAAACTTGTCGATTATATTAAATAATACGATGGAGATAGTTCACCATCGGCACACTTGCTGGAACAATAATATCTTTATATTGTGACATTCAAAAAATATAAAAAAGAGAGAAGGAAACCAAATAACAAAGAATTTTGTGACCGGATCGGAAGACCCTTTTCCTCGGCGAAAAGACAATCTCAAGAGAATAACTGGCAGCATAAAATCTGTCCTACGATCCTCGCCAGAGACCTGCTGCAGGTGCGTGCATCGGTCGAGACGGCAAAACAAGAAGTTCACTTTCACCTTCGAAATCGTACACTTTGAGGACTCCCTCGGTGCAAGCGGTGAGCAGCAGCGCGGCGCGCGCGGGCGCGGCCACGGCGTGCAGCGCGCCGTCGTGCGCGCGCACCAGCGCCAGCAGCGCGCCCGCGCGCACCGCCCACACGCGCAGCGCGCCGTCGTCGTGGCCCACGCACAGCCGCTCGCCCGTGGCCCACGCCAGCGCGCGCGCCGCCGCCGCGCCCGGCGCCGCCAGCACGCGCCGCTCCGCCAGCGCGCCGCGCACCGCCCACGCGCGCGCCGCGCCGTCCACGCCCGCCGTGGCCAGCAGCACGCCCGCGCGCGCGAACACGGCCGCCGTCACGCCGTAGCGGTGCGCGCGCGCCGCCTCGCCCGCCGCCGCCCAGCCCGCGCCCGCGCGCCAGCGCCACAGCCGCAGCGCGCCGTCGCCGCCGCCCGCCGCCAGTAGCGCGCCCCGCGTCGCCGCGCACGACACCTCGCCGCGCCGCACGCGCAGCGTCGCCGTCAGCTCCGGCTCGCCCAACGCTCGCTCCGCCATGGCGCGCGTCACGCCGCTCTACACTAGCAGTGACAATGACGCGGCAGCATCGACGGGCGGGCGGCGAGTGGCGGGCGGCGACCGCTGACGTGTTCGTATCGATCGCAGCCGCGGCCTCGGGCGCTCGGACGGTGCGTGATGGGTGCCGTTGCCGGTGAACAGCAATTACGTGCGCCGCCGATACAACAAACGAGAGCCCGCGAGTGCTACCTATACGATTACCTACGCTAATGGCATTGGAAAGTTGTCACCTACTGTAGGTACCAAGTATTATAAATTAAAAACGATATGAGCGCTAATCTGAGCGCAGTAAGCAAAGTCTATAATTTTCTTTAATTACCTATTGATTCTTGAGTGTGGCTTAACAGACAGGGTGATTTAACTTCTTCTTCTTCTTCTTCTTTATCAACCTATAGACGTCCACTGCTGGACAAAAGTCTCCTGCATGGACTTCCACAGGCTTCGATCTTGCGCCGCTTGAATCCAGCGGCTCCCTGAGACTCGCTTGATATCGTCGGTCCACCTGGTGGGGGGCCTGCCAACACTGCGTTTCCCGGTGCGGGATCGCCACTCCAACACCTTGGGACCCCAACGACCATCAGCTCTTCGAACTATGTGCCCCACCCATTTCCACTTCAGTTTCGCGACACGCTGAGCTATGTCGGTGACTTTTGTTCTCCTACGAATCTCCTCATTTCTGATTTGATCTCGCAGGGATATACCGAGCATAGCTCTCTCCATCGCTCGCTGGGTGACCCTGAGCCTTCTTATGAGGCCCATAGTTAGCGACCATGTCTCGGATCCGTAAGTCATCACTGGCAACACGCACTGTTCGAAGACGTGAGTCTTCAGGCACTGAGGAATTTTGGACGAGAAGACATCTCGGAGCTTCCCGAACGCTGCCCAGCCGAGTTGGATTCGGCGGTTAATCTTCTCGAAATTGGACCTACCTAACTGGACTGTATGTCCCAGGTATATATACTCGTCTACAATTTCGAGCGCAGAGTTTTCAACGATTACTGGGTGGAGCGGAGCATGAGCATTGGACATGATTTTCGTCTTGCTCATGTTCATTTTCAGGCCCACCTGTTGAGAAACCAGTGGTTTCTCAACAGAAAAGAGGGTGGTTTAACATCTGCTATCTTTAATATCTATATTAACCAATTGATTGACGAGTTGAGTGGGACCGGGGTCGGCTGCTCGTTTGATGGTAGAATTACTAAATCTAAGCTGCGCAAACGATAATATGGTCTTGCTGAGCCCATCAATCAGCGCACTCAGAAAGCTCCAGCTCTGGAGATGCGAGTCCTATGCTGCGTCACATGGACTTGTATATAATGTGAAGAAGAGCGAGCTGCTGATATTTAAGGTCAAAGGGAACACTGCAGGTGACATTCCGTCCGTAACCCTTAACGGTGTTCCACTTAGGAGAGTGACAGAGTTTAAATACTTGGGGCACACTGTGACGGAAGATATTATGTCGGATGTTAAAGACATAGAAAGGGAGCGTAGGGCGTTGGCGGTCCGATGCAATATGTTAGCCCGCAGGTTTGCTCGTTGCAATACAGAGGTTTACCTCTGTGAGCTTTAGCTTACACTTTTTAAGGCACATTGCACAACTTTATATACGTGCAGCCTGTGGGTGGACCGTGGAGTATACGCAGAGGGCCTACAACGACCTACGAGTACAGTTTAATAATGGTTTCTATTCTATTCTATTTCAGAACGCTGATGGGGCTGCCGCGTTTCTGCAGTGCGTCACAGATGTTCGCAGAGGCTCATACCGATAATTTTACGGTATAATGAGGAAAAGAGCGGTACTGTGATGAGCAGAGTACGTGGGAGCTGCAACAGTATTCTGAGAACATCATCAGGGAAGTGGGAAAACCCTTTTATGAAGCGCTGGGTGAAGCACCGAGTGCTCCAGACGATACATGAATTAATTTAAGTTAAAATAGAATTAATTTTGATTTAATTTGATTTAATTTTAAATAATTTAATTTGGTACCAACATTGAGAATAATGCATATTTACTAACACATTGATCGATGTAATATCTGAAATAAATAAATTATTATTATTATTAAAGAAAATCATATTATACTAGCTGCGCCCCGCGGTTTCACCGGCGTAAGTTTCGATTCCGTTGGAATATCGGGATGAAAAGTCATCCATTCGCTTTCATTACTTCATTGCCGATTTCAACATCAGCGACTAGATCTCTGCAAACTTTGAAGAATTCTGGGCTTCGCTCGTGTGCTTTGATGTGGCTGATGTACCCTATTGTTGCACGAAATGACCGCGCGCAGTGAGGACATGATAGGGCACCATCGACGTAATTATCCCTACTACACTAGCGGCACGCTATGATGGCCGGTTTGACACATTACAATAGTGATGTGGAATGTCAATTTATTCTCGAACAAAAAACAATTAAGTTTTGTTTTTGTACCTGATTAAATAGGTTTAATAAAACAAAAATGTATATGTTTATTTAATTTATTTGAACGAACTGAATATTTGAATGAAAATGAATATACATACTTTATATGCACACAAGAAACATATGAATACAAAAGATACCAAAAAAGGTGCCACAAAAGGCCATAATTAATCAGATTCGTCCATACTACTATTTTCACTGTCGTCACTGCTATCATCACCTACATTAATAATTATATGTTCGTTTTCTATAATATTATCTATTTTCACATCTCTTTCATAATCTTCCCTTATTAATTTAACAGTTCTATTCACAACCTTTTCCCAGTCTCCTTTAGTCACATGTTCACAAGCTTCTTCTAATAATTTTAGCATTTTTTTTGTGGTAAATGGGGGTTCTGTATTGTGTCTTGCAGCATATCCCTTAATTTGAGCCCACACCAACTCAATCGCATTATACTCACAATGGTAAGGCGGTAACCGTATAACTCTGTGCCCATGTTCTAATGCTTTTTTTTAGTTATCCGTCTAACAGTTCGTTGTCCAATATTAAGCGCATCAGCTACGCGTTCAACCACTGACGTTATAGGTAAAATTGGCCCTCCATTTTGAGCTTCACGATCGAAATAGTTACGAAGGCGTATTACGAACTCACGTGTCTGACTATTTAGAACAGTTCTCTTCGTACGTTCGGTCATATCGACGAAATCCACAACAAAGGGCTTGAACAGAGTCCAAATTAACGAGCAAGGGTCAACAGTAATGCAGTATCAATATTTGAAATCCAAAGCCAGGTCAAAACTATATCACAATCGCATTGCACTGACAGTTTATACTTTTCGAAGCAACGTCAATTCGAAACTGCTTTGTTTTGCATTGAGCATTGACGCGAGTTTGCCGGAGGTAGTAGTTGTGCTAGCCAGCGATCCTATGTGACGATCGTATTAGATTCCATTTTTAAAAATTTTCAATTTAGAAAACCAAATGCCGAGTTGTGGTATATATCATATAAAAATAAAAATTTTACCTTTTGTATGAAACAGCTGATATTTTTTTGCGATTTCAGAGGTTTGTCCACATAGTGAAAATTGTTCATATTCACAAGTACATTCACCCCTTAAATGGTGCAAACTGATTTTTCTACACTTGTATACATTTTAGAAATCAATTTAATAAATAAATTTTGAGTCCTAAACCTAAAACTACATTCGATAAAATTTATGAATCTCTGCACATCACTATCGTCAATAAAGTAATACAATTATTTCCTTCAAAGTCGTTATCAATTAATACGGAACTTCATGAGCGGACAAACGTCAAACCGGCCATCATAGCGTGCCGCTAGTTTAATATTATAAATTCGAAAGTGTGTTTGTTGGTTTGTTGGTTTGTCCTTCAATCAAGCAGCAACAGAGCAACGGATTGCCATGATTTTTTCCATATAGATAGTTTATGGGCCGGAGAGTAACATAGGTTATATTTATTTTGCATGCTTGCTTGCAGGATTAAAAAAACCGAAACAAACGCGGACGAAGTGGCGGGTAACAAAATACCAAGTTTGATGAATACAATTTCTTTTGTTACTTAAAAATCTTTCCTACAAATTTTCATCCCCTATTAAATGTCTTTGGGGGTGGAATTTTAAAATTTGCAATTTCTCAATTTTTAATCAAAATCCCAAAAATCTAAGTTTCATGTATAATATAACTTGATAAATGACGGAATTTTATACAAATATTCTACCCATATTTAACCCTCTTGGGGTTGGAATTTTCAAAAATCCTTTCTTAGCGGACGCCTACGTCATAATAGCTATCTGTGTGCAAAATTTCAGCCCGATCCGACCAGTGGTTAGAGCTGTGCGTTGATAGATCAGTCAGTCAGTCAGTCACCTGTGCCTTTTATATAATTATATTTAGATTTAGAATTTAGATTAGTATTAGTAATATTATTATTAATATTAGTATAGATAGACTTAAGCAGTGATAAACTAGGGGTTAGTACTAAGGTCTCTTGTTGGCGGTCGAAGGTTCTCGATCAACTCTGGCTTTTCTAATTTAAGTGCGTATAAGAAATTAAATATCACAATCTTCAGGTTGAGGAAAATATCAAGAGGAAACCTATATGTTGACTTCACCTACTGCACTTACTAACTTAGCCAAGTTTATCTTCAATAAATAATTAACGTATCGATATCTTCTATTAGCTGTAAGTTTTCCTTGCAAAATAAAATAAAATAAATCGACAACAATCATTTGAACCGTTCCAGTACCTGTGTCACGCCCCCGGAGCAACCCGGCTCCGCCCCGCAGTGTGTTTTATTATAATTATGTTATTTCGAAAATCGAAATATGTAACATAATTATAATTAAATTAATATTAATAGGTAATTTAGAAATATTAATAGGGATTTTAATGTAAGCAAGGAAATCAAAATCCCTATTAATATTTCTAAAAAATCGAATCAATTGTAACCAACAGCAGTAAAAATGGCAGCATTAGAACTTGCATTCAAGTTATATTTTAACTTGAATGCAAGTTAAAATTATTATTTTGAAAATTTCCATAGACTCGTGATTTATTTCCCCCAAAATTTGCTTCAAATTGAATTATATCGATGGCTCCTAAGTATAGTAAGTCATCTGCAAAATTCTAATTTTTCAGGAGAGCGTGTCAAAGATAAAATGTTCAGAACTTTTTTATTATTTGTACTAGCATTATGATTTTTTCATGTTTGTGTCTTGATAAATATTTAGTTCATTAGGTATTTAAATAATAAATCTAATATTTTAAGTTTCTGATATATTGTAGTTGATTCAGTAGACGTCAAACGAAACATAGCCATTTTTGAGCTAACTACCACTCATACAGTATACAATGTATGTAGCTAAAAGCGACAATTTTAAGTAAAAAAAGTAATTTACATAATCAAACATTAAAATAATAGATTTGATGTAATTTTATGGATTTTCTGATTAAAAACTAGGATTTAATTGAAAATAAAGTAGTTGGTCCAGCTTCTTACGAACATTATTAACAAAAATGTGCGTAGTATATGAGCGTACATGTGCATATAAAATAAGCTAATAAAGCACAAAATGATATTATTATTTGTGTTTCATATTGGTTTTATATATTGCAAATACAAACCATCACTTTTTAATCTTTATAGGACTTATAATGACAGTATTTTTAATTTCAAACAAAAGAAAATTTCCTTTAAATATTCAGAATCCAAAACCGAATAGGCCTTTCCTTCATAATACTATTTACTTTTTATAGTACTAATTACTTTTTTAGAGATCTGGAGTATCTCTTTCATACAAAAAAAACTAGGAAAACAGTGATTAAGATAATAATTCTTCTTAATCAAAACGCACATAAAGTATTTCATTCTAAAATATCCATGTACATATTACTAGATTAAATCACAATCTTTAATAAAAAAAATCTGATGCCCGTTTTCTATATCTATGCCTAAATCTTCACCAAATAGAGTCAAACAGACTGTATTTAAGGGAAGATTTAGGTAAGAAAGACGTAGATATCCACTTACCCAATGCAATTTCCACCTTCCCTTGTTGCCTTATAACTTCGTGCGGTGTTCGTTCCCTTAAAAGTTCGTGAAACAGAAATTTACAGAAAGCGTCACCTAACTTAGCTTAGGTAGCCCGTAAAGTTAGGGAGCATTAGTGAAAACGGGCATAAGTATCGTAAAATTAAAAAACTTTTTATGAGTTCTATGGCGTTTTATTCGAGTATTTACTACACACATCAAAAGTGTCTAGGGATCAAGCATTTTTATGCGGATTTCTTGAGATTGAGATGTGGCTTTGTAATAAATTTATGATTTTATAAATTTATATGGATCCTTTTTGGTGCATTTCATAATTTGAATCAGGAACTGTCAATCAAATTCGAGTAAAAGATGAAAATCAGCTGTCAATATTTTCCCTATAAAAACATACAACGCATTGAAGACATTATTAGTGCTACTGTTTCCCTACTACTGATTAAAACCAACGTTATTATGGAGCGGCGACGTCATTTAAGCAGGGAAGAAATGCTCAGAGCCGTGGGAATGATAGAAGCTGGTTCCCGGCAACGTACTGTGGCTTTAGCTCTGAATACAAGTCAGAGTGTTATCAGTCGACTTTGGACACGTTACCGAAGCACTGGTACCGTGGCTGAGCGCCATGGAGGACGGTATCGCTGCACCACACAGAGACAAGACCGATACATTCAAATCTTAACTCGAAGAGCTCCAACAATAACCGCCATGATGTTAGCCGTGAGGCTTCATCACTCTTCAGGGAACTTAATTAGCGACCAAACAGTCAGAAACCGCTTGCATGAAGTGAACCTTCATTCCCGAAGACCGCTACGGGTACCACCTATAGCAATGCACAATCGTAGGATTCGATATCAATGGGCTCTTGAACACAGAAATTGGGCAGAAGAACAATGGCGTTTCGTGTGCTTTTCTGATGAGTCTCGTTTTGGTATGAGACCGGATACAAGACGTATACGACACTGGAGAACCCCTGGACGCCAACAGCGATTAAAATCCTGCCAGGAAGTCCATCCTTATAGTGGTGGAACCATCATGGTATGGGCGGGTATTTGGATCGGCGGAAGAACTGAGTTGATTTGGATCAGAGGCAACCTCAACGCTCAAATTTATGCTGAGACGATTGTATCAGACGTCATCGTTCCTCTACAAGTGCAAATCGGTCCCTTATTTCAGTTAATGCATGATAATGCACGACCGCACACCGCAAGAGTTGTAAGACAGACTCTCGCCGCAGCTAACATCAATGTCCTGCCCTGGCCTGCTCAGTCGCCAGACTTGAACCCGATTGAGCATGCATGGGATATGCTACAGAGAAGAGCTCTGCCGAATATGGAGGGTATCCAGTGGCAAGAAGACCTTTTTTTGTTGTTGCAACGAACATGGGCGGCCATTCCACAGCGTGATTTGGATGAACTCATTTTGAGTATGCCAAACCGATGTTCTTGTGTTGTTAGTGTTCGCGGTAGAAACACGGATTATTAATTGTTTAAGTTACCCAATAAAATTTTAAAGAAAACTGTTATTTCAGTCTTTTTTTCGAACTTTAATGTTAGTGGTTCAAATGTCAAAAATCCCTTTATTAGGAAAATGGCAAATTTCTTTATTAATGCAAAGGTGACTTGGTTTATCGTTACTGTGACAAACGAAAACACTTTATTTGATGAATCCTTAAAGAAAATTTTAATTAATATCAATCAGGAGAAAAGTTATTGCAAAAATATATGTTGATCCCTAGACACTTTTGATGTGTGTACTTCTTACTGAGATGATTTACAGCTTCCATCATCATGGGTAGGATGAAGGTAATGAACTCCCAGATGTCATGTTAAATAATGAAACAATCTTTAATATTACCCGTGGTTATGGTAGCTGCAAAGTTTCTAATACGTCCGATAAAAAAATCGAAAAAACGCAATATATTTCATGAAAAGTGGTTTCATTTATATCTTATATTCGTGCAAATATCATGTGTTCTTTGGTTTATTTTGGCAGTCAATCCAGCTATCAGAATAATTTTCAAAATTGCAATCAAATGAAATTCTCATCATTTCATCGCTCGTTTTCTTCTATTATAATTTTACAGATTTTATTCCATAATACTTAACTTCCGTCACCTGCAGCTGTCAATTATTACAGTGTTTTAGACATGAAAGTAGGTTTTAGGTGTGCTTTATAGTCCAAAATAATTCAAACCTTTATCTAAAACCAAACCCGTACCTTATCGTAGCTTCTCAATTTTGTAAACATAGCTTGCTATAGCTTTTAAACATTTTTTACTTAAATCAAACATTCAAAACATGAAGTGATTTTACCACTTTATTACCTTATCCTGTCTTTCTAATTTTCTCTCAATATTATTTTCTTAAAAAACTTTCTTGTTTAGGTTAGGTTAGGTTTAAAGAATTTATTCTCTAAGAACAAACATGCTCACTTACAGAGAAATTAAAACTTAAATTATAACACATTATATACATTAAAACAAAAAATGGTGGCTTTTAAATAACTTACATAACTATAAAACTAAAGTATTTTAAAGGTTTGCTAACTGTTTTTAAAAAACTTCCTGAGTTTTCTTTTAAAAATTGGAAAAGATTTCTCGAATAATATATCTTTTGGCAGACCATTATATAGAAGTGCTCCCTCAAATTGTATAGTTTTCGCGCCATATGTTTTTGTTCTTGCGGCTTGCTGTTTCTCATTTTCTTCTGAAAGTGAGAAACAAGAAAGCTAAGCAAGAAAATGAAAATTAAGTTCCTGAAGAATCAGGGACTTAATTATTATTTTCAAATATGTGAAATTCTTTGCATTTTCTATTTGTTTAATATATGCACACATTTTGTATTGGAGAGTGCTAGTTCTTAATCTTGAATGTACCTACTATTTTTGTGTTTAGTGTCATAATCTGTTGTGTGTTTAAATATATAAATTTATATTTTTTTAAGCTTATTGAAAATTCTTGATCATAATAACATGATTCTGACGTAGATTAGAAACTTGAGCGGAGTAAATACATAGTTAGATCAAGTCACTGCTTCTAGAAGTTAAACATCTTAGGAAACGCTCTACACTGATGCAACTTGTAGTTGTACCTTTCCGCTCATGCTAGCTCGTCGCGTCCGCTTGACGTATATAGGAATCCTGTAGTTACCTAAGTTTACGACGTACAGATATTGTAAACAGCTCAACTTGAACCTGTATACGTTAGATTATCTTCGAATCTATTTGCATTTGTGAAAGTTTTGTGACCTAGGCTGATAAATATAGTAGATTATTAACCAAGGGGATAAAGCAGTGTCTTCTGTCGCGGGTGACGATTTAAATCGCGAGCGTAACGAAGGACTCGAGGTTTACTCCCGAGCGTAGCGAGGGTGTTAAAAACTTAAATCACGAGCGAAGCGAGGGATTTAAGACGAGTCCTGAGTGTAGCGAGGGATTTAAGTTCACCCAAGACTAAGACAGATTTATCACCGAGGAAAATACTCTACTTTTCGTACCATTTGCGAAAAAATTAACACAATAATAATATGAGATAAGCATTTATTAAAAATAATGACAATTAAAAGTAAAAGTTAACATTCGAAACATTGGACCAATTATTATTGATAGAGATAGTTACATTTTTGTTTGGTACATTTATTGTTGATGAGTTGATTTGAGTATTTCTCTGTTCTTGCGTCTGAGCATTTGCACTGATGGAATCCGACAATTCACTGTCACTGTCGCTTTGATTTAACATCGTAACGTATTTTTAGAACATTTACTTATTTATAAAAATAAATTAAAATAAACTTAACGTTTATGTATTTGAAGAAAACAAAAACGCGGCAAATTCCTAGACTAATATTTTTTTGTCGGAAAAGCAAAGGCATCCAGCTCATACGGCCTCGTCGGTTTTCGTAATTTTATTTAATAATCATAACTGCATAATAAATGCGTATTCCTTTTTCAAAAAGATGTATAATGCTTTATATACAAACTCAATGGTGTAAACACAGATGTAGTTCAGTCTTTGAGTATTGGTTTATTACTCAAAGAGTTCAGTATCGGTAAGTATTCCAAATTTAAATCACATTCTCCCCCTAGAGGATGAATGAAATTCAGTACAATTTTCTTTCCCTGTTTTTAACAGATTAAATATGACTATTGTTATGTTCGCTTTTTGTGGCACAGAATGTCACTTTTTTGAGCAAGTGGTACGAAAAGGTCTTTTTACACTAGCGGCACGCTATGATGGCCGGTTTGACGTTTGTCCGCTCATGAAGTTCCGTATTAATTGATAACGACTTTGAAGGAAATAATTGTATTACTTTATTGACGATAGTGATGTGCAGAGATTCATAAATTTTATCGAATGTAGTTTTAGGTTTAGGACTCAAAATTTATTTATTAAATTGATTTCTAAAATGTATACAAGTGTAGAAAAATCAGTTTGCACCATTTAAGGGGTGAATGTACTTGTGAATATGAACAATTTTCACTATGTGGACAAACCTCTGAAATCGCAAAAAAATATCAGCTGTTTCATACAAAAGGTAAAATTTTTATTTTTATATGATATATACCACAACTCGGCATTTGGTTTTCTAAATTGAAAATTTTTAAAAATGGAATCTAATACGATCGTCACATAGGATCGCTGGCTAGCACAACTACTACCTCCGGCAAACTCGCGTCAATGCTCAATGCAAAACAAAGCAGTTTCGAATTGACGTTGCTTCGAAAAGTATAAACTGTCAGTGCAATGCGATTGTGATATAGTTTTGACCTGGCTTTGGATTTCAAATATTGATACTGCATTACTGTTGACCCTTGCTCGTTAATTTGGACTCTGTTCAAGCCCTTTGTTGTGGATTTCGTCGATATGACCGAACGTACGCAGAGAACTGTTCTAAATAGTCAGACACGTGAGTTCGTAATACGCCTTCGTAACTATTTCGATCGTGAAGCTCAAAATGGAGGGCCAATTTTACCTATAACGTCAGTGGTTGAACGCGTAGCTGATGCGCTTAATATTGGACAACGAACTGTTAGACGGATAACTAAAAAAAAATATGGCGAGACTGGCACAGAAGAAAATAAACTTCACACACCAAAAAAGAGAAAACGAGCAAAACCAGTCGTAGGCATCGATAGCTTTGATGCCGATGCTATCCGAAGACATGTTTACGGCTACTATTTACAGAAGGAGTATCCAACAAGAAAAAAGTTGGTGCATTCACTGAAGGAAGCTGGATTATTCTTCGGTGGGGAAAGTTCTTTAACGAAGATTTTGAAGACCATTGGATTTCGATACAAAAAATGTAACAAACGCAAAATATTGATGGAAAGATTTGATATAGCGATGGCAAGGTATACTTTTTTACGGCAAGTGAAAGAAATCAAAAATTGGCAAAATGTTGTGTTCTTGGATGAAACATGGCTTAATGCTAACCATACTGTAGGCCGTTCTTGGAACGATGACACAGCAGCATCTACTTCCAAAGTTCCTGTAGGAAAAGGATCGCGACTTATAATTTGTCACGCCGGAACCATCAACGGGTTTGTCGAAGGTTCTCTCATGGCTTTTGCGTCAAAAACCACTGGAGACTATCATGAAGACATGAATGGAGAAAAGTTTACTGAATGGTTTACCTCAATGTTGTGTAGCCTCCCTGAACCATCTATTATAATTATGGACAACGCCCCATACCACTCGATGCAAATTGACAAGCCACCTGCCCAATCCCAAAAGAAAGCTGATATCGTCGCATGGCTTCGTAAAAATGGCGTAGATGCAAACATGAATATGTTAAAAGCGGAATTAGTACGTCTTTTAAAAGAAAACAAACCAACCAAGATCCGATACGTCATTGACGAAATAGCATTAGAACATGGGCACAGAGTTATACGGTTACCGCCTTACCATTGTGAGTATAATGCGATTGAGTTGGTGTGGGCTCAAATTAAGGGATATGCTGCAAGACACAATACAGAACCCCCATTTACCACAAAAAAAATGCTAAAATTATTAGAAGAAGCTTGTGAACATGTGACTAAAGGAGACTGGGAAAAGGTTGTGAATAGAACTGTTAAATTAATAAGGGAAGATTATGAAAGAGATGTGAAAATAGATAATATTATAGAAAACGAACATATAATTATTAATCTAGGTGATGATAGCAGTGACGACAGTGAAAATAGTAGTATGGACGAATCTGATTAATTATGGCCTTTTGTGGCACCTTTTTTGGTATCTTTTGTATTCATATGTTTCTTGTGTGCATATAAAGTATGTATATTCATTTTCATTCAAATATTCAGTTCGTTCAAATAAATTAAATAAACATATACATTTTTGTTTTATTAAACCTATTTAATCAGGTACAAAAACAAAACTTAATTGTTTTTTGTTCGAGAATAAATTGACATTCCACATCACTATTGTAATGTGTCAAACCGGCCATCATAGCGTGCCGCTAGTTTAAAAATAAACAGGTATATAGTTAAAAAATCAATCACGAGTGAGCATCACTGTATTATCAGTGACTATCAAATTATACTATAGATTAAAATATACGTTAAGGGCGCCACTGTATTACCAGTGGCTATAAATTTATTACGTTGAGCGCCACTGTAGCGTTTCCCCCTGGATCACTTATAGAGGAAACTCCCTACCCGGACTATGGTCCGAGTTGGTCGTGCGTTGTGGATCCAGTGAGAAAGCTAACAGAAGTTCTGTGACTGTGTGACTAGGAATGTGAAAATAAAAATCTTTCCCTAACAAGCTATCTTTGTTTATTTAGACATAGGTAACACACTAGGTTATTAGAATTTAGAAATAAACACAGATTAGAATAACTATATCACAGACTAATATTTGACCCACCAATACCTACCCGTCAACTCATATCATGGGCTAACTCCGGCTGGCGGAAACCTCAGGGGTGTGTCCGAACGGACAACGCACTAGGAATGTGTTGACGGATAAGCAGGTTGAGACAATGATTTAAACTCATTAAACTAAATAATTAGATTTAATTGAACTAAAAGGAAAATTTCATTTACAAAGGAGGTTATGTCTTTGTGCTCACCATATGTTAACAACTAATCATGTCATGCTATTTTTTAAAAATCATAGTTAATTAAAAGGTTACTATTTAGCATTATACTTTCATAGAAAAACAAAAATGAAAGAAAAGAAACGAGTCCACCTGGTAAGAGTGCTGTCGGCTCGACGCGAAGACCATGACGTGGCCGAAATATGTCCACCAAAGGACGACACGCCCCTCGTTGTCGATGATGCACCACCGAATCCCGCTTACAAGCGAGGATGCGCAGGATAGGCCCGGATGTAAAGGTGTGACGTCACAGATGAAATCACGCCATCATCACCAACAAAACTTTCACTAAATTTCCGACGAATTGCGTCGGAATATGAAATCCCACGCTCGCTGCAAGGAGAAATAAAACAAATTTCAACAATTTGTATCACAGCGACACGTGTATCTCTCACAAGGAAAAAAACCACATAAGAGCTAACCTGCATTTTCGCAGTCTGCGTTTCCCCACCCAAACACCAAAATTAGGTCAAACGTTAGGCTGGAAAGATTGGAAAACGCACTTTAGTATCGCGGACTCACAAAAGAAAATACGAACACGCCAAAATTTATACTCACTATTCATTTACAATAAAAATTTCACTCCAACAAAGTATGTCCGGCCATGTTGTACTACACAATGCTTTCTTAACCTCTCCGCGGCATGTCTGCCCTCCACGATGGTTGACCAGCGAAAAGAAAGACTCAGAAATCAATTTCGGGTCGAACACCGAATGGGTTCTCCCGAACTTGATTAAATGTTAACTCGCGTAAATGCCTTCTAACCTCTTCGCGAAGCGAAGGCTGTCAACTGTCCTTGATTAACTGCAGATCAATGTCAACTTATGTTGGTGACATCTGTTTCTTACCTTGTTTTTAAAACAGCGCCCTCTTACGGCGCTGTGGCAGATTACGAGGCTTCAAACGTCTCGACAGGAGCTTACGCCCCCGTGGTCCCACAGATGGAGTTAGCAGTCTCACTTTATACATAAAATAATAACGAATAAAAACGAACTGATATTGAAAATATCATGTTACACCACACACGCATACCAAGTTCCGCAAAAACTCGTTTATGCTTAGATCTGCTTTATCTTTTAATAACATTTGTAAAAATATTAAAAATTTGGATCTTTTTTGCATCACCGCCACCAGTATTCGTAGAACGCTGGCCAACGAGTTCTTCAATTCACACTTTGGTTGAATAATTCGTTGACCAGATTACGTTTTTTAGATTACGTTTTTTCTCTTCTTGTTTTTCACCGCATATTGTTATTGTCTTTTTCTCCCCCCATTTTTTTTTTCTTCCCAGTTGAGTTTTTGTTTTCCTTAATTATGTAAATTATTCTATCTGTGAAAACTTATAATTAGCTATGATTTTCTTCTGTTCTTATCTATTTACTTTTTTATATTAGCTGTAAGTTTTCCCTGTAAAATAAAATTAAATAAAATAAAATAAAAATATGCATATATGCATAGACCCTAGTATATTATGTTCATATTTTTCTTCCGCGCTTAAAAGACATTTCAAGGATGATTAATCAGCAATATTTTGCATACAGTTAAGTCCATAGTTTAAAGCTACTCCCACTGTAACTCTATTAGTATATAAGATCAATATAAAACACGCTGTTATACTGCAACCACGGTATAACGCAACATTTATCTCCTTAAAATTCTTTTCAAAAAACCGACTTCTAACGCCACTACAAAGTATAAAAATAATTTTAGTTTGTCCACGTTTGTTGAAGTCGGGCGGGCCTAAATACAAACTATGAAACCGATGCGCGACGCTACACAATATGAGAGACTCGTTTGTAGAAGTCGAGCGAGCATCGCGAGTCGGTTTCATAGTTTGTATTTAGGCCCGCCCGACTTCAACAAACGTGGACAAACTAAAATTATTTTTATACTTTGTAGTGGCGTTAGAAGTCGGTTTTTTGAAAAGAATTTTTATTTTAAGCTTTTAAGTGTAGTATCCTATGATTGAGGAGCTAGGACCTGGAGCTCCATGATGTAGTCCATACTTGTTACCTACAATAATAATTCGTAATCCATATTTCCTAAATCTCTTTTTTTTAGGTGAGCAATATCCCTGCAGCATCAGGCTTGAGGAGTTGAAGGTGAAAATTTTTATGGGACCATTTCGCAAACATCCTCTGTCGATTAAAAAAATCACGCGAATCGGTCCAGTAATCCCGGAGAAATCGGTGGACATACATAGAAAAAAAAAAAAGATACCGGCCGAATTGAGAACCTCCTCCTTTTTGGAAGTCGGTTAAAAATGGGGGAAAATGGACATAAAAACCTGCAGGCGGTCGCCAGCAGGTCGCCCGCGGCCGCGACACCGTTGATGGCAGCGGCGTGCGCCTCGCGCCACTCGCGCTGCGGGGCGAGGCGAGCGAGCGAGGCGCGAGGAGCACCGCCCTCCGCCGCCCCCTCGTCGTCCACCGGCCCGATGCCCTGCACCGACCACGCGCGTCACAACAAAGATGATAACATCAACAGCCAGCTCGCGCGTCGGCCGCAGGTACCTCGAGGTCGCCGAGTGCGAAGTGCGCGAGCGGCGAGCAGGCCGGCTCCAGCTCGGCGTCCAGCGAGAAGCTGCCCAGCGACCACGTGCGGAGCGTGCGGTCGTTCGAGCCTGCACATCGCCACCAAACATAATATTGTAATTTCTTGTTTGCTTGTTTCGGACATCACAAAGGAAGCCTTTATCGCAGCGCTAAACAGATTTACTGCGCGGAAAGTAAATCCGAAAACCATCATCTCGGACGAAGGAGAAACTTCATCGGTACATTACATGAAGTCCTAAGCCAGCTTCCACCAGCGGTCACGGTCAAAGACGGTATTGATTTCTCATTCATACACCACTTACACGCTGCATTTCGGCGGTTTATTGGAATCAGCGGTGAAATTAGTAAAACATCACCTCAGACGAAATACTACTTGGCTTAACTTACCTAGAAGAAATGAACACTTTGTTAGTACAAGTAGATACTCCTTTGTTACTCCATCAAATTGTAGTTTGTTACTCCATTAAGGTGGAAGACACGATTCTGCCCGCGAAATTAAAATTCAATTTAGTTTTTCGAAATTTGTAAACTAATATGACAAAGTAGGCTTACGGCCTTCTAATTGCGCCAGTGGCATTATCATCTTCACAGTTTTACATAAAAATCTTTACTTGAAAGTGGTCAGTTTAAGAAATTAATCAAAATACTGAGTTGGACGTGAGTTACTCACAAATTAGTCGATATTCTGACTAATTTCTTAAACTTGACACTTTCAAGTAAAGATTTTTATATAAACCTGTGAAGATGATACTGCCATTGTCGCAATTAGAATGCCATAACCTTATTTTGTCGTATTAGTTTAAAAATTGCGAAAAACCAAATTAGATTTGAATTTCGCGGGCAGACCCGTGTCTTCCACCTTAATTTGTTACTCTTCAATTATTAAGTGGATAATTATAGTCAATTAGTTTAATTTGGAAGTCAGATATCCCAAGCTTCAAGAAGAGGGCACTGGACGCTGTCAATATGTTCCCAGTTTCTTTTAGTGTCGATTTCATTTTTTCGTTATTGCATACTTAATAATACACTTAATAATAAGGATTCAAAGGCATACCTATTAAATTCAATGCAATTATTTTAACCAATAAGTAAATATTTACCAAGAGGTAAACAGTCTAGACTTCCAGAAGCGGTAAGTGGAAGGTATATTATTGTTGATTGTCGATTTAAGTGTACTTTGGATCTATTGGATTTGGAATGGCATTCCTTGAAGATCCTTCACAGTAACATGCACCTAACTAGCTACATAGACTGCTGAAATAGATCCTTCACAGTAACATACACCTAACTAGCTACATAGACTGCTGAAATAGAAGTTCTGAATTTTCCGTAGTTGGGTAAAAAGACGAGATATTATGCAGTAAAGTAGACCGAGGCTCATCTACAGGCACTTGAAAAGACGAGATATTATGCAGTAAAGTAGACCGAGGCTCATCTACAGGTACTTGAAAAGACGAGATATTATGCAGTAAAGTAGACCGAGGCTCATCTACAGGTACTTGAAAAGACGAGATATTATGCAGTAAAGTAGACCGAGGCTCATCTACAGGTACTTGAAAAGACGAGATATTATGCAGTAAAGTAGACCGAGGCTCATCTACAGGTACTTGAAAAATGAAGTGAACTTGTGACTTGGTACTACACGTAGGTATACTTATTATACAAAAGCAAAACATTAACAAACAAGCTGGATTATTGTAAATAAAAAGGCCGAGTTGAAAATAAAATGAGCATAAAAATCTGATCGAGTTTCATATTTTATCTCTGGCAAGAATAAGAACACCACGCTACAATTTTTTCGACCATTATGGTAATATTGATTTGAACATCTGAAGTTAGTCCTTCCTAATTAGTGGCTCCCCTGAGCAGTTCTAACGCCGATAGGCACAGCAGCTTTAACAGCGATGTACAAATTTTATTCGCAAATGTATGGAAAAAATATGAGTATCGAGTAACAAAACAGCCCATCCCCACAATGACCTGTGACGAGGTAGGTGAGGTCGTGCGCGAGCGCGACGCAGGTGAGGTAGCGCGCGTGCGCGTGCAGCACGGCGAGGCAGGCGCCGGCGCGCACCGCCCACAGGCGCGCCGTGCGGTCCAGCGACGCCGACGCGAGCACGCCGCGCGCCCACGCCAGCGCCGTCACCGCCGCCGTGTGGCCCGCCAGCGCGCCGCCCGCCGCCACGCGCCGCGCGCGCCCCGCGCCGCGCACGCGCCACACGCGCACGCGCGCGTCGTGCCCGCCCGTGGCCGCGCCGCGCGCCCAGCCCGCGCCGCACAGCGCGCCCAGGTCGTGCGCGCCGTCCTCCCACAGCAGCGGCGCCGGGCCCGCGCCCTCCGCGCCCATCAGCGCTGCACAGGGACACAACTCGACTAGCCACACCCGCCATAGGCACCCCGAGGAGACCGAGTCCCCGAGAAGATTGTTCGCGCTTGTTAAAATATCCGCGCTTTTGTTATGATAAATAACATCAACTGCCAACCTAAAAACTTTGACTATTTGACATAGTCCTTGTTTCATTCAATTATGAATTACGATACGATTACATTCAATTGCGCGGCTCCTGTCTCTGAGCATGTAACTACGAATTACGATAGTTCCATGGAGTTGAGCGTTTTGACATCAGTGTCTATAATATATGGATAATGTAATAGTAATATCTTTGACTTGACACTTACGTCAACGATATAGAATTTCTGAGTCATATTTTGTCGTAGTTTTTAGAAAGGAGAATGGGCACCTTTGTATGAGATGCGTCCCCAGACTGTATCAAGTTGTGATATATGTCATTTTAAAGGTCATGATAATAGCTTCATTTTATTGTATGACACCAATTATGAGACACGTGCAGGGAAAGAACTAGAAGTCATTTAATTTTTTTAAGCCCGTGAAAGTCTTAAGACTGTGTTTTTTAGATTATACGGTTTTTTATTCCTTATGTCGACCAAGCGGCATATATTTAACTAGCTGATGCCCGTGACTTCGTCCGCGTGGATTTATTTTTAAAAATCCTATGGCCTATGTCACTCTCCAGGTCCTCAACTATACCCATGCAAAAAATCACGTCGATACGTAGCTCTGTTGCGGCGTGATTGAAGAACAAACCAACAAACACACTTTCGCATTTATAATATTAGTATGATGATGTCCCTGTGATCAATAGGGTGAAAACCGGGAGCGATCACCGGATGGTAAGAGGCACGTTGAATATTAATGTAAAGTTGGAAAGGGCCAGACTGGTGAAGTCAACTCTCCAACCTTCTCGTGCTCATATCCAAAACCCCGAAACCTTCCATCTCGAACTGCAGAACCGATTCGATTGCTTAGCAGACTGCGTTTCTGGGGCCGATCTAAACAACAGGGTCATGAAAACTGTCCATAATCTGGGTCTAAATTCTTTAAGACCCATCGGAGGAAAAGAACTAAAAAGTTCTCTGAGCATATTCTCAAGCTCATGGAGGAGACAACAGATAAGGCTGCAGTCATCGGCAGACGCGGCTGCCTACCAGAGGATTAAAAGGCAGATCTCTACGGCACAAACTCGTGACCTTCGTGTCTTTAATACCAAATGTATTAAAGATACCATCTAGCGAAACAGAGGCTAAGTGTTCGCGAGAGATCGGTTTATCGGACAGTCGTCTCGTCTCTTCTCGACCTGAGATCTTGGGAGAGGTTGAGAAGTTCTATGAACAGTTATATACCACGACACAAAAACCTGTTGAAGATTTGGCCAAAGATCCCAGAGCCAAACTGACCCGTCACAATACCGAAGATATCCCGGACGTCAGCCTATACGGGATTAGTATGGTTCTCAAGCAGCTCAAGGAATCGCTGCGGAACTCCTGAAAGCGGGTAGAAAATCAGTACAAGATTATAAGCGTCAATTCCATCATTCGTGAGGGCATAACGGTTCTTCAAAAAAGTGATACTAACTTGTTGAAGAATTATAGACCCATCTCGTTCCTGGGTCAGGTAACAGGTTAAAAGTTGTTCTTGAGAGTCATTACTAATCGCCTTTCTCGTACGTTTGAAGACTTCCAGCCTCCCGAAAAAGCCGGATTCCGAAAAGGCTTTGGCACAATAGATCACATTCATACGCTGCGGTAGGTTACATATAAAAGACGGAAGAGTATAACCGGTCACTTTGCTTAGCGTTTGTGGACTATGAGAAAACCTTCAATTCGGTGGAAACTTGGGCTGTATTGAGGTCGCTTCAGAGATGCCGGATTGACTGCCGGTATATCCAAGTGTTGAAGTGCTTGTATGAAAACGCAACTATGTCAGTACGTACATACGATGGACCAGACTACGAAGCCAATCCACTCACAGGGTGGAGTGCGACAGAGAGAAATGATCTCCCCGAAGCTCTTTACCGCTGCGTTGGAGGACGTCTTTAAGATTCTGGATTGAAACGGACTTGGCATCAACATAAACGGTGAGTACATCACTCACCTGCGATTTGCCAATGACATAGTAGTCATAGCAGAGACTCTGAGATACCTCAATACTATGCTCAATGATCTCAGCAGGGTTTCTCAACAGGTGGGCCTGAAAATTAACATGAGATCTATCTAACAAACAGAGTGGTGCATATATGGAATAAGTTGCCTAAAGGAATAGTGACGTTAAAGTCAGGTAATGAATTTAAAAACAGATTAGACCGCCATAACAATGGAAACTCTAAGCACAGCAAGTGATATAGCCGCATCAGCGACAGCTGCGTAGCCTATTATAAATAATAATAATGAGCAAGACGAAAATCATTACCAATGCTCATGCTCCGCTCCACCCAGTATTCGTTGAGAATTCTGCAATCGAAATTGTGGACGAGTGTATATACCTGGGACACACAGTCCAGCTAGGTAGGTCCAATTTCGAAAAAGAGATCAACCGCTGAATCCAACTCGGCTGGGCAGTGTTGGAGAAGCTCCGAGATGTCTTCTAGTTCAAAATCCCTCAGTGCCTGAAGACGAAAGTCTTCGAACAGTTCGTGTTGCCAGTGATGACTTACGGATCAGAGACATGGTCGCTAACTGTGGCCTTCATAAGAAGGCTCAGGGTCACTCAGCGGGCGATGGAGAGAGCTATGATCGGAGTATCCTCGCGAGAGAAATGAGAAGATCCGTAGGAGAACCAAAGTCACCGACATAGCACAGCGAGTCGCGAAATTGAAGTGGAAATGGGCGGAGCACATAGTTCGAAGAGCTGATGGTCGTTGGGGTCCCAAGGTGCTGGAGTGGCGACCCCGCACCGGGAAGTGCAGTGTGGGCAGAATCGGGATTCTACCCACACTGCACCAGCTTAATCCAGCGGCTCCCTACGACTAATTGACGGGTCAATTCGTCGTAGGGAGCCGCTGGATTCAGGCGGCGCTAGACCAAGGCCTGTAAAAGTCCATGCAAGAGACCTTTGTCCAGCAGTGGACGTCTATCGGTTGATAAAGAAGATAATAAAAAATTAAAAAATAACATAGTTCTTTCCCTGCACGAGTCTCACAGTTGGTGTCATACAGTAAAATGAAGCTATTATCATGACCTTTCAAATGACATATATCACAACTTGATACACCACTGGGGACGAAACCGCCCATTCTCCAAATTTACTGTGGCTTCTAGGTAGACAGTCTACTTTGTCCCTCAGTAACAAAATAATGGTTTACTGCTCAATCCTCAAACCCATCTGGCTTTATGGCATACAAATATGGGGTACCGCCAGCAAATCAAATATACTGATCATACAAAGAACCCAAAATAGTATGCTTAGAATTATAGCTAATGCTCCTTGGTTTGCACGTAACACAGAAATACACCAGCACTTGGCACTACCAACAGTCATTGAGGAAATCAATAGTTATAACTCAAAACACAGAAAACGCTTGCTTATAATAAGTATGAAAACAGTAAAGCGATTAAAGCGGGCAAATGTGCTTGACAATGTGCAGATCTGAGGGCAGTGGTCCTTTCATCTGGAAAAGTTATTACAAATCCCAACATATCTGATTAAAGTCTATCGACTGATTGCAGATGTCACCAATAAATAAATAAATAAATAAATAAATAAAAAAAAATTGTCGTAGTCATATTGTATTCTGTGTTCCTAGTTCCATGTATTTTGCCGAGCATTAAATTTGTTAGCAAAAAATAATTTATTAATAAAGACAAAAGTCTCTCTAACAATAATCTGTTTCGATCGTATGTATCACGGCTGATTATTGTTTTATTAAACAAAAAATATCACCCACGCCAATTGCCATTTGTATCGGTGGAAAAACTGAAGTGTTTTGTGCACTATTGAACATTTACCTAAGTGGCTGACAAAATGCTCGCCCGACTCTATCTGGAAATCTGTCGGCCACGCGTGGGACTGCCGACCCACGCCTTTACTCAGGTCTGCATACACACAACCCCTCACTACACTAAACACTTACACTCACGTGACGCCTGGGCTGAGCCTCCTGGGGGACTCCACGAACGAGAAGAGAAAAGCTGAGAGGCTAGTTCAAATTAAGTCATTTTAACGGCTATGCCCACGGAGCATCTTCTAGTTCGGATTAGGGGGCCGTTTTTAGAGGCCTTCTGATTTAGCAGCCGCTCAGCGGACCGCTCTTGACCTCTATGGGCCCGGGGCAAGGTTACGGTCTTTGGAGGCTGAGCCGCTTGGCACGATCATCTTCGGATGATTTGTTACTTGATGGTGCCCGCGACTTCATCCGCGTGGATTAAGGTATTTTTATTCCCGCGGGAATTCTGTAATTTTCCGGGATAAAAGTAGCCTAAGTTTTAATTCTGGGTATGAGCAATCTTTATTTCAAATTTCAGACAAATCAGATCATTCGTTGTGGCGTGAAAGAGTAAAAAACATCCATCCAACCATCCATCCTCACAAATTTTCACTTTTATAATAATAAAGTAGGATTGTGACGGTCGAGCCCACATACGCTCGCGTGTAAACTTGTCGATTATATTAAATAATAAAGTAGGATTGTGACGGTCGAGCCCACACACGCTCGCGTGTAAACTTGTCGATTATATTAAATAATAAAGTAGGATTGTGACGGTCGAGCCCACACACGCTCGCGTGTAAACTTGTCGATTATATTAAATAATACGATGGAGATAGTTCACCATCGGCACACTTGCTGGAACAATAATATCTTTATATTGTGACATTCAAAAAATATAAAAAAGAGAGAAGGAAACCAAATAACAAAGAATTTTGTGACCGGATCGGAAGACCCTTTTCCTCGGCGAAAAGACAATCTCAAGAGAATAACTGGCAGCATAAAATCTGTCCTACGATCCTCGCCAGAGACCTGCTGCAGGTGCGTGCATCGGTCGAGACGGCAAAACAAGAAGTTCACTTTCACCTTCGAAATCGTACACTTTGAGGACTCCCTCGGTGCAAGCGGTGAGCAGCAGCGCGGCGCGCGCGGGCGCGGCCACGGCGTGCAGCGCGCCGTCGTGCGCGCGCACCAGCGCCAGCAGCGCGCCCGCGCGCACCGCCCACACGCGCAGCGCGCCGTCGTCGTGGCCCACGCACAGCCGCTCGCCCGTGGCCCACGCCAGCGCGCGCGCCGCCGCCGCGCCCGGCGCCGCCAGCACGCGCCGCTCCGCCAGCGCGCCGCGCACCGCCCACGCGCGCGCCGCGCCGTCCACGCCCGCCGTGGCCAGCAGCACGCCCGCGCGCGCGAACACGGCCGCCGTCACGCCGTAGCGGTGCGCGCGCGCCGCCTCGCCCGCCGCCGCCCAGCCCGCGCCCGCGCGCCAGCGCCACAGCCGCAGCGCGCCGTCGCCGCCGCCCGCCGCCAGTAGCGCGCCCCGCGTCGCCGCGCACGACACCTCGCCGCGCCGCACGCGCAGCGTCGCCGTCAGCTCCGGCTCGCCCAACGCTCGCTCCGCCATGGCGCGCGTCACGCCGCTCTACACTAGCAGTGACAATGACGCGGCAGCATCGACGGGCGGGCGGCGAGTGGCGGGCGGCGACCGTTGACGTGTTCGTATCGATCGCAGCCGCGGCCTCGGGCGCTCGGACGGTGCGTGATGGGTGCCGTTGCCGGTGAACAGCAATTACGTGCGCCGCCGATACAACAAACGAGAGCCCGCGAGTGCTACCTATACGATTACCTACGCTAATGGCATTGGAAAGTTGTCACCTACTGTAGGTACCAAGTATTATAAATTAAAAACGATATGAGCGCTAATCTGAGCGCAGTAAGCAAAGTCTATAATTTTCTTTAATTACCTATTGATTCTTGAGTGTGGCTTAACAGACAGGGTGATTTAACTTCTTCTTCTTCTTCTTCTTTATCAACCTATAGACGTCCACTGCTGGACAAAAGTCTCCTGCATGGACTTCCACAGGCTTCGATCTTGCGCCGCTTGAATCCAGCGGCTCCCTGAGACTCGCTTGATATCGTCGGTCCACCTGGTGGGGGGCCTGCCAACACTGCGTTTCCCGGTGCGGGATCGCCACTCCAACACCTTGGGACCCCAACGACCATCAGCTCTTCGAACTATGTGCCCCACCCATTTCCACTTCAGTTTCGCGACACGCTGAGCTATGTCGGTGACTTTTGTTCTCCTACGAATCTCCTCATTTCTGATTTGATCTCGCAGGGATATACCGAGCATAGCTCTCTCCATCGCTCGCTGGGTGACCCTGAGCCTTCTTATGAGGCCCATAGTTAGCGACCATGTCTCGGATCCGTAAGTCATCACTGGCAACACGCACTGTTCGAAGACGTGAGTCTTCAGGCACTGAGGAATTTTGGACGAGAAGACATCTCGGAGCTTCCCGAACGCTGCCCAGCCGAGTTGGATTCGGCGGTTAATCTTCTCGAAATTGGACCTACCTAACTGGACTGTATGTCCCAGGTATATATACTCGTCTACAATTTCGAGCGCAGAGTTTTCAACGATTACTGGGTGGAGCGGAGCATGAGCATTGGACATGATTTTCGTCTTGCTCATGTTCATTTTCAGGCCCACCTGTTGAGAAACCAGTGGTTTCTCAACAGAAAAGAGGGTGGTTTAACATCTGCTATCTTTAATATCTATATTAACCAATTGATTGACGAGTTGAGTGGGACCGGGGTCGGCTGCTCGTTTGATGGTAGAATTACTAAATCTAAGCTGCGCAAACGATAATATGGTCTTGCTGAGCCCATCAATCAGCGCACTCAGAAAGCTCCAGCTCTGGAGATGCGAGTCCTATGCTGCGTCACATGGACTTGTATATAATGTGAAGAAGAGCGAGCTGCTGATATTTAAGGTCAAAGGGAACACTGCAGGTGACATTCCGTCCGTAACCCTTAACGGTGTTCCACTTAGGAGAGTGACAGAGTTTAAATACTTGGGGCACACTGTGACGGAAGATATTATGTCGGATGTTAAAGACATAGAAAGGGAGCGTAGGGCGTTGGCGGTCCGATGCAATATGTTAGCCCGCAGGTTTGCTCGTTGCAATACAGAGGTTTACCTCTGTGAGCTTTAGCTTACACTTTTTAAGGCACATTGCACAACTTTATATACGTGCAGCCTGTGGGTGGACCGTGGAGTATACGCAGAGGGCCTACAACGACCTACGAGTACAGTTTAATAATGGTTTCTATTCTATTCTATTTCAGAACGCTGATGGGGCTGCCGCGTTTCTGCAGTGCGTCACAGATGTTCGCAGAGGCTCATACCGATAATTTTACGGTATAATGAGGAAAAGAGCGGTACTGTGATGAGCAGAGTACGTGGGAGCTGCAACAGTATTCTGAGAACATCATCAGGGAAGTGGGAAAACCCTTTTATGAAGCGCTGGGTGAAGCACCGAGTGCTCCAGACGATACATGAATTAATTTAAGTTAAAATAGAATTAATTTTGATTTAATTTGATTTAATTTTAAATAATTTAATTTGGTACCAACATTGAGAATAATGCATATTTACTAACACATTGATCGATGTAATATCTGAAATAAATAAATTATTATTATTATTAAAGAAAATCATATTATACTAGCTGCGCCCCGCGGTTTCACCGGCGTAAGTTTCGATTCCGTTGGAATATCGGGATGAAAAGTCATCCATTCGCTTTCATTACTTCATTGCCGATTTCAACATCAGCGACTAGATCTCTGCAAACTTTGAAGAATTCTGGGCTTCGCTCGTGTGCTTTGATGTGGCTGATGTACCCTATTGTTGCACGAAATGACCGCGCGCAGTGAGGACATGATAGGGCACCATCGACGTAATTATCCCTACTACACTAGCGGCACGCTATGATGGCCGGTTTGACACATTACAATAGTGATGTGGAATGTCAATTTATTCTCGAACAAAAAACAATTAAGTTTTGTTTTTGTACCTGATTAAATAGGTTTAATAAAACAAAAATGTATATGTTTATTTAATTTATTTGAACGAACTGAATATTTGAATGAAAATGAATATACATACTTTATATGCACACAAGAAACATATGAATACAAAAGATACCAAAAAAGGTGCCACAAAAGGCCATAATTAATCAGATTCGTCCATACTACTATTTTCACTGTCGTCACTGCTATCATCACCTACATTAATAATTATATGTTCGTTTTCTATAATATTATCTATTTTCACATCTCTTTCATAATCTTCCCTTATTAATTTAACAGTTCTATTCACAACCTTTTCCCAGTCTCCTTTAGTCACATGTTCACAAGCTTCTTCTAATAATTTTAGCATTTTTTTTGTGGTAAATGGGGGTTCTGTATTGTGTCTTGCAGCATATCCCTTAATTTGAGCCCACACCAACTCAATCGCATTATACTCACAATGGTAAGGCGGTAACCGTATAACTCTGTGCCCATGTTCTAATGCTTTTTTTTAGTTATCCGTCTAACAGTTCGTTGTCCAATATTAAGCGCATCAGCTACGCGTTCAACCACTGACGTTATAGGTAAAATTGGCCCTCCATTTTGAGCTTCACGATCGAAATAGTTACGAAGGCGTATTACGAACTCACGTGTCTGACTATTTAGAACAGTTCTCTTCGTACGTTCGGTCATATCGACGAAATCCACAACAAAGGGCTTGAACAGAGTCCAAATTAACGAGCAAGGGTCAACAGTAATGCAGTATCAATATTTGAAATCCAAAGCCAGGTCAAAACTATATCACAATCGCATTGCACTGACAGTTTATACTTTTCGAAGCAACGTCAATTCGAAACTGCTTTGTTTTGCATTGAGCATTGACGCGAGTTTGCCGGAGGTAGTAGTTGTGCTAGCCAGCGATCCTATGTGACGATCGTATTAGATTCCATTTTTAAAAATTTTCAATTTAGAAAACCAAATGCCGAGTTGTGGTATATATCATATAAAAATAAAAATTTTACCTTTTGTATGAAACAGCTGATATTTTTTTGCGATTTCAGAGGTTTGTCCACATAGTGAAAATTGTTCATATTCACAAGTACATTCACCCCTTAAATGGTGCAAACTGATTTTTCTACACTTGTATACATTTTAGAAATCAATTTAATAAATAAATTTTGAGTCCTAAACCTAAAACTACATTCGATAAAATTTATGAATCTCTGCACATCACTATCGTCAATAAAGTAATACAATTATTTCCTTCAAAGTCGTTATCAATTAATACGGAACTTCATGAGCGGACAAACGTCAAACCGGCCATCATAGCGTGCCGCTAGTTTAATATTATAAATTCGAAAGTGTGTTTGTTGGTTTGTTGGTTTGTCCTTCAATCAAGCAGCAACAGAGCAACGGATTGCCATGATTTTTTCCATATAGATAGTTTATGGGCCGGAGAGTAACATAGGTTATATTTATTTTGCATGCTTGCTTGCAGGATTAAAAAAACCGAAACAAACGCGGACGAAGTGGCGGGTAACAAAATACCAAGTTTGATGAATACAATTTCTTTTGTTACTTAAAAATCTTTCCTACAAATTTTCATCCCCTATTAAATGTCTTTGGGGGTGGAATTTTAAAATTTGCAATTTCTCAATTTTTAATCAAAAGCCCAAAAATCTAAGTTTCATGTATAATATAACTTGATAAATGACGGAATTTTATACAAATATTCTACCCATATTTAACCCTCTTGGGGTTGGAATTTTCAAAAATCCTTTCTTAGCGGACGCCTACGTCATAATAGCTATCTGTGTGCAAAATTTCAGCCCGATCCGACCAGTGGTTAGAGCTGTGCGTTGATAGATCAGTCAGTCAGTCAGTCACCTGTGCCTTTTATATAATTATATTTAGATTTAGAATTTAGATTAGTATTAGTAATATTATTATTAATATTAGTATAGATAGACTTAAGCAGTGATAAACTAGGGGTTAGTACTAAGGTCTCTTGTTGGCGGTCGAAGGTTCTCGATCAACTCTGGCTTTTCTAATTTAAGTGCGTATAAGAAATTAAATATCACAATCTTCAGGTTGAGGAAAATATCAAGAGGAAACCTATATGTTGACTTCACCTACTGCACTTACTAACTTAGCCAAGTTTATCTTCAATAAATAATTAACGTATCGATATCTTCTATTAGCTGTAAGTTTTCCTTGCAAAATAAAATAAAATAAATCGACAACAATCATTTGAACCGTTCCAGTACCTGTGTCACGCCCCCGGAGCAACCCGGCTCCGCCCCGCAGTGTGTTTTATTATAATTATGTTATTTCGAAAATCGAAATATGTAACATAATTATAATTAAATTAATATTAATAGGTAATTTAGAAATATTAATAGGGATTTTAATGTAAGCAAGGAAATCAAAATCCCTATTAATATTTCTAAAAAATCGAATCAATTGTAACCAACAGCAGTAAAAATGGCAGCATTAGAACTTGCATTCAAGTTATATTTTAACTTGAATGCAAGTTAAAATTATTATTTTGAAAATTTCCATAGACTCGTGATTTATTTCCCCCAAAATTTGCTTCAAATTGAATTATATCGATGGCTCCTAAGTATAGTAAGTCATCTGCAAAATTCTAATTTTTCAGGAGAGCGTGTCAAAGATAAAATGTTCAGAACTTTTTTATTATTTGTACTAGCATTATGATTTTTTCATGTTTGTGTCTTGATAAATATTTAGTTCATTAGGTATTTAAATAATAAATCTAATATTTTAAGTTTCTGATATATTGTAGTTGATTCAGTAGACGTCAAACGAAACATAGCCATTTTTGAGCTAACTACCACTCATACAGTATACAATGTATGTAGCTAAAAGCGACAATTTTAAGTAAAAAAAGTAATTTACATAATCAAACATTAAAATAATAGATTTGATGTAATTTTATGGATTTTCTGATTAAAAACTAGGATTTAATTGAAAATAAAGTAGTTGGTCCAGCTTCTTACGAACATTATTAACAAAAATGTGCGTAGTATATGAGCGTACATGTGCATATAAAATAAGCTAATAAAGCACAAAATGATATTATTATTTGTGTTTCATATTGGTTTTATATATTGCAAATACAAACCATCACTTTTTAATCTTTATAGGACTTATAATGACAGTATTTTTAATTTCAAACAAAAGAAAATTTCCTTTAAATATTCAGAATCCAAAACCGAATAGGCCTTTCCTTCATAATACTATTTACTTTTTATAGTACTAATTACTTTTTTAGAGATCTGGAGTATCTCTTTCATACAAAAAAAACTAGGAAAACAGTGATTAAGATAATAATTCTTCTTAATCAAAACGCACATAAAGTATTTCATTCTAAAATATCCATGTACATATTACTAGATTAAATCACAATCTTTAATAAAAAAAATCTGATGCCCGTTTTCTATATCTATGCCTAAATCTTCACCAAATAGAGTCAAACAGACTGTATTTAAGGGAAGATTTAGGTAAGAAAGACGTAGATATCCACTTACCCAATGCAATTTCCACCTTCCCTTGTTGCCTTATAACTTCGTGCGGTGTTCGTTCCCTTAAAAGTTCGTGAAACAGAAATTTACAGAAAGCGTCACCTAACTTAGCTTAGGTAGCCCGTAAAGTTAGGGAGCATTAGTGAAAACGGGCATAAGTATCGTAAAATTAAAAAACTTTTTATGAGTTCTATGGCGTTTTATTCGAGTATTTACTACACACATCAAAAGTGTCTAGGGATCAAGCATTTTTATGCGGATTTCTTGAGATTGAGATGTGGCTTTGTAATAAATTTATGATTTTATAAATTTATATGGATCCTTTTTGGTGCATTTCATAATTTGAATCAGGAACTGTCAATCAAATTCGAGTAAAAGATGAAAATCAGCTGTCAATATTTTCCCTATAAAAACATACAACGCATTGAAGACATTATTAGTGCTACTGTTTCCCTACTACTGATTAAAACCAACGTTATTATGGAGCGGCGACGTCATTTAAGCAGGGAAGAAATGCTCAGAGCCGTGGGAATGATAGAAGCTGGTTCCCGGCAACGTACTGTGGCTTTAGCTCTGAATACAAGTCAGAGTGTTATCAGTCGACTTTGGACACGTTACCGAAGCACTGGTACCGTGGCTGAGCGCCATGGAGGACGGTATCGCTGCACCACACAGAGACAAGACCGATACATTCAAATCTTAACTCGAAGAGCTCCAACAATAACCGCCATGATGTTAGCCGTGAGGCTTCATCACTCTTCAGGGAACTTAATTAGCGACCAAACAGTCAGAAACCGCTTGCATGAAGTGAACCTTCATTCCCGAAGACCGCTACGGGTACCACCTATAGCAATGCACAATCGTAGGATTCGATATCAATGGGCTCTTGAACACAGAAATTGGGCAGAAGAACAATGGCGTTTCGTGTGCTTTTCTGATGAGTCTCGTTTTGGTATGAGACCGGATACAAGACGTATACGACACTGGAGAACCCCTGGACGCCAACAGCGATTAAAATCCTGCCAGGAAGTCCATCCTTATAGTGGTGGAACCATCATGGTATGGGCGGGTATTTGGATCGGCGGAAGAACTGAGTTGATTTGGATCAGAGGCAACCTCAACGCTCAAATTTATGCTGAGACGATTGTATCAGACGTCATCGTTCCTCTACAAGTGCAAATCGGTCCCTTATTTTAGTTAATGCATGATAATGCACGACCGCACACCGCAAGAGTTGTAAGACAGACTCTCGCCGCAGCTAACATCAATGTCCTGCCCTGGCCTGCTCAGTCGCCAGACTTGAACCCGATTGAGCATGCATGGGATATGCTACAGAGAAGAGCTCTGCCGAATATGGAGGGTATCCAGTGGCAAGAAGACCTTTTTTTGTTGTTGCAACGAACATGGGCGGCCATTCCACAGCGTGATTTGGATGAACTCATTTTGAGTATGCCAAACCGATGTTCTTGTGTTGTTAGTGTTCGCGGTAGAAACACGGATTATTAATTGTTTAAGTTACCCAATAAAATTTTAAAGAAAACTGTTATTTCAGTCTTTTTTTCGAACTTTAATGTTAGTGGTTCAAATGTCAAAAATCCCTTTATTAGGAAAATGGCAAATTTCTTTATTAATGCAAAGGTGACTTGGTTTATCGTTACTGTGACAAACGAAAACACTTTATTTGATGAATCCTTAAAGAAAATTTTAATTAATATCAATCAGGAGAAAAGTTATTGCAAAAATATATGTTGATCCCTAGACACTTTTGATGTGTGTACTTCTTACTGAGATGATTTACAGCTTCCATCATCATGGGTAGGATGAAGGTAATGAACTCCCAGATGTCATGTTAAATAATGAAACAATCTTTAATATTACCCGTGGTTATGGTAGCTGCAAAGTTTCTAATACGTCCGATAAAAAAATCGAAAAAACGCAATATATTTCATGAAAAGTGGTTTCATTTATATCTTATATTCGTGCAAATATCATGTGTTCTTTGGTTTATTTTGGCAGTCAATCCAGCTATCAGAATAATTTTCAAAATTGCAATCAAATGAAATTCTCATCATTTCATCGCTCGTTTTCTTCTATTATAATTTTACAGATTTTATTCCATAATACTTAACTTCCGTCACCTGCAGCTGTCAATTATTACAGTGTTTTAGACATGAAAGTAGGTTTTAGGTGTGCTTTATAGTCCAAAATAATTCAAACCTTTATCTAAAACCAAACCCGTACCTTATCGTAGCTTCTCAATTTTGTAAACATAGCTTGCTATAGCTTTTAAACATTTTTTACTTAAATCAAACATTCAAAACATGAAGTGATTTTACCACTTTATTACCTTATCCTGTCTTTCTAATTTTCTCTCAATATTATTTTCTTAAAAAACTTTCTTGTTTAGGTTAGGTTAGGTTTAAAGAATTTATTCTCTAAGAACAAACATGCTCACTTACAGAGAAATTAAAACTTAAATTATAACACATTATATACATTAAAACAAAAAATGGTGGCTTTTAAATAACTTACATAACTATAAAACTAAAGTATTTTAAAGGTTTGCTAACTGTTTTTAAAAAACTTCCTGAGTTTTCTTTTAAAAATTGGAAAAGATTTCTCGAATAATATATCTTTTGGCAGACCATTATATAGAAGTGCTCCCTCAAATTGTATAGTTTTCGCGCCATATGTTTTTGTTCTTGCGGCTTGCTGTTTCTCATTTTCTTCTGAAAGTGAGAAACAAGAAAGCTAAGCAAGAAAATGAAAATTAAGTTCCTGAAGAATCAGGGACTTAATTATTATTTTCAAATATGTGAAATTCTTTGCATTTTCTATTTGTTTAATATATGCACACATTTTGTATTGGAGAGTGCTAGTTCTTAATCTTGAATGTACCTACTATTTTTGTGTTTAGTGTCATAATCTGTTGTGTGTTTAAATATATAAATTTATATTTTTTTAAGCTTATTGAAAATTCTTGATCATAATAACATGATTCTGACGTAGATTAGAAACTTGAGCGGAGTAAATACATAGTTAGATCAAGTCACTGCTTCTAGAAGTTAAACATCTTAGGAAACGCTCTACACTGATGCAACTTGTAGTTGTACCTTTCCGCTCATGCTAGCTCGTCGCGTCCGCTTGACGTATATAGGAATCCTGTAGTTACCTAAGTTTACGACGTACAGATATTGTAAACAGCTCAACTTGAACCTGTATACGTTAGATTATCTTCGAATCTATTTGCATTTGTGAAAGTTTTGTGACCTAGGCTGATAAATATAGTAGATTATTAACCAAGGGGATAAAGCAGTGTCTTCTGTCGCGGGTGACGATTTAAATCGCGAGCGTAACGAAGGACTCGAGGTTTACTCCCGAGCGTAGCGAGGGTGTTAAAAACTTAAATCACGAGCGAAGCGAGGGATTTAAGACGAGTCCTGAGTGTAGCGAGGGATTTAAGTTCACCCAAGACTAAGACAGATTTATCACCGAGGAAAATACTCTACTTTTCGTACCATTTGCGAAAAAATTAACACAATAATAATATGAGATAAGCATTTATTAAAAATAATGACAATTAAAAGTAAAAGTTAACATTCGAAACATTGGACCAATTATTATTGATAGAGATAGTTACATTTTTGTTTGGTACATTTATTGTTGATGAGTTGATTTGAGTATTTCTCTGTTCTTGCGTCTGAGCATTTGCACTGATGGAATCCGACAATTCACTGTCACTGTCGCTTTGATTTAACATCGTAACGTATTTTTAGAACATTTACTTATTTATAAAAATAAATTAAAATAAACTTAACGTTTATGTATTTGAAGAAAACAAAAACGCGGCAAATTCCTAGACTAATATTTTTTTGTCGGAAAAGCAAAGGCATCCAGCTCATACGGCCTCGTCGGTTTTCGTAATTTTATTTAATAATCATAACTGCATAATAAATGCGTATTCCTTTTTCAAAAAGATGTATAATGCTTTATATACAAACTCAATGGTGTAAACACAGATGTAGTTCAGTCTTTGAGTATTGGTTTATTACTCAAAGAGTTCAGTATCGGTAAGTATTCCAAATTTAAATCACATTCTCCCCCTAGAGGATGAATGAAATTCAGTACAATTTTCTTTCCCTGTTTTTAACAGATTAAATATGACTATTGTTATGTTCGCTTTTTGTGGCACAGAATGTCACTTTTTTGAGCAAGTGGTACGAAAAGGTCTTTTTACACTAGCGGCACGCTATGATGGCCGGTTTGACGTTTGTCCGCTCATGAAGTTCCGTATTAATTGATAACGACTTTGAAGGAAATAATTGTATTACTTTATTGACGATAGTGATGTGCAGAGATTCATAAATTTTATCGAATGTAGTTTTAGGTTTAGGACTCAAAATTTATTTATTAAATTGATTTCTAAAATGTATACAAGTGTAGAAAAATCAGTTTGCACCATTTAAGGGGTGAATGTACTTGTGAATATGAACAATTTTCACTATGTGGACAAACCTCTGAAATCGCAAAAAAATATCAGCTGTTTCATACAAAAGGTAAAATTTTTATTTTTATATGATATATACCACAACTCGGCATTTGGTTTTCTAAATTGAAAATTTTTAAAAATGGAATCTAATACGATCGTCACATAGGATCGCTGGCTAGCACAACTACTACCTCCGGCAAACTCGCGTCAATGCTCAATGCAAAACAAAGCAGTTTCGAATTGACGTTGCTTCGAAAAGTATAAACTGTCAGTGCAATGCGATTGTGATATAGTTTTGACCTGGCTTTGGATTTCAAATATTGATACTGCATTACTGTTGACCCTTGCTCGTTAATTTGGACTCTGTTCAAGCCCTTTGTTGTGGATTTCGTCGATATGACCGAACGTACGCAGAGAACTGTTCTAAATAGTCAGACACGTGAGTTCGTAATACGCCTTCGTAACTATTTCGATCGTGAAGCTCAAAATGGAGGGCCAATTTTACCTATAACGTCAGTGGTTGAACGCGTAGCTGATGCGCTTAATATTGGACAACGAACTGTTAGACGGATAACTAAAAAAAAATATGGCGAGACTGGCACAGAAGAAAATAAACTTCACACACCAAAAAAGAGAAAACGAGCAAAACCAGTCGTAGGCATCGATAGCTTTGATGCCGATGCTATCCGAAGACATGTTTACGGCTACTATTTACAGAAGGAGTATCCAACAAGAAAAAAGTTGGTGCATTCACTGAAGGAAGCTGGATTATTCTTCGGTGGGGAAAGTTCTTTAACGAAGATTTTGAAGACCATTGGATTTCGATACAAAAAATGTAACAAACGCAAAATATTGATGGAAAGATTTGATATAGCGATGGCAAGGTATACTTTTTTACGGCAAGTGAAAGAAATCAAAAATTGGCAAAATGTTGTGTTCTTGGATGAAACATGGCTTAATGCTAACCATACTGTAGGCCGTTCTTGGAACGATGACACAGCAGCATCTACTTCCAAAGTTCCTGTAGGAAAAGGATCGCGACTTATAATTTGTCACGCCGGAACCATCAACGGGTTTGTCGAAGGTTCTCTCATGGCTTTTGCGTCAAAAACCACTGGAGACTATCATGAAGACATGAATGGAGAAAAGTTTACTGAATGGTTTACCTCAATGTTGTGTAGCCTCCCTGAACCATCTATTATAATTATGGACAACGCCCCATACCACTCGATGCAAATTGACAAGCCACCTGCCCAATCCCAAAAGAAAGCTGATATCGTCGCATGGCTTCGTAAAAATGGCGTAGATGCAAACATGAATATGTTAAAAGCGGAATTAGTACGTCTTTTAAAAGAAAACAAACCAACCAAGATCCGATACGTCATTGACGAAATAGCATTAGAACATGGGCACAGAGTTATACGGTTACCGCCTTACCATTGTGAGTATAATGCGATTGAGTTGGTGTGGGCTCAAATTAAGGGATATGCTGCAAGACACAATACAGAACCCCCATTTACCACAAAAAAAATGCTAAAATTATTAGAAGAAGCTTGTGAACATGTGACTAAAGGAGACTGGGAAAAGGTTGTGAATAGAACTGTTAAATTAATAAGGGAAGATTATGAAAGAGATGTGAAAATAGATAATATTATAGAAAACGAACATATAATTATTAATCTAGGTGATGATAGCAGTGACGACAGTGAAAATAGTAGTATGGACGAATCTGATTAATTATGGCCTTTTGTGGCACCTTTTTTGGTATCTTTTGTATTCATATGTTTCTTGTGTGCATATAAAGTATGTATATTCATTTTCATTCAAATATTCAGTTCGTTCAAATAAATTAAATAAACATATACATTTTTGTTTTATTAAACCTATTTAATCAGGTACAAAAACAAAACTTAATTGTTTTTTGTTCGAGAATAAATTGACATTCCACATCACTATTGTAATGTGTCAAACCGGCCATCATAGCGTGCCGCTAGTTTAAAAATAAACAGGTATATAGTTAAAAAATCAATCACGAGTGAGCATCACTGTATTATCAGTGACTATCAAATTATACTATAGATTAAAATATACGTTAAGGGCGCCACTGTATTACCAGTGGCTATAAATTTATTACGTTGAGCGCCACTGTAGCGTTTCCCCCTGGATCACTTATAGAGGAAACTCCCTACCCGGACTATGGTCCGAGTTGGTCGTGCGTTGTGGATCCAGTGAGAAAGCTAACAGAAGTTCTGTGACTGTGTGACTAGGAATGTGAAAATAAAAATCTTTCCCTAACAAGCTATCTTTGTTTATTTAGACATAGGTAACACACTAGGTTATTAGAATTTAGAAATAAACACAGATTAGAATAACTATATCACAGACTAATATTTGACCCACCAATACCTACCCGTCAACTCATATCATGGGCTAACTCCGGCTGGCGGAAACCTCAGGGGTGTGTCCGAACGGACAACGCACTAGGAATGTGTTGACGGATAAGCAGGTTGAGACAATGATTTAAACTCATTAAACTAAATAATTAGATTTAATTGAACTAAAAGGAAAATTTCATTTACAAAGGAGGTTATGTCTTTGTGCTCACCATATGTTAACAACTAATCATGTCATGCTATTTTTTAAAAATCATAGTTAATTAAAAGGTTACTATTTAGCATTATACTTTCATAGAAAAACAAAAATGAAAGAAAAGAAACGAGTCCACCTGGTAAGAGTGCTGTCGGCTCGACGCGAAGACCATGACGTGGCCGAAATATGTCCACCAAAGGACGACACGCCCCTCGTTGTCGATGATGCACCACCGAATCCCGCTTACAAGCGAGGATGCGCAGGATAGGCCCGGATGTAAAGGTGTGACGTCACAGATGAAATCACGCCATCATCACCAACAAAACTTTCACTAAATTTCCGACGAATTGCGTCGGAATATGAAATCCCACGCTCGCTGCAAGGAGAAATAAAACAAATTTCAACAATTTGTATCACAGCGACACGTGTATCTCTCACAAGGAAAAAAACCACATAAGAGCTAACCTGCATTTTCGCAGTCTGCGTTTCCCCACCCAAACACCAAAATTAGGTCAAACGTTAGGCTGGAAAGATTGGAAAACGCACTTTAGTATCGCGGACTCACAAAAGAAAATACGAACACGCCAAAATTTATACTCACTATTCATTTACAATAAAAATTTCACTCCAACAAAGTATGTCCGGCCATGTTGTACTACACAATGCTTTCTTAACCTCTCCGCGGCATGTCTGCCCTCCACGATGGTTGACCAGCGAAAAGAAAGACTCAGAAATCAATTTCGGGTCGAACACCGAATGGGTTCTCCCGAACTTGATTAAATGTTAACTCGCGTAAATGCCTTCTAACCTCTTCGCGAAGCGAAGGCTGTCAACTGTCCTTGATTAACTGCAGATCAATGTCAACTTATGTTGGTGACATCTGTTTCTTACCTTGTTTTTAAAACAGCGCCCTCTTACGGCGCTGTGGCAGATTACGAGGCTTCAAACGTCTCGACAGGAGCTTACGCCCCCGTGGTCCCACAGATGGAGTTAGCAGTCTCACTTTATACATAAAATAATAACGAATAAAAACGAACTGATATTGAAAATATCATGTTACACCACACACGCATACCAAGTTCCGCAAAAACTCGTTTATGCTTAGATCTGCTTTATCTTTTAATAACATTTGTAAAAATATTAAAAATTTGGATCTTTTTTGCATCACCGCCACCAGTATTCGTAGAACGCTGGCCAACGAGTTCTTCAATTCACACTTTGGTTGAATAATTCGTTGACCAGATTACGTTTTTTAGATTACGTTTTTTCTCTTCTTGTTTTTCACCGCATATTGTTATTGTCTTTTTCTCCCCCCATTTTTTTTTTCTTCCCAGTTGAGTTTTTGTTTTCCTTAATTATGTAAATTATTCTATCTGTGAAAACTTATAATTAGCTATGATTTTCTTCTGTTCTTATCTATTTACTTTTTTATATTAGCTGTAAGTTTTCCCTGTAAAATAAAATTAAATAAAATAAAATAAAAATATGCATATATGCATAGACCCTAGTATATTATGTTCATATTTTTCTTCCGCGCTTAAAAGACATTTCAAGGATGATTAATCAGCAATATTTTGCATACAGTTAAGTCCATAGTTTAAAGCTACTCCCACTGTAACTCTATTAGTATATAAGATCAATATAAAACACGCTGTTATACTGCAACCACGGTATAACGCAACATTTATCTCCTTAAAATTCTTTTCAAAAAACCGACTTCTAACGCCACTACAAAGTATAAAAATAATTTTAGTTTGTCCACGTTTGTTGAAGTCGGGCGGGCCTAAATACAAACTATGAAACCGATGCGCGACGCTACACAATATGAGAGACTCGTTTGTAGAAGTCGAGCGAGCATCGCGAGTCGGTTTCATAGTTTGTATTTAGGCCCGCCCGACTTCAACAAACGTGGACAAACTAAAATTATTTTTATACTTTGTAGTGGCGTTAGAAGTCGGTTTTTTGAAAAGAATTTTTATTTTAAGCTTTTAAGTGTAGTATCCTATGATTGAGGAGCTAGGACCTGGAGCTCCATGATGTAGTCCATACTTGTTACCTACAATAATAATTCGTAATCCATATTTCCTAAATCTCTTTTTTTTAGGTGAGCAATATCCCTGCAGCATCAGGCTTGAGGAGTTGAAGGTGAAAATTTTTATGGGACCATTTCGCAAACATCCTCTGTCGATTAAAAAAATCACGCGAATCGGTCCAGTAATCCCGGAGAAATCGGTGGACATACATAGAAAAAAAAAAAAGATACCGGCCGAATTGAGAACCTCCTCCTTTTTGGAAGTCGGTTAAAAATGGGGGAAAATGGACATAAAAACCTGCAGGCGGTCGCCAGCAGGTCGCCCGCGGCCGCGACACCGTTGATGGCAGCGGCGTGCGCCTCGCGCCACTCGCGCTGCGGGGCGAGGCGAGCGAGCGAGGCGCGAGGAGCACCGCCCTCCGCCGCCCCCTCGTCGTCCACCGGCCCGATGCCCTGCACCGACCACGCGCGTCACAACAAAGATGATAACATCAACAGCCAGCTCGCGCGTCGGCCGCAGGTACCTCGAGGTCGCCGAGTGCGAAGTGCGCGAGCGGCGAGCAGGCCGGCTCCAGCTCGGCGTCCAGCGAGAAGCTGCCCAGCGACCACGTGCGGAGCGTGCGGTCGTTCGAGCCTGCACATCGCCACCAAACATAATATTGTAATTTCTTGTTTGCTTGTTTCGGACATCACAAAGGAAGCCTTTATCGCAGCGCTAAACAGATTTACTGCGCGGAAAGTAAATCCGAAAACCATCATCTCGGACGAAGGAGAAACTTCATCGGTACATTACATGAAGTCCTAAGCCAGCTTCCACCAGCGGTCACGGTCAAAGACGGTATTGATTTCTCATTCATACACCACTTACACGCTGCATTTCGGCGGTTTATTGGAATCAGCGGTGAAATTAGTAAAACATCACCTCAGACGAAATACTACTTGGCTTAACTTACCTAGAAGAAATGAACACTTTGTTAGTACAAGTAGATACTCCTTTGTTACTCCATCAAATTGTAGTTTGTTACTCCATTAAGGTGGAAGACACGATTCTGCCCGCGAAATTAAAATTCAATTTAGTTTTTCGAAATTTGTAAACTAATATGACAAAGTAGGCTTACGGCCTTCTAATTGCGCCAGTGGCATTATCATCTTCACAGTTTTACATAAAAATCTTTACTTGAAAGTGGTCAGTTTAAGAAATTAATCAAAATACTGAGTTGGACGTGAGTTACTCACAAATTAGTCGATATTCTGACTAATTTCTTAAACTTGACACTTTCAAGTAAAGATTTTTATATAAACCTGTGAAGATGATACTGCCATTGTCGCAATTAGAATGCCATAACCTTATTTTGTCGTATTAGTTTAAAAATTGCGAAAAACCAAATTAGATTTGAATTTCGCGGGCAGACCCGTGTCTTCCACCTTAATTTGTTACTCTTCAATTATTAAGTGGATAATTATAGTCAATTAGTTTAATTTGGAAGTCAGATATCCCAAGCTTCAAGAAGAGGGCACTGGACGCTGTCAATATGTTCCCAGTTTCTTTTAGTGTCGATTTCATTTTTTCGTTATTGCATACTTAATAATACACTTAATAATAAGGATTCAAAGGCATACCTATTAAATTCAATGCAATTATTTTAACCAATAAGTAAATATTTACCAAGAGGTAAACAGTCTAGACTTCCAGAAGCGGTAAGTGGAAGGTATATTATTGTTGATTGTCGATTTAAGTGTACTTTGGATCTATTGGATTTGGAATGGCATTCCTTGAAGATCCTTCACAGTAACATGCACCTAACTAGCTACATAGACTGCTGAAATAGATCCTTCACAGTAACATACACCTAACTAGCTACATAGACTGCTGAAATAGAAGTTCTGAATTTTCCGTAGTTGGGTAAAAAGACGAGATATTATGCAGTAAAGTAGACCGAGGCTCATCTACAGGCACTTGAAAAGACGAGATATTATGCAGTAAAGTAGACCGAGGCTCATCTACAGGTACTTGAAAAGACGAGATATTATGCAGTAAAGTAGACCGAGGCTCATCTACAGGTACTTGAAAAGACGAGATATTATGCAGTAAAGTAGACCGAGGCTCATCTACAGGTACTTGAAAAGACGAGATATTATGCAGTAAAGTAGACCGAGGCTCATCTACAGGTACTTGAAAAATGAAGTGAACTTGTGACTTGGTACTACACGTAGGTATACTTATTATACAAAAGCAAAACATTAACAAACAAGCTGGATTATTGTAAATAAAAAGGCCGAGTTGAAAATAAAATGAGCATAAAAATCTGATCGAGTTTCATATTTTATCTCTGGCAAGAATAAGAACACCACGCTACAATTTTTTCGACCATTATGGTAATATTGATTTGAACATCTGAAGTTAGTCCTTCCTAATTAGTGGCTCCCCTGAGCAGTTCTAACGCCGATAGGCACAGCAGCTTTAACAGCGATGTACAAATTTTATTCGCAAATGTATGGAAAAAATATGAGTATCGAGTAACAAAACAGCCCATCCCCACAATGACCTGTGACGAGGTAGGTGAGGTCGTGCGCGAGCGCGACGCAGGTGAGGTAGCGCGCGTGCGCGTGCAGCACGGCGAGGCAGGCGCCGGCGCGCACCGCCCACAGGCGCGCCGTGCGGTCCAGCGACGCCGACGCGAGCACGCCGCGCGCCCACGCCAGCGCCGTCACCGCCGCCGTGTGGCCCGCCAGCGCGCCGCCCGCCGCCACGCGCCGCGCGCGCCCCGCGCCGCGCACGCGCCACACGCGCACGCGCGCGTCGTGCCCGCCCGTGGCCGCGCCGCGCGCCCAGCCCGCGCCGCACAGCGCGCCCAGGTCGTGCGCGCCGTCCTCCCACAGCAGCGGCGCCGGGCCCGCGCCCTCCGCGCCCATCAGCGCTGCACAGGGACACAACTCGACTAGCCACACCCGCCATAGGCACCCCGAGGAGACCGAGTCCCCGAGAAGATTGTTCGCGCTTGTTAAAATATCCGCGCTTTTGTTATGATAAATAACATCAACTGCCAACCTAAAAACTTTGACTATTTGACATAGTCCTTGTTTCATTCAATTATGAATTACGATACGATTACATTCAATTGCGCGGCTCCTGTCTCTGAGCATGTAACTACGAATTACGATAGTTCCATGGAGTTGAGCGTTTTGACATCAGTGTCTATAATATATGGATAATGTAATAGTAATATCTTTGACTTGACACTTACGTCAACGATATAGAATTTCTGAGTCATATTTTGTCGTAGTTTTTAGAAAGGAGAATGGGCACCTTTGTATGAGATGCGTCCCCAGACTGTATCAAGTTGTGATATATGTCATTTTAAAGGTCATGATAATAGCTTCATTTTATTGTATGACACCAATTATGAGACACGTGCAGGGAAAGAACTAGAAGTCATTTAATTTTTTTAAGCCCGTGAAAGTCTTAAGACTGTGTTTTTTAGATTATACGGTTTTTTATTCCTTATGTCGACCAAGCGGCATATATTTAACTAGCTGATGCCCGTGACTTCGTCCGCGTGGATTTATTTTTAAAAATCCTATGGCCTATGTCACTCTCCAGGTCCTCAACTATACCCATGCAAAAAATCACGTCGATACGTAGCTCTGTTGCGGCGTGATTGAAGAACAAACCAACAAACACACTTTCGCATTTATAATATTAGTATGATGATGTCCCTGTGATCAATAGGGTGAAAACCGGGAGCGATCACCGGATGGTAAGAGGCACGTTGAATATTAATGTAAAGTTGGAAAGGGCCAGACTGGTGAAGTCAACTCTCCAACCTTCTCGTGCTCATATCCAAAACCCCGAAACCTTCCATCTCGAACTGCAGAACCGATTCGATTGCTTAGCAGACTGCGTTTCTGGGGCCGATCTAAACAACAGGGTCATGAAAACTGTCCATAATCTGGGTCTAAATTCTTTAAGACCCATCGGAGGAAAAGAACTAAAAAGTTCTCTGAGCATATTCTCAAGCTCATGGAGGAGACAACAGATAAGGCTGCAGTCATCGGCAGACGCGGCTGCCTACCAGAGGATTAAAAGGCAGATCTCTACGGCACAAACTCGTGACCTTCGTGTCTTTAATACCAAATGTATTAAAGATACCATCTAGCGAAACAGAGGCTAAGTGTTCGCGAGAGATCGGTTTATCGGACAGTCGTCTCGTCTCTTCTCGACCTGAGATCTTGGGAGAGGTTGAGAAGTTCTATGAACAGTTATATACCACGACACAAAAACCTGTTGAAGATTTGGCCAAAGATCCCAGAGCCAAACTGACCCGTCACAATACCGAAGATATCCCGGACGTCAGCCTATACGGGATTAGTATGGTTCTCAAGCAGCTCAAGGAATCGCTGCGGAACTCCTGAAAGCGGGTAGAAAATCAGTACAAGATTATAAGCGTCAATTCCATCATTCGTGAGGGCATAACGGTTCTTCAAAAAAGTGATACTAACTTGTTGAAGAATTATAGACCCATCTCGTTCCTGGGTCAGGTAACAGGTTAAAAGTTGTTCTTGAGAGTCATTACTAATCGCCTTTCTCGTACGTTTGAAGACTTCCAGCCTCCCGAAAAAGCCGGATTCCGAAAAGGCTTTGGCACAATAGATCACATTCATACGCTGCGGTAGGTTACATATAAAAGACGGAAGAGTATAACCGGTCACTTTGCTTAGCGTTTGTGGACTATGAGAAAACCTTCAATTCGGTGGAAACTTGGGCTGTATTGAGGTCGCTTCAGAGATGCCGGATTGACTGCCGGTATATCCAAGTGTTGAAGTGCTTGTATGAAAACGCAACTATGTCAGTACGTACATACGATGGACCAGACTACGAAGCCAATCCACTCACAGGGTGGAGTGCGACAGAGAGAAATGATCTCCCCGAAGCTCTTTACCGCTGCGTTGGAGGACGTCTTTAAGATTCTGGATTGAAACGGACTTGGCATCAACATAAACGGTGAGTACATCACTCACCTGCGATTTGCCAATGACATAGTAGTCATAGCAGAGACTCTGAGATACCTCAATACTATGCTCAATGATCTCAGCAGGGTTTCTCAACAGGTGGGCCTGAAAATTAACATGAGATCTATCTAACAAACAGAGTGGTGCATATATGGAATAAGTTGCCTAAAGGAATAGTGACGTTAAAGTCAGGTAATGAATTTAAAAACAGATTAGACCGCCATAACAATGGAAACTCTAAGCACAGCAAGTGATATAGCCGCATCAGCGACAGCTGCGTAGCCTATTATAAATAATAATAATGAGCAAGACGAAAATCATTACCAATGCTCATGCTCCGCTCCACCCAGTATTCGTTGAGAATTCTGCAATCGAAATTGTGGACGAGTGTATATACCTGGGACACACAGTCCAGCTAGGTAGGTCCAATTTCGAAAAAGAGATCAACCGCTGAATCCAACTCGGCTGGGCAGTGTTGGAGAAGCTCCGAGATGTCTTCTAGTTCAAAATCCCTCAGTGCCTGAAGACGAAAGTCTTCGAACAGTTCGTGTTGCCAGTGATGACTTACGGATCAGAGACATGGTCGCTAACTGTGGCCTTCATAAGAAGGCTCAGGGTCACTCAGCGGGCGATGGAGAGAGCTATGATCGGAGTATCCTCGCGAGAGAAATGAGAAGATCCGTAGGAGAACCAAAGTCACCGACATAGCACAGCGAGTCGCGAAATTGAAGTGGAAATGGGCGGAGCACATAGTTCGAAGAGCTGATGGTCGTTGGGGTCCCAAGGTGCTGGAGTGGCGACCCCGCACCGGGAAGTGCAGTGTGGGCAGAATCGGGATTCTACCCACACTGCACCAGCTTAATCCAGCGGCTCCCTACGACTAATTGACGGGTCAATTCGTCGTAGGGAGCCGCTGGATTCAGGCGGCGCTAGACCAAGGCCTGTAAAAGTCCATGCAAGAGATCTTTGTCCAGCAGTGGACGTCTATCGGTTGATAAAGAAGATAATAAAAAATTAAAAAATAACATAGTTCTTTCCCTGCACGAGTCTCACAGTTGGTGTCATACAGTAAAATGAAGCTATTATCATGACCTTTCAAATGACATATATCACAACTTGATACACCACTGGGGACGAAACCGCCCATTCTCCAAATTTACTGTGGCTTCTAGGTAGACAGTCTACTTTGTCCCTCAGTAACAAAATAATGGTTTACTGCTCAATCCTCAAACCCATCTGGCTTTATGGCATACAAATATGGGGTACCGCCAGCAAATCAAATATACTGATCATACAAAGAACCCAAAATAGTATGCTTAGAATTATAGCTAATGCTCCTTGGTTTGCACGTAACACAGAAATACACCAGCACTTGGCACTACCAACAGTCATTGAGGAAATCAATAGTTATAACTCAAAACACAGAAAACGCTTGCTTATAATAAGTATGAAAACAGTAAAGCGATTAAAGCGGGCAAATGTGCTTGACAATGTGCAGATCTGAGGGCAGTGGTCCTTTCATCTGGAAAAGTTATTACAAATCCCAACATATCTGATTAAAGTCTATCGACTGATTGCAGATGTCACCAATAAATAAATAAATAAAAAAATAAATAAAAAAAAATTGTCGTAGTCATATTGTATTCTGTGTTCCTAGTTCCATGTATTTTGCCGAGCATTAAATTTGTTAGCAAAAAATAATTTATTAATAAAGACAAAAGTCTCTCTAACAATAATCTGTTTCGATCGTATGTATCACGGCTGATTATTGTTTTATTAAACAAAAAATATCACCCACGCCAATTGCCATTTGTATCGGTGGAAAAACTGAAGTGTTTTGTGCACTATTGAACATTTACCTAAGTGGCTGACAAAATGCTCGCCCGACTCTATCTGGAAATCTGTCGGCCACGCGTGGGACTGCCGACCCACGCCTTTACTCAGGTCTGCATACACACAACCCCTCACTACACTAAACACTTACACTCACGTGACGCCTGGGCTGAGCCTCCTGGGGGACTCCACGAACGAGAAGAGAAAAGCTGAGAGGCTAGTTCAAATTAAGTCATTTTAACGGCTATGCCCACGGAGCATCTTCTAGTTCGGATTAGGGGGCCGTTTTTAGAGGCCTTCTGATTTAGCAGCCGCTCAGCGGACCGCTCTTGACCTCTATGGGCCCGGGGCAAGGTTACGGTCTTTGGAGGCTGAGCCGCTTGGCACGATCATCTTCGGATGATTTGTTACTTGATGGTGCCCGCGACTTCATCCGCGTGGATTAAGGTATTTTTATTCCCGCGGGAATTCTGTAATTTTCCGGGATAAAAGTAGCCTAAGTTTTAATTCTGGGTATGAGCAATCTTTATTTCAAATTTCAGACAAATCAGATCATTCGTTGTGGCGTGAAAGAGTAAAAAACATCCATCCAACCATCCATCCTCACAAATTTTCACTTTTATAATAATAAAGTAGGATTGTGACGGTCGAGCCCACATACGCTCGCGTGTAAACTTGTCGATTATATTAAATAATAAAGTAGGATTGTGACGGTCGAGCCCACACACGCTCGCGTGTAAACTTGTCGATTATATTAAATAATAAAGTAGGATTGTGACGGTCGAGCCCACACACGCTCGCGTGTAAACTTGTCGATTATATTAAATAATACGATGGAGATAGTTCACCATCGGCACACTTGCTGGAACAATAATATCTTTATATTGTGACATTCAAAAAATATAAAAAAGAGAGAAGGAAACCAAATAACAAAGAATTTTGTGACCGGATCGGAAGACCCTTTTCCTCGGCGAAAAGACAATCTCAAGAGAATAACTGGCAGCATAAAATCTGTCCTACGATCCTCGCCAGAGACCTGCTGCAGGTGCGTGCATCGGTCGAGACGGCAAAACAAGAAGTTCACTTTCACCTTCGAAATCGTACACTTTGAGGACTCCCTCGGTGCAAGCGGTGAGCAGCAGCGCGGCGCGCGCGGGCGCGGCCACGGCGTGCAGCGCGCCGTCGTGCGCGCGCACCAGCGCCAGCAGCGCGCCCGCGCGCACCGCCCACACGCGCAGCGCGCCGTCGTCGTGGCCCACGCACAGCCGCTCGCCCGTGGCCCACGCCAGCGCGCGCGCCGCCGCCGCGCCCGGCGCCGCCAGCACGCGCCGCTCCGCCAGCGCGCCGCGCACCGCCCACGCGCGCGCCGCGCCGTCCACGCCCGCCGTGGCCAGCAGCACGCCCGCGCGCGCGAACACGGCCGCCGTCACGCCGTAGCGGTGCGCGCGCGCCGCCTCGCCCGCCGCCGCCCAGCCCGCGCCCGCGCGCCAGCGCCACAGCCGCAGCGCGCCGTCGCCGCCGCCCGCCGCCAGTAGCGCGCCCCGCGTCGCCGCGCACGACACCTCGCCGCGCCGCACGCGCAGCGTCGCCGTCAGCTCCGGCTCGCCCAACGCTCGCTCCGCCATGGCGCGCGTCACGCCGCTCTACACTAGCAGTGACAATGACGCGGCAGCATCGACGGGCGGGCGGCGAGTGGCGGGCGGCGACCGCTGACGTGTTCGTATCGATCGCAGCCGCGGCCTCGGGCGCTCGGACGGTGCGTGATGGGTGCCGTTGCCGGTGAACAGCAATTACGTGCGCCGCCGATACAACAAACGAGAGCCCGCGAGTGCTACCTATACGATTACCTACGCTAATGGCATTGGAAAGTTGTCACCTACTGTAGGTACCAAGTATTATAAATTAAAAACGATATGAGCGCTAATCTGAGCGCAGTAAGCAAAGTCTATAATTTTCTTTAATTACCTATTGATTCTTGAGTGTGGCTTAACAGACAGGGTGATTTAACTTCTTCTTCTTCTTCTTCTTTATCAACCTATAGACGTCCACTGCTGGACAAAAGTCTCCTGCATGGACTTCCACAGGCTTCGATCTTGCGCCGCTTGAATCCAGCGGCTCCCTGAGACTCGCTTGATATCGTCGGTCCACCTGGTGGGGGGCCTGCCAACACTGCGTTTCCCGGTGCGGGATCGCCACTCCAACACCTTGGGACCCCAACGACCATCAGCTCTTCGAACTATGTGCCCCACCCATTTCCACTTCAGTTTCGCGACACGCTGAGCTATGTCGGTGACTTTTGTTCTCCTACGAATCTCCTCATTTCTGATTTGATCTCGCAGGGATATACCGAGCATAGCTCTCTCCATCGCTCGCTGGGTGACCCTGAGCCTTCTTATGAGGCCCATAGTTAGCGACCATGTCTCGGATCCGTAAGTCATCACTGGCAACACGCACTGTTCGAAGACGTGAGTCTTCAGGCACTGAGGAATTTTGGACGAGAAGACATCTCGGAGCTTCCCGAACGCTGCCCAGCCGAGTTGGATTCGGCGGTTAATCTTCTCGAAATTGGACCTACCTAACTGGACTGTATGTCCCAGGTATATATACTCGTCTACAATTTCGAGCGCAGAGTTTTCAACGATTACTGGGTGGAGCGGAGCATGAGCATTGGACATGATTTTCGTCTTGCTCATGTTCATTTTCAGGCCCACCTGTTGAGAAACCAGTGGTTTCTCAACAGAAAAGAGGGTGGTTTAACATCTGCTATCTTTAATATCTATATTAACCAATTGATTGACGAGTTGAGTGGGACCGGGGTCGGCTGCTCGTTTGATGGTAGAATTACTAAATCTAAGCTGCGCAAACGATAATATGGTCTTGCTGAGCCCATCAATCAGCGCACTCAGAAAGCTCCAGCTCTGGAGATGCGAGTCCTATGCTGCGTCACATGGACTTGTATATAATGTGAAGAAGAGCGAGCTGCTGATATTTAAGGTCAAAGGGAACACTGCAGGTGACATTCCGTCCGTAACCCTTAACGGTGTTCCACTTAGGAGAGTGACAGAGTTTAAATACTTGGGGCACACTGTGACGGAAGATATTATGTCGGATGTTAAAGACATAGAAAGGGAGCGTAGGGCGTTGGCGGTCCGATGCAATATGTTAGCCCGCAGGTTTGCTCGTTGCAATACAGAGGTTTACCTCTGTGAGCTTTAGCTTACACTTTTTAAGGCACATTGCACAACTTTATATACGTGCAGCCTGTGGGTGGACCGTGGAGTATACGCAGAGGGCCTACAACGACCTACGAGTACAGTTTAATAATGGTTTCTATTCTATTCTATTTCAGAACGCTGATGGGGCTGCCGCGTTTCTGCAGTGCGTCACAGATGTTCGCAGAGGCTCATACCGATAATTTTACGGTATAATGAGGAAAAGAGCGGTACTGTGATGAGCAGAGTACGTGGGAGCTGCAACAGTATTCTGAGAACATCATCAGGGAAGTGGGAAAACCCTTTTATGAAGCGCTGGGTGAAGCACCGAGTGCTCCAGACGATACATGAATTAATTTAAGTTAAAATAGAATTAATTTTGATTTAATTTGATTTAATTTTAAATAATTTAATTTGGTACCAACATTGAGAATAATGCATATTTACTAACACATTGATCGATGTAATATCTGAAATAAATAAATTATTATCTTTATTTACTTTTACTCATATTATTTACATTTTTAAATATTTCATTATAAAACAAAAATAAAAAAAAATATTTAAAAATATAAAAAATAGCGGTCCACCGGTCTCGGGAACAGGGTCCAAGCAACCGGCGGTCAGGGCCCCAGAGAGAGGAACCTCCTGACGATGCGAGCCGTGTCCAGGAGTACAGCCTTCTGGATCTGGCCCTTGACCCAGCTACCCAACGAGAGCCTCGAAAGATGTTGGTCGAGGCTCTTGGCTATAAGACCATTAGCGGTTATCACTATCGGTACAATGATTGCTGAGTCTACATTCCACATGGCGACAACCTCGTGCGCTAAGTCGAGATACTTGGTGAGTTTCTCTTTCTCGGCTTTCACGAGGTTTTCGTCATGCGGGACAGCAACATCAACAATCATTGCACGGCGCTCTGATCGATCTATCACCACTATGTCAGGCTTATTGGCTACAATAGTCCTGTCTGTAATGATAGATCGATCCCAGTACAGTGTGATATGACCATTTTCAAGAACTGGGTCGGGCACATACTTGTAGTACGGTACCTCCGATTCCACAAGATTGTATTTCAAGGCAAGTTGCTGGTGGATAATCCTGGCCACTTGGTTATGTCTGTGTAAGTATTCGCCGTTAGCTAGATGAGAACAACCAGAAACAATGTGACGGATAGTTTCTCCAGGACGGCGACATGCCCGACATATGTCTACCGTTCCATCCTTCACTATGTATTTTCTGTAATTGTTCGTCATCATGACCTCGTCCATAATTGCACACACAAACCCTTCGGTTTCCCCAAAGAGGTCACCAAAGCGCAGCCAGGCCACGGACGCTTCAAAGTCAACATCAGGCCCGTGGAGGGCCCGATAAAAGCGTCCGTGAAGCTCCTTACCTTGCCATACAACCCTGCGGTCATTGGTACTGAGCACCACGGGTATGCGCCAGTTCTCTTTAGCCAAGGAGAGCGGCGTCAGACCCCTGTCCACTGCGACCACATCGCGGTGCATCTCCGTCTCGGCGTGGAGAAAGTACTCCCTGAGACTGCACACCTCGCGGTTGTGGAGGGTTTTGGCATTCAAAAGGCCTCTTCCCCCACACTTCCGCGGGATGTACAGCCTCATCACCGAGGAGCGCGGGTGATGCATCCGATATGCGGTCAGCAGCGCACGAACTTGTCTGTCCAGGGCGTCAAGCTCAGTCTGAGTCCACCTGAGTATGCCGAAGGAATACATCAAGACCGGCATGACCCAACCGTTGAAGGCGCGCACCTTATTGCCGCCCGACAAAAGGCTTTTCAGCACTTTCTTCAGACGGCCAAGGAAACGCTCCCTCACCGACTGCCTCATGTCGGCCTCTCTGATACCTAACGCCTCCGCCATGCCCAGGTATTTGTAGGTTTCAGTTGGGGAGAGCGATCTGAGGTATATGGAATCCGAGAGCTCAACACCCTCAGATTCCACAATCCTCCCTCGCTTTACATGCATGACCGCACATTTGTCCACACCAAATTCCATCCTAATGGAATCACTAAAGGCTTTAGTTACCTTTAGTAACTCTAGTAGATGTGATTTGTTGGGGGCAATGAGTTTTAGGTCATCCATGTAAAGGAGGTGTGATATAACCTGACCACCTCTCCTCAACCGGTAACCTAGCCCTGAATTCTCCAAGAGAGTACTCAGAGGATTCAGAGCCAGGCAAAACCACAAAGGACTGAGGCTATCGCCCTGGAATATGCCTCGCTCAATCCTTATAGGTTCCGCGCTCCCCAGGGTCCGACGACACCCTGGATAGTGAAGGACCGTCCTCCACTGCCCCATACACGTCTGTAGGAAGGCGCGTAGTACTGTGTTTACTTTGTACAGTTCCAGCACCTTCATGAGCCATGTATGGGGCACAGAGTCGTAGGCCTTCTTATAGTCTATCCAACATGTCGACAGATCCTTTCGGGAGCGCCGAACCTGTTGACAAATGGCCATATCAATGAGGAGAAGCTCCTTAGTACCACGGGAGCCATTCCTACATCCGTTCTGAGAATTAGACATGATGGATTTTGTATCGATGTGATCGTTAATTTTCGTTCTCAGAATGGATGTAAGAAGTTTATACAATGTTGGTAGGCACGTAATCGGCCTATAATTTTTGGGCTCCGTGGTACTACCTGATTTATGGAGCAGGAGGGTAATACCTGTTGTCAGAAACTGGGGTAGCGACTCTGACTCTAGAGATGATTGGAATTGGGATGCCAAACGAGCGTGCGAGCTGCGTAGCCACTTTATCCAAAAGTTGTGCAGCCCGTCCGGCCCAGGGGATTTCCAATTGGGCAGGTGACGGGCTGCAGTGGCCACGTCTTCAGGGGTTATAGTAACTAGGTCCATTTCTGGAATTTGATCGCACGCTCTTTCTACATCCCACGTCCAATCACCCTCAGTGTGAGCGACAGGCGCCGACCAGATGTTGCGCCAGAATGATGTCATGGCTTCATCATCCGGTAGGCGCGCATCGGTGACACCTTGGTCAGGGTGTTCCCAACCTCGGTATACCCGCCTTTGATCGCTTTGGAAAGTGCGATTCAGGGTATATCTCTCGACCCGGCACTTGTACCTGCGAATACGGCTAGCCCATGCCGAGACCTTCTGTTTCAGGAAGTCAATGCGCTCAGTGACGCGCGCCATATAATCTTGAGGGCTGATATCAGACCCTAAGAAAGCGCGCCTCACAAAGCGCATGACTCTAGGGCGAGTGTTGCCCTCCCTGAAGCAGAGTAGTTTTCCAATGAGTGCCCTAGCCCCATCAATACGACGTTCGATCCTGCACTGCCAGGCTGGTGCGGCAGGCTTCGGTCGTGTTGCTGTATCATTATTAATAAACTTTACATTAGCAACACGACATGCCGCAACAGCCGCGCAGTACAGAATCGAATGTGTGTCGGAAAGGTCTTCGCTGCTGTCAAAATAACTCGGCAGCAGCGAATCCAGGGCACCCATTAGCGCTTTGTTCTTATTTTTCATGGGCAACCGAGGTAACCGCGGTCTAAACTCGGGTGGTGAAGATCTATATTCCCGAATAGCACTCTCCAAAGCACTCCTCAATTGTTCACTACACTGGGTACTTACATGTGCAGCCCCGCTATCCTGTCCCTCACCAGCCTGAGTGGGCTGCAGCGAAATCGCATGAGCAGTTTGCGATTGTGCTGGAGCTTGCGGTGAGGAGGGGGTAGCGCGGTTACATTGCAGTTCAGAGCGAAGCCGATCAAGCACGGCGTTGTCCAGCATGTGATTACGCTGAATAACCCGCACCTGGTCCGACAGTCGCTGAGCCGACACATTGAGAGCTGGTTCAAGGACCTGAAACAAAGCATGCATCCTAGCACGGTACGCGGTCATGTTGGTTCCACCCTCAGTAGCCCCTAAGTATGCGCGCATGACATTTTCATTGATGGATGTTGTCCATCTCATGCGCGACACACTACCGCCGGAAGCGGGGACCCTATCAGAAGCCGGTGGGCCTCGGGATCCCAAGCAAGTCGGCGGCCGGCCTCTCCCACGACGATGTACTGGTGGTGGCGACGTCGGCGGGGAGAAAAACTCGTCGCTCGAACTCGACGCAACTGCAGCATTGGGCGTGGTCCCGGGTGGCTGCGAGGCGGGGTTGAGTGACGAGTCCGGGGATGGTGTTTGTGCGTTCCGTGCCCTGGATCGTGTCAGCATTCTATATTATTAATTTCTTTTGTATTCATTATATGGCATCTATTGACAGCTTGTGTCAGTTATATTTCTCGGGCTATTTTAATTTTCTTCATGGTGTCTGCTTCTTCTAATTAGGTTTTGGTTCTTCTAATTAGTTTTTAGTTTGGTAAATTTATTAAATTAAATCTAAAATTCTATTGAGATCGGTTGTATAATAATTATTTCGGCGAAAATGTAACGGAGAAAAAATATATCGTATGCTGACATTTAGGGTTGCCAGGTATCCACATTTAGGGTTGCCAGGTATTATTATTAAAGAAAATCATATTATACTAGCTGCGCCCCGCGGTTTCACCGGCGTAAGTTTCGATTCCGTTGGAATATCGGGATGAAAAGTCATCCATTCGCTTTCATTACTTCATTGCCGATTTCAACATCAGCGACTAGATCTCTGCAAACTTTGAAGAATTCTGGGCTTCGCTCGTGTGCTTTGATGTGGCTGATGTACCCTATTGTTGCACGAAATGACCGCGCGCAGTGAGGACATGATAGGGCACCATCGACGTAATTATCCCTACTACACTAGCGGCACGCTATGATGGCCGGTTTGACACATTACAATAGTGATGTGGAATGTCAATTTATTCTCGAACAAAAAACAATTAAGTTTTGTTTTTGTACCTGATTAAATAGGTTTAATAAAACAAAAATGTATATGTTTATTTAATTTATTTGAACGAACTGAATATTTGAATGAAAATGAATATACATACTTTATATGCACACAAGAAACATATGAATACAAAAGATACCAAAAAAGGTGCCACAAAAGGCCATAATTAATCAGATTCGTCCATACTACTATTTTCACTGTCGTCACTGCTATCATCACCTACATTAATAATTATATGTTTGTTTTCTATAATATTATCTATTTTCACATCTCTTTCATAATCTTCCCTTATTAATTTAACAGTTCTATTCACAACCTTTTCCCAGTCTCCTTTAGTCACATGTTCACAAGCTTCTTCTAATAATTTTAGCATTTTTTTTGTGGTAAATGGGGGTTCTGTATTGTGTCTTGCAGCATATCCCTTAATTTGAGCCCACACCAACTCAATCGCATTATACTCACAATGGTAAGGCGGTAACCGTATAACTCTGTGCCCATGTTCTAATGCTTTTTTTTAGTTATCCGTCTAACAGTTCGTTGTCCAATATTAAGCGCATCAGCTACGCGTTCAACCACTGACGTTATAGGTAAAATTGGCCCTCCATTTTGAGCTTCACGATCGAAATAGTTACGAAGGCGTATTACGAACTCACGTGTCTGACTATTTAGAACAGTTCTCTTCGTACGTTCGGTCATATCGACGAAATCCACAACAAAGGGCTTGAACAGAGTCCAAATTAACGAGCAAGGGTCAACAGTAATGCAGTATCAAAATTTGAAATCCAAAGCCAGGTCAAAACTATATCACAATCGCATTGCACTGACAGTTTATACTTTTCGAAGCAACGTCAATTCGAAACTGCTTTGTTTTGCATTGAGCATTGACGCGAGTTTGCCGGAGGTAGTAGTTGTGCTAGCCAGCGATCCTATGTGACGATCGTATTAGATTCCATTTTTAAAAATTTTCAATTTAGAAAACCAAATGCCGAGTTGTGGTATATATCATATAAAAATAAAAATTTTACCTTTTGTATGAAACAGCTGATATTTTTTTGCGATTTCAGAGGTTTGTCCACATAGTGAAAATTGTTCATATTCACAAGTACATTCACCCCTTAAATGGTGCAAACTGATTTTTCTACACTTGTATACATTTTAGAAATCAATTTAATAAATAAATTTTGAGTCCTAAACCTAAAACTACATTCGATAAAATTTATGAATCTCTGCACATCACTATCGTCAATAAAGTAATACAATTATTTCCTTCAAAGTCGTTATCAATTAATACGGAACTTCATGAGCGGACAAACGTCAAACCGGCCATCATAGCGTGCCGCTAGTTTAATATTATAAATTCGAAAGTGTGTTTGTTGGTTTGTTGGTTTGTCCTTCAATCAAGCAGCAACAGAGCAACGGATTGCCATGATTTTTTCCATATAGATAGTTTATGGGCCGGAGAGTAACATAGGTTATATTTATTTTGCATGCTTGCTTGCAGGATTAAAAAAACCGAAACAAACGCGGACGAAGTGGCGGGTAACAAAATACCAAGTTTGATGAATACAATTTCTTTTGTTACTTAAAAATCTTTCCTACAAATTTTCATCCCCTATTAAATGTCTTTGGGGGTGGAATTTTAAAATTTGCAATTTCTCAATTTTTAATCAAAAGCCCAAAAATCTAAGTTTCATGTATAATATAACTTGATAAATGACGGAATTTTATACAAATATTCTACCCATATTTAACCCTCTTGGGGTTGGAATTTTCAAAAATCCTTTCTTAGCGGACGCCTACGTCATAATAGCTATCTGTGTGCAAAATTTCAGCCCGATCCGACCAGTGGTTAGAGCTGTGCGTTGATAGATCAGTCAGTCAGTCAGTCACCTGTGCCTTTTATATAATTATATTTAGATTTAGAATTTAGATTAGTATTAGTAATATTATTATTAATATTAGTATAGATAGACTTAAGCAGTGATAAACTAGGTGTTAGTACTAAGGTCTCTTGTTGGCGGTCGAAGGTTCTCGATCAACTCTGGCTTTTCTAATTTAAGTGCGTATAAAAAATTAAATATCACAATCTTCAGGTTGAGGAAAATATCGTGAGGAAACCTATATGTTGACTTCACCTACTGCACTTACTAACTTACACTAGCGGCACGCTATGATGGCCGGTTTGACACATTACAATAGTGATGTGGAATGTCAATTTATTCTCGAACAAAAAACAATTAAGTTTTGTTTTTGTACCTGATTAAATAGGTTTAATAAAACAAAAATGTATATGTTTATTTAATTTATTTGAACGAACTGAATATTTGAATGAAAATGAATATACATACTTTATATGCACACAAGAAACATATGAATACAAAAGATACCAAAAAAGGTGCCACAAAAGGCCATAATTAATCAGATTCGTCCATACTACTATTTTCACTGTCGTCACTGCTATCATCACCTACATTAATAATTATATGTTCGTTTTCTATAATATTATCTATTTTCACATCTCTTTCATAATCTTCCCTTATTAATTTAACAGTTCTATTCACAACCTTTTCCCAGTCTCCTTTAGTCACATGTTCACAAGCTTCTTCTAATAATTTTAGCATTTTTTTTGTGGTAAATGGGGGTTCTGTATTGTGTCTTGCAGCATATCCCTTAATTTGAGCCCACACCAACTCAATCGCATTATACTCACAATGGTAAGGCGGTAACCGTATAACTCTGTGTCCATATTCTAATGCTATTTCGTCAATGACGTATCGGATCTTGGTTGGTTTGTTTTCTTTTAAAAGACGTACTAATTCCGCTTTTAACATATTCATGTTTGCATCTACGCCATTTTTACGAAGCCATGCGACGATATCAGCTTTCTTTTGGGATTGGGCAGGTGGCTTGTCAATTTGCATCGAGTGGTATGGGGCGTTGTCCATAATTATAATAGATGGTTCAGGGAGGCTACACAACATTGAGGTAAACCATTCAGTAAACTTTTCTCCATTCATGTCTTCATGATAGTCTCCAGTGGTTTTTGACGCAAAAGCCATGAGAGAACCTTCGACAAACCCGTTGATGGTTCCGGCGTGACAAATTATAAGTCGCGATCCTTTTCCTACAGGAACTTTGGAAGTAGATGCTGCTGTGTCATCGTTCCAAGAACGGCCTACAGTATGGTTAGCATTAAGCCATGTTTCATCCAAGAACACAACATTTTGCCAATTTTTGATTTCTTTCACTTGCCGTAAAAAAGTATACTTTGCCATCGCTATATCAAATCTTTCCATCAATATTTTGCGTTTGTTACATTTTTTGTATCGAAATCCAATGGTCTTCAAAATCTTCGTTAAAGAACTTTCCCCACCGAAGAATAATCCAGCTTCCTTCAGTGAATGCACCAACTTTTTTCTTGTTGGATACTCCTTCTGTAAATAGTAGCCGTAAACATGTCTTCGGATAGCATCGGCATCAAAGCTATCGATGCCTACGACTGGTTTTGCTCGTTTTCTCTTTTTTGGTGTGTGAAGTTTATTTTCTTCTGTGCCAGTCTCGCCATATTTTTTTTTAGTTATCCGTCTAACAGTTCGTTGTCCAATATTAAGCGCATCAGCTACGCGTTCAACCACTGACGTTATAGGTAAAATTGGCCCTCCATTTTGAGCTTCACGATCGAAATAGTTACGAAGGCGTATTACGAACTCACGTGTCTGACTATTTAGAACAGTTCTCTGCGTACGTTCGGTCATATCGACGAAATCCACAACAAAGGGCTTGAACAGAGTCCAAATTAACGAGCAAGGGTCAACAGTAATGCAGTATCAATATTTGAAATCCAAAGCCAGGTCAAAACTATATCACAATCGCATTGCACTGACAGTTTATACTTTTCGAAGCAACGTCAATTCGAAACTGCTTTGTTTTGCATTGAGCATTGACGCGAGTTTGCCGGAGGTAGTAGTTGTGCTAGCCAGCGATCCTATGTGACGATCGTATTAGATTCCATTTTTAAAAATTTTCAATTTAGAAAACCAAATGCCGAGTTGTGGTATATATCATATAAAAATAAAAATTTTACCTTTTGTATGAAACAGCTGATATTTTTTTGCGATTTCAGAGGTTTGTCCACATAGTGAAAATTGTTCATATTCACAAGTACATTCACCCCTTAAATGGTGCAAACTGATTTTTCTACACTTGTATACATTTTAGAAATCAATTTAATAAATAAATTTTGAGTCCTAAACCTAAAACTACATTCGATAAAATTTATGAATCTCTGCACATCACTATCGTCAATAAAGTAATACAATTATTTCCTTCAAAGTCGTTATCAATTAATACGGAACTTCATGAGCGGACAAACGTCAAACCGGCCATCATAGCGTGCCGCTAGTGTAGCCAAGTTTATCTTCAATAAATAATTAACGTATCGATATCTTCTATTAGCTGTAAGTTTTCCTTGCAAAATAAAATAAAATAAATCGACAACAATCATTTGAACCGTTCCAGTACCTGTGTCACGCCCCCGGAGCAACCCGGCTCCGCCCCGCAGTGTGTTTTATTATAATTATGTTATTTCGAAAATCGAAATATGTAACATAATTATAATTAAATTAATATTAATAGGTAATTTAGAAATATTAATAGGGATTTTAATGTAAGCAAGGAAATCAAAATCCCTATTAATATTTCTAAAAAATCGAATCAATTGTAACCAACAGCAGTAAAAATGGCAGCATTAGAACTTGCATTCAAGTTATATTTTAACTTGAATGCAAGTTAAAATTATTATTTTGAAAATTTCCATAGACTCGTGATTTATTTCCCCCAAAATTTGCTTCAAATTGAATAATATCGATGGCTCCTAAGTATAGTAAGTCATCTGCAAAATTCTAATTTTTCAGGAGAGCGTGTCAAAGATAAAATGTTCAGAACTTTTTTATTATTTGTACTAGCATTATGATTTTTTCATGTTTGTGTCTTGATAAATATTTAGTTCATTAGGTATTTAAATAATAAATCTAATATTTTAAGTTTCTGATATATTGTAGTTGATTCAGTAGACGTCAAACGAAACATAGCCATTTTTGAGCTAACTACCACTCATACAGTATACAATGTATGTAGCTAAAAGCGACAATTTTAAGTAAAAAAAGTAATTTACATAATCAAACATTAAAATAATAGATTTGATGTAATTTTATGGATTTTCTGATTAAAAACTAGGATTTAATTGAAAATAAAGTAGTTGGTCCAGCTTCTTACGAACATTATTAACAAAAATGTGCGTAGTATATGAGCGTACATGTGCATATAAAATAAGCTAATAAAGCACAAAATGATATTATTATTTGTGTTTCATATTGGTTTTATATATTGCAAATACAAACCATCACTTTTTAATCTTTATAGGACTTATAATGACAGTATTTTTAATTTCAAACAAAAGAAAATTTCCTTTAAATATTCAGAATCCAAAACCGAATAGGCCTTTTCTTCATAATACTATTTACTTTTTATAGTACTAATTACTTTTTTAGAGATCTGGAGTATCTCTTTCATACAAAAAAACTAGGAAAACAGTGATTAAGATAATAATTCTTCTTAATCAAAACGCACATAAAGTATTTCATTCTAAAATATCCATGTACATATTACTAGATTAAATCACAATCTTTAATAAAAAAAATCTGATGCCCGTTTTCTATATCTATGCCTAAATCTTCACCAAATAGAGTCAAACAGACTGTATTTAAGGGAAGATTTAGGTAAGAAAGACGTAGATATCCACTTACCCAATGCAATTTCCACCTTCCCTTGTTGCCTTATAACTTCGTGCGGTGTTCGTTCCCTTAAAAGTTCGTGAAACAGAAATTTACAGAAAGCGTCACCTAACTTAGCTTAGGTAGCCCGTAAAGTTAGGGAGCATTAGTGAAAACGGGCATAAGTATCGTAAAATTAAAAAACTTTTTATGAGTTCTATGGCGTTTTATTCGAGTATTTACTACACACATCAAAAGTGTCTAGGGATCAAGCATTTTTATGCGGATTTCTTGAGATTGAGATGTGGCTTTGTAATAAATTTATGATTTTATAAATTTATATGGATCCTTTTTGGTGCATTTCATAATTTGAATCAGGAACTGTCAATCAAATTCGAGTAAAAGATGAAAATCAGCTGTCAATATTTTCCCTATAAAAACATACAACGCATTGAAGACATTATTAGTGCTACTGTTTCCCTACTACTGATTAAAACCAACGTTATTATGGAGCGGCGACGTCATTTAAGCAGGGAAGAAATGCTCAGAGCCGTGGGAATGATAGAAGCTGGTTCCCGGCAACGTACTGTGGCTTTAGCTCTGAATACAAGTCAGAGTGTTATCAGTCGACTTTGGACACGTTACCGAAGCACTGGTACCGTGGCTGAGCGCCATGGAGGACGGTATCGCTGCACCACACGGAGACAAGACCGATACATTCAAATCTTAACTCGAAGAGCTCCAACAATAACCGCCATGATGTTAGCCGTGAGGCTTCATCACTCTTCAGGGAACTTAATTAGCGACCAAACAGTCAGAAACCGCTTGCATGAAGTGAACTTTCATTCCCGAAGACCGCTACGGGTACCACCTATAGCAATGCACAATCGTAGGATTCGATATCAATGGGCTCTTGAACACAGAAATTGGGCAGAAGAACAATGGCGTTTCGTGTGCTTTTCTGATGAGTCTCGTTTTGGTATGAGACCGGATACAAGACGTATACGACACTGGAGAACCCCTGGACGCCAACAGCGATTAAAATCCTGCCAGGAAGTCCATCCTTATAGTGGTGGAACCATCATGGTATGGGCGGGTATTTGGATCGGCGGAAGAACTGAGTTGATTTGGATCAGAGGCAACCTCAACGCTCAAATTTATGCTGAGACGATTGTATCAGACGTCATCGTTCCTCTGCAAGTGCAAATCGGTCCCTTATTTTAGTTAATGCATGATAATGCACGACCGCACACCGCAAGAGTTGTAAGACAGACTCTCGCCGCAGCTAACATCAATGTCCTGCCCTGGCCTGCTCAGTCGCCAGACTTGAACCCGATTGAGCATGCATGGGATATGCTACAGAGAAGAGCTCTGCCGAATATGGAGGGTATCCAGTGGCAAGAAGACCTTTTTTTGTTGTTGCAACGAACATGGGCGGCCATTCCACAGCGTGATTTGGATGAACTCATTTTGAGTATGCCAAACCGATGTTCTTGTGTTGTTAGTGTTCGCGGTAGAAACACGGATTATTAATTGTTTAAGTTACCCAATAAAATTTTAAAGAAAACTGTTATTTCAGTCTTTTTTTCGAACTTTAATGTTAGTGGTTCAAATGTCAAAAATCCCTTTATTAGGAAAATGGCAAATTTCTTTATTAATGCAAAGGTGACTTGGTTTATCGTTACTGTGACAAACGAAAACACTTTATTTGATGAATCCTTAAAGAAAATTTTAATTAATATCAATCAGGAGAAAAGTTATTGCAAAAATATATGTTGATCCCTAGACACTTTTGATGTGTGTACTTCTTACTGAGATGATTTACAGCTTCCATCATCATGGGTAGGATGAAGGTAATGAACTCCCAGATGTCATGTTAAATAATGAAACAATCTTTAATATTACCCGTGGTTATGGTAGCTGCAAAGTTTCTAATACGTCCGATAAAAAAATCGAAAAAACGCAATATATTTCATGAAAAGTGGTTTCATTTATATCTTATATTCGTGCAAATATCATGTGTTCTTTGGTTTATTTTGGCAGTCAATCCAGCTATCAGAATAATTTTCAAAATTGCAATCAAATGAAATTCTCATCATTTCATCGCTCGTTTTCTTCTATTATAATTTTACAGATTTTATTCCATAATACTTAACTTCCGTCACCTGCAGCTGTCAATTATTACAGTGTTTTAGACATGAAAGTAGGTTTTAGGTGTGCTTTATAGTCCAAAATAATTCAAACCTTTATCTAAAACCAAACCCGTACCTTATCGTAGCCTCTCAATTTTGTAAACATAGCTTGCTATAGCTTTTAAACATTTTTTACTTAAATCAAACATTCAAAACATGAAGTGATTTTACCACTTTATTACCTTATCCTGTCTTTCTAATTTTCTCTCAATATTATTTTCTTAAAAAACTTTCTTGTTTAGGTTAGGTTAGGTTTAAAGAATTTATTCTCTAAGAACAAACATGCTCACTTACAGAGAAATTAAAACTTAAATTATAACACATTATATACATTAAAACAAAAAATGGTGGCTTTTAAATAACTTACATAACTATAAAACTAAAGTATTTTAAAGGTTTGCTAACTGTTTTTAAAAAACTTCCTGAGTTTTCTTTTAAAAATTGGAAAAGATTTCTCGAATAATATATCTTTTGGCAGACCATTATATAGAAGTGCTCCCTCAAATTGTATAGTTTTCGCGCCATATGTTTTTGTTCTTGCGGCTTGCTGTTTCTCATTTTCTTCTGAAAGTGAGAAACAAGAAAGCTAAGCAAGAAAATGAAAATTAAGTTCCTGAAGAATCAGGGACTTAATTATTATTTTCAAATATGTGAAATTCTTTGCATTTTCTATTTGTTTAATATATGCACACATTTTGTATTGGAGAGTGCTAGTTCTTAATCTTGAATGTACCTACTATTTTTGTGTTTAGTGTCATAATCTGTTGTGTGTTTAAATATATAAATTTATATTTTTTTAAGCTTATTGAAAATTCTTGATCATAATAACATGATTCTGACGTAGATTAGAAACTTGAGCGGAGTAAATACATAGTTAGATCAAGTCACTGCTTCTAGAAGTTAAACATCTTAGGAAACGCTCTACACTGATGCAACTTGTAGTTGTACCTTTCCGCTCATGCTAGCTCGTCGCGTCCGCTTGACGTATATAGGAATCCTGTAGTTACCTAAGTTTACGACGTACAGATATTGTAAACAGCTCAACTTGAACCTGTATACGTTAGATTATCTTCGAATCTATTTGCATTTGTGAAAGTTTTGTGACCTAAGCTGATAAATATAGTAGATTATTAACCAAGGGGATAAAGCAGTGTCTTCTGTCGCGGGTGACGATTTAAATCGCGAGCGTAACGAAGGACTCGAGGTTTACTCCCGAGCGTAGCGAGGGATTTAAGTTCACCCAAGACTAAGACAGCTTTATCACCGAGGAAAATACTCTACTTTTCGTACCATTTGCGAAAAAATTAACACAATAATAATATGAGATAAGCATTTATTAAAAATAATGACAATTAAAAGTAAAAGTTAACATTCGAAACATTGGTCCAATTATTATTGATAGAGATAGTTACATTTTTGTTTGGTACATTTATTGTTGATGAGTTGATTTGAGTATTTCTCTGTTCTTGCGTCTGAGCATTTGCACTGATGGAATCCGACAATTCACTGTCACTGTCGCTTTGATTTAACATCGTAACGTATTTTTAGAACATTTACTTATTTATAAAAATAAATTAAAATAAACTTAACGTTTATGTATTTGAAGAAAAAAAAAACGCGGCAAATTCCTAGACTAATATTTTTTTGTCGGAAAAGCAAAGGCATCCAGCTCATACGGCCTCGTCGGTTTTCGTAATTTTATTTAATAATCATAACTGCATAATAAATGCGTATTCCTTTTTCAAAAAGATGTATAATGCTTTATATACAAACTCAATGGTGTAAACACAGATGTAGTTCAGTCTTTGAGTATTGGTTTATTACTCAAAGAGTTCAGTATCGGTAAGTATTCCAAATTTAAATCACATTCTCCCCCTAGAGGATGAATGAAATTCAGTACAATTTTCTTTCCCTGTTTTTAACAGATTAAATATGACTATTGTTATGTTCGCTTTTTGTGGCACAGAATGTCACTTTTTTGAGCAAGTGGTACGAAAAGGTCTTTTTACACTAGCGGCACGCTATGATGGCCGGTTTGACGTTTGTCCGCTCATGAAGTTCCGTATTAATTGATAACGACTTTGAAGGAAATAATTGTATTACTTTATTGACGATAGTGATGTGCAGAGATTCATAAATTTTATCGAATGTAGTTTTAGGTTTAGGACTCAAAATTTATTTATTAAATTGATTTCTAAAATGTATACAAGTGTAGAAAAATCAGTTTGCACCATTTAAGGGGTGAATGTACTTGTGAATATGAACAATTTTCACTATGTGGACAAACCTCTGAAATCGCAAAAAAATATCAGCTGTTTCATACAAAAGGTAAAATTTTTATTTTTATATGATATATACCACAACTCGGCATTTGGTTTTCTAAATTGAAAATTTTTAAAAATGGAATCTAATACGATCGTCACATAGGATCGCTGGCTAGCACAACTACTACCTCCGGCAAACTCGCGTCAATGCTCAATGCAAAACAAAGCAGTTTCGAATTGACGTTGCTTCGAAAAGTATAAACTGTCAGTGCAATGCGATTGTGATATAGTTTTGACCTGGCTTTGGATTTCAAATATTGATACTGCATTACTGTTGACCCTTGCTCGTTAATTTGGACTCTGTTCAAGCCCTTTGTTGTGGATTTCGTCGATATGACCGAACGTACGCAGAGAACTGTTCTAAATAGTCAGACACGTGAGTTCGTAATACGCCTTCGTAACTATTTCGATCGTGAAGCTCAAAATGGAGGGCCAATTTTACCTATAACGTCAGTGGTTGAACGCGTAGCTGATGCGCTTAATATTGGACAACGAACTGTTAGACGGATAACTAAAAAAAAATATGGCGAGACTGGCACAGAAGAAAATAAACTTCACACACCAAAAAAGAGAAAACGAGCAAAACCAGTCGTAGGCATCGATAGCTTTGATGCCGATGCTATCCGAAGACATGTTTACGGCTACTATTTACAGAAGGAGTATCCAACAAGAAAAAAGTTGGTGCATTCACTGAAGGAAGCTGGATTATTCTTCGGTGGAGAAAGTTCTTTAACGAAGATTTTGAAGACCATTGGATTTCGATACAAAAAATGTAACAAACGCAAAATATTGATGGAAAGATTTGATATAGCGATGGCAAGGTATACTTTTTTACGGCAAGTGAAAGAAATCAAAAATTGGCAAAATGTTGTGTTCTTGGATGAAACATGGCTTAATGCTAACCATACTGTAGGCCGTTCTTGGAACGATGACACAGCAGCATCTACTTCCAAAGTTCCTGTAGGAAAAGGATCGCGACTTATAATTTGTCACGCCGGAACCATCAACGGGTTTGTCGAAGGTTCTCTCATGGCTTTTGCGTCAAAAACCACTGGAGACTATCATGAAGACATGAATGGAGAAAAGTTTACTGAATGGTTTACCTCAATGTTGTGTAGCCTCCCTGAACCATCTATTATAATTATGGACAACGCCCCATACCACTCGATGCAAATTGACAAGCCACCTGCCCAATCCCAAAAGAAAGCTGATATCGTCGCATGGCTTCGTAAAAATGGCGTAGATGCAAACATGAATATGTTAAAAGCGGAATTAGTACGTCTTTTAAAAGAAAACAAACCAACCAAGATCCGATACGTCATTGACGAAATAGCATTAGAACATGGGCACAGAGTTATACGGTTACCGCCTTACCATTGTGAGTATAATGCGATTGAGTTGGTGTGGGCTCAAATTAAGGGATATGCTGCAAGACACAATACAGAACCCCCATTTACCACAAAAAAAATGCTAAAATTATTAGAAGAAGCTTGTGAACATGTGACTAAAGGAGACTGGGAAAAGGTTGTGAATAGAACTGTTAAATTAATAAGGGAAGATTATGAAAGAGATGTGAAAATAGATAATATTATAGAAAACGAACATATAATTATTAATCTAGGTGATGATAGCAGTGACGACAGTGAAAATAGTAGTATGGACGAATCTGATTAATTATGGCCTTTTGTGGCACCTTTTTTGGTATCTTTTGTATTCATATGTTTCTTGTGTGCATATAAAGTATGTATATTCATTTTCATTCAAATATTCAGTTCGTTCAAATAAATTAAATAAACATATACATTTTTGTTTTATTAAACCTATTTAATCAGGTACAAAAACAAAACTTAATTGTTTTTTGTTCGAGAATAAATTGACATTCCACATCACTATTGTAATGTGTCAAACCGGCCATCATAGCGTGCCGCTAGTTTAGTATCAAATCCATCAAAAAGTCAAAATACCTAAAAGTGCTAGTTGACTCACTATTCTTAGGAGCCATCGATATTAAATAATTATTAAAACCACTTTGCCTTGCTGTGTCATAATAATTGATGTAATATTGTTGTGAACAATGTGTTCGTTGTATGTATAATTGTATGAATTACATACAATTATAATATGTATGTTTTCATACGATTATACTTGAGCGCAATGGCGCGATAAATGTATCGAAACACTAAAACTACTTGAATAAGGTTTTTTTAAGAATTATATTTAACTAGCCTGCTAAACATCACCTGTTCGGCATCTGGTGAATTGCCCTGCTAAGAGCAAATAATAGTATGAATGTGAAACCTGATACAATATTGTAAAATCTAATATCATGTATCTCGAAGAATGAATAGTGTCTAAAAATAATACGGGCTTACAGGAAAGGTAAAAACCAAGCCAATTCATATTAATAATATAAAAATATTATAGTTAGCTATAAGAACGTTATATAGGCTAATTGAAAAAATTACAATTGATATTAAAAAATAATAAGTTAACGAGAAAAAGCTGACCAACATAAGGTGTATATGGCTCGGTATTAATTGTATAGCCGAAAACGCAAATATAAGTTTGTAAACTTGGAGATACCTCCTAACCGTTAGGTTATGTTAGGTTATGTTAGGTTATGTTAGGTTATGTTAGGTTATGTTAGGTTATGTTAGGTTATGTTAGGTTATGTTAGGTTATGTTAGGTTATGTTAGGTTATGTTAGGTTATGTTAGGTTATGTTAGGTTATGTTAGGTTATGTTAGGTTATGTTAGGTTATGTTAGGTTATGTTAGGTTATGTTAGGTTATGTTAGGTTATGTTAGGTTATGTTAGGTTATGTTAGGTTATGTTAGGTTATGTTAGGTTATGTTAGGTTATGTTAGGTTATGTTAGGTTATGTTAGGTTATGTTAGGTTATGTTAGGTTATGTTAGGTTATGTTAGGTTATGTTAGGTTATGTTAGGTTATGTTAGGTTATGTTAGGTTAGGTTAGGTTAGGTTAGGTTAGGTTTTTTTTTTTTTTTTTTTTTTTTTTTTTTTTTTTTTTTTTTTTTTTTTTTTTTTTTAATACCTGTCCTCTAATATAATTAGAGCCTGTGTCAGCTTGATTTATGTTTTTTACTCTTTCATACCAGTTCTCGCTCGTATGCCTCTCGCACTTTCATTCCTCATACTAGTTCTTTCTTGCATTCTTCATCTTTCTCCCGATGGGTGGGTTCCCTTCCTACATCAACAGGGTGACATCAACTGGGTCAAATTTCTTTATTTAATTATCAGAGTTTACAATTTTTATATTTATAGCCTTATATTTATACATGTTGGATTTTAACAACTATGCACAATATAACAATATCATTATTGCTAATTACAATTTATAGTACAGAATGCTTATCCTAGTTATAACTCTTTTTCAATGTTGGTTAAAATATACCATTATATTCTACCAGCATTTCTTTTATTCACTATTTTACATATGTGTTTACAGAATTCTAGGAATATATCTCTTTTATTATTATTGCTCATTATTACAGCTATATTGTTTATTGATATCTCAACGTCCAGTTGGTTCTCCAATTTTAATCTATCATATAAGTGGACAGGACAATCAAGTATTAGATGGAAGACAGACTCCGACTCCCCGGGGTCGAAGACGCAGGACGGACTCTCCTTGCACTTGAAGCGATGCAAGTATTCGGAGAATCCGCCGTGCCCCGTCAAAACCTGGGTGACGAGTCCATCCACCTTTATTTTACTGATGATTTGGTAGGCAGCCATCGCATCAGGGAAGAACAATTTGGTTATCGAGGCTGTCCGACCCGAGGTGTACCTCCGATTCCACTCGTCAAGCGTCAGCCCACGAATGTGCCGCCTGACGAATGAAACCGGACACAAATCGTAGTCGGGCTTCCTCCTGCTGTCCAAGGCGGCCTCCTTTGCCAGCTGATCCGCTCTCTCGTTGCCCTCAAACCCTGCGTGTGCCTTTATCCAGAACAAGTTGACCACCTTGTTCTGCTGGGATATCGTTGTTAAATTATTCCTAGCTTCCACCGCTAGAGGGTGAAGGCAGCTGTGGTTTTTCACTGTTTGGAGAGCCGCCATGGAGTCGCTGTAGACCCCGAAGCTAGACGCCGATTGCTTCCGGATTTCCCTGGTTGCCCGGCACATTGCCAGGAGCTCGGCCTGGTAGACCGTGCAGTAGTCTGGCAGCGCCAACTTGATAGCTCGCGTCTCGGCGTCGCCTCTCCATATGGATAGTGCGGCACCGACGCGCCCCCCTATCTTACTCCCATCTGTGTAGATTCTAACTTCCAAATTGGCGCTAGCCTCCACCTGCTCACGGTCCACCAGGCTTGCGAACTCCAGGTCAATGCGCCTAGCAGGATGTGGGGATTCCAGTGCGGGTGCCATCCGTTCCATCTCCCTATCCATCAACACAGGCTGGGGGACTCCTCTCTTGGCTTCGTATAACGATGCCACCTCGAGAACTCTGAGGTCCAGAGGGAGTATCCCAGCCAGCAGCAAGGCTGAATTCAGGGAGACGGTACGGTAGGCTTTGCACATTTTTTGCGCGATGCCGCGTTGCACGGCAGCCAGCTGCTTGATCACTCCCAGCTTTCCAGCCGCCGGGGCCCATACACTGGCAGCATACAGGATGATCGGTTCGATTGTTGCTACATATATTGTTTTAATGACATCCGGGCTTAGTCCCCAACTCACCCTAGCCGCTCTGCTCAGTTGCTTGTGGACTGATATTGCCTTACGGCAGACGTTTGAGATATGTGCGTTAAATGTCAGCTTGTCGTCGATGGTGACACCCAACAACTTTAGCTCCCTAGACATTGCTATGTCGACCCCTCCCATGCTCAGACGCGGTGTGTCATATTTAAGTTTTTTAGTAATGAGTATTGCATTAGTTTTATGCGGTGCAAATTTGAGCTTGTTTTTGACACCCCACGTCCGAACATGGTCGAGGGCGGCATTGGCTCTCCGTTCGATCTCGATTGCAGTCTCACCATCGAATACAAGCACGACATCGTCCGCAAACGCTTGCGTATAATCTCCTCTGCATTCTAGGCTTTTCAAAAGAGGGTCCAGTAGGAGGTTCCATAGAAGAGGGCCTCCTATCGAGCCCTGTACGCATCCTTTGTTAGTGCCCTTGGTATATTCCTCGCCGGCGTAGCGAACCCTAACTCTTCTGTCCCTTAGATAACTGTCGATGACCCGTCTCAGGTTCACCGGACACTCTTCCTCAGCCAGCCGGACCCTGATAGCCGGCCACCAGGCGCTATCAAAGGCCCCCTCTATGTCCAAGGATACTAGTACTACTATTTTCTTTTGTTCTAGCTTTTTGCGAATATACTGCATTAAGACATAGAGGGAGTCCTCGGTGCTCCTCTGTGGCATGAATCCGTACTGGCGAGTACTCATCCTAGGCAAAATGTGAAACCTGAGACGGGCCACCAGCATCTTCTCATATATTTTTCCCAGTATGGGCAGAAGACCAATCAGTCTATATGATTTCGGCGTAGAGTAGTCGCTTTTGCCGGGTTTTCTTAGCACCACCACCGTGGCCTCCTTCCATGCCAGTGGGAAATGACTATGTGCCAGGCATTGGTTTAGTAGGGCCAAGAAGGTCTCTGGTGCGCTACCTATGGCACGGCTGCATATGTCGGCCGTAAGGCCATCCATTCCCGGGGCTTTTTTGGGATTAAAGGATTCACTCGCGGTTTTCAGTTCTGCCATAGTAAAGGGTGGGTCATCGTTGCCGCTCTGTGCTTCTTCGTTCACTTTATCGGCCTCTATTCTAACTCGACGATGGTAATCATCGTCTTCGCTGAGTAGGTCCTCCGGGTAAAATGTTTCCGCGATCCACTTTACAGAGCCCTTTGCATTCATCTCTTCCCCGTCCCTTACCATGGGTGCATCCTCTTCCCTACGCGTAGTTCTTCCTATTACCCTATATATTCCTTCCCAGACCCCTTCTCTGTCCTGCTTCCCGCAGAAATCCTTCCAGCTCTTCTCGGCTGCCTCTTTGACTGCTAATTCGTATCTCGCTTTTTCTTTCAGGTACAGGTCCACAACCATCGCCCTGCGAATTGGCGCCGCACATCGGATCCTGCGTCTTCGGGTCGCCACCTGCCTTTTCATTTCCGCTAAGCTCTCGGACCACCACGGCACGGTAAGTGTTTCTGTGTGTTTTTTATTTGGTATTGTGTGCCTACATGTGTCTGTTATAGCTTTGGTATATGTGTCTATTGTATAGTCTATTTGTTCTTTCGTTTTTATTTCTGTTATACTTTGTGTGGTGAGTTTTGTATCTTGCAAAGTCTGGGTCAGTTTCTCATGAAAGAGACCCCAGTTTGCTTTTCTTGTGTTGTATTTACGTGTTGTTCTTTGTATTTTTATGCCTTGTGATTTCTGTAATTCTATTTCAAACCTTATGCCGTTGTGATCCGAGCTTGTAAGGCCTTCCACTACACGCCAGCCGTCCACGAATTTAAGCATATCCTCCGTGCACGCCGTCACATCGACGTGGCTGCAGAATCTCTTTCCTCCCCTGATGGTGTCAAAGGTAGGTAAGTCTCCCATATTAAGAACATGCATATCCATTTCACCGAGAGCCCCGCACATTTCTTCACCTCTTATGTCTTCGTTTTGGCTGCCCCACCAGGTACTTTTAGCATTAGCATCTCCTCCTATTATTATCTTATCGGGTCCGGTTTTTAGCGCAATCTTTTTTAGCTGGTCTAGGTATGGCCCTATGGGCTGATCCGGCTCAAAATAGTAGGCGACTAGGGTGATCGTCCATGCTCTAGTTTCTACATCTACCACGACGATGTTATTCGTGGATAGTTGTGGGTACTGTACTATGTTAAGGTCGTCGTCAAAGACGGCGATGGCGGCTTTAACAGTCCCATTTCCTGTTCCCGAGCTCTGGAAAATTCTGACACCCCGGAAGCTACTAACACTCCGTGTCCTACCCACATAAGGCTCCTGAAGCAACGCTATAGCTACCTTATCCCTTTCGGCTTCAATCAGGAGTTCGTTCGTAGCCAACTTGCTACGCTGTAGATTTGCTTGGATAATTTTGTACTGGCGGGTTTCTCGTGGAACCACCTCAGCAGTAAGTTACGGAGGCCCTGGCCAATGCATCCCACCTTCTTCTGATTGGACACTCGCTGCTAAAGGCGTTATGACTCGACTGCTCTTTAATATCTGCTTTTTTGCAGTTTTTGCATGCTGGTACTGACCCCGCCAATCTGTCTGGACATTCCGCTCTTAAGTGCAGGCCCCCGCAATGGCTACACAGATCAGCAGGTTCCTTACAGAACCGTTTACTGTGGCCATACCCCAGACAACGGGTGCACTGCACCAGCGGCGATTGGTCCTCTACATTAACCCTTTGGAGGTCAATTCGCAGTTTCCCTTCGTCAATTGCCCTCCTCCAAATTATGGGCGAAGCACTAAACACTATGTGGCAGTTGTGAGGATTCCTCGCATTTCTTCTATATTTTATTTCTAAGGAATTATCCTCGCCATCAAGGCCGTCAAAGACCCCTCGGTTCTGATTTCTGAGGGCTCTGACAACTTCCGCATCGCTGTGCACCTTTAGTACGTCCCTCAGAATCAAAAGCGGGTTTCTGTTTCTGACCTCCTCGACGATGAGGCCCTCCCCCGCGGCCTCCAGCCTGTCCTTCACTTTCTTCCTCTCCTGTTCCGTCTTGCAACTCATAACGATCTTTCTATCCTTGGCCTTTCTCACTCTCTCTACTTTTACCCACCCTTCTTTTGCATCTACTGCTCTTCTCACCTTTTCCAATACTTCCTCCCCAGTTTCCGTTTCACACCTCGAGGAGACTACCACAGAGTGCAGCGACGTCTGTACCGGGTTTTTGCCCCTGTTTTGACTGTCTGCCACCACATCCGCGTATGTCGTCCTCTCGAGGGTAACTCCTTGTGCTTCCACTAGTTTCGTCAATTCGTCCATCTTCCTTCCATTTTCTAAGAGCAGTCTTGCATTTTCTTCAAGCCTAGTCATTATTTGGCTTTGATCTTCCACATTTTTTCCCTGCTCTGCGCTCTCTGAGGGCAAACTGACAAACGTAAGGTCTGCCGGTTTCTCCCCAGTTCTTTTTCCTTTCCCGTGTTTTGGGGTCGGGGGGTTCCCCGCATCGGCCTCTTTAAGAAGGGTATAGAGCCTGTCCACTGCCTTTCCAATTTCAGTTTTTATCTCGGTTTTAATGTTTCGAGACCTATTTAACTGGAGTTTGATATTTACCACGCAGGACTTTGCTTCCGCCACTCTCCCCTTATGTTTCGCTTCTGCCGGGGAGGTTCCTGTGGGCCCGGCCTGCGCCCCCAGGCGCTCAGAGCGAGCCGCCGCACCACTTTTCTGTGGTTGCAGTGGCTCACCCAGACCGTCCGGCGGCCCCGTCCGTGGCCCCAGGGTGGTGGGGGAGGTCGATTCTGTTTCTGCGCTACTTTCTGGCGGTGGGGTCCCGGTATGGCTGTTTTGACTCTTTGGTGCCTTTGCGGGTGTTCTGAGTCCAAACATTGCGGTATATAGAGTGACAATAAGTTGCGGACCAAGCGATTGGCTGCCTACCAACAGTAACTTTTATAAAAAGACTTTAGCTTGTTTGGAAGGTGTAGAAGGCCCCCAACAGTAAACAATTATTGTTAAGATTAACTAATAAAGACTTATGTGCTATAATTACGTATACGATCGTCTAAAAATTTTTCCTAGTTACCGGTCTTATCAATGTAACCCCGCTGCTACACCGGACCTGCCAACTTGTATCCGAGTGAATACACCTATTCTAATTCAATAGTCGTAACACTATGGATCTACGCTAGAGTCTCCAGCAGAGCAACAGTATTACTTGATATTCCCAAACAATAATTTATTAAGTATCACCCAACGTTGGTGACTAATCAAAGTTTAATTTTTAATAATATGCGGGAGGTGTAGAAAGCCTCCCACTAGTCAGGTACTAGTTAAATGGTCGTATACAACAAATAATTGCAGTTAGTGAATATTTGGGAGGTGTAAATTGCCTCCTAATGGTCAAAATTTTTAACTTAAGACTCTAATGCCTGGGAGGTGTATAGCCTCCCAAGGTCAATAATCTATAATTAGTTAAAACACTGTAAAAAGTGCAAGGTGTAAAGGCCTCTCAGTCAACAACAAAGACCTAAAGACAAATTAAATTAAAATCACTTAGGCGGTGTAAAGCGACCAGGTTTGTTATCACAACTTTATGGGGGTGTATAAGGCCCCCAAAGTCAATAAAAGTAAGATGAACTTATCTAATCAGGTAGAGAGGGGTTTGCATTCTGCGCACAGTGTAAAAATGTGTGCAGTCAAGATTGAGTACAGAATACAATTGGTAATAAAAATAAATTAATAAAATAAATTAAATAATTCTGGTCCAAGGTTTATATAACGTATTTGTGGGGTATAAAGGACCCACAAGTCAATAAAATGTTTAAAATACCTAAAGCTAACTAAATTAAACCCATTTAATGCGACTCTACCAGAACTCTACTACGATAAATAGGTCCGTCAAGAACCTTTATCACCTACAACTAATTAAGTATACTTAAATCTAACTTCGCGGCGCGATTTTGGCTAGACTCTACCACCACTCTAGATGGAGTCACCCAACTAGGCCAGCTCGATAGCCCCTACAAAGGGCTGACCAACAGTGAAAACCGCAGCCCGCTACGACCAGTGGTTGCCGAGATATTTAACTTTGAAAAATTTCAAGATGGCGGACCCAGACACTGCCTGGGTCTAGACCAATTTTGAAAAATTAATATCTCGGAAACCACCGGCAGCAGGAACGAGTGCGACGGCTCTCCGCACTCGTCTTTGCAAGAGCTATAAGCTCCTTGGCTCAGTTTCAGTGGGGGGGGGGTCAACTCTATTTCGAGATAGACACAGCACAGGTGGTAGAGTCCGCTGTCGTGAGGGTGGCGGAGAAAACCGCAAACTCGGGCGATGCCTCTAAGCAGGGTTATGCCCCTTCAAAGATTTCCAAAATGGCCGCCAATATGGCTGCCACTTTGAATTAGATTTCTAACTTCACCAATATTAATCCTAAATGGCCCGTGTTTGGGCTTGATGAAGAGGTCTCTTGAAGAGCTGTCCGAATTTATTGGTGAAGTAATTTTTAAAACAACCCCCGATTTTTGGGGGTTGAAAAACCTCTAAAATTTTACAAAAAATGCTATAAAATTACCAATACTAACAATAAAATTTGGAAAAAATTATTTAAGGGCTACCCTGACTTAGTACTATTTTTTGGTTTGTATTGCAGAGTTACTGCACCCCTATTTTAAGTACCACGTGGCACGTGGTACATAACCCCTAAATTTCAAAAAATTATATTTACAAAACTATTAGGCCGAAAAATCTGAAATTTGGAATAAAGATAGAACTAATAGGGTTCTATGAAATGAACAAAAAATAACGGGGGGTCACCGCTTTAGATTAATTAAAAAAGAATTTTGAAATTTGGAAAATTTTTTGGGGTGCGATAACTCCGCAAATACTCAACCGAATGCTGAAGACGAGGTGTCCCCGTGCAGCTCGCGTTGATGCCCGTCGACTACGGCCGGAACAAGCGCCCTCTGTAGCCGGGAACACGAAACACGTGGCCACGTGGTCTTCAGTTTTTCTTTGTTTTCTCCGCGCGCATACGCGGGAAAAATCCAAGTGAGGTGTCAAATTGTAGAAACCGATGGGGCGCGTCGAATGGCGTATTGAAAACAATACGTTGCCGATCTTATTCGGGCAGCGTTCGCCTCCAAAGGTTAAAATTTTCCAAGTTTTTGAAATTTTTCCGGTTTTTTGCTTGAAAATGGTCCACTTTTAGAACTTCCGATATAACACTTTCCGGAACCTTGTAGCACTTGTAATTGCGCAACTTTTAACGTATATCACGGCACTGTACGTCGCAAAAAACCCACTTTTTCGAATTTTTAAAGGTGTTTGGAGCACGGAGAACTCTTTGAACACGCGCGCTTTCGACAGCGGGGAGCCGCGGAATCGGTTAGGTTAGGTTAGGTTAGGTTAGGTTAGGTTAGGTTAGGTTAGGTTAGGTTAGGTTAGGTTAGGTTAGGTTAGGTTAGGTTAGGTTAGGTTAGGTTAGGTTAGGTTAGGTTAGGTTAGGTTAGGTTAGGTTAGGTTAGGTTAGGTTAGGTTAGGTTAGGTTAGGTTAGGTTAGGTTAGGTTAGGTTAGGTTAGGTTAGGTTAGGTTAGGTTAGGTTAGGTTTTTTTTTTTTTTTTTTTTTTTTTTTTTTTTTATTTTATACCCTACCCTCTAACATTGTCAGAGATTTTGTCTGCTTAATATTTTCATTGTCGACTCATTCATTCCAGTTCTCGCTTGCATGCCTCTCGTACTTATATTCTTCATACGTGTTCTTTCTTACATCCATCAACTTTCACACTAAGGGTAGAGTTCCCTTCCTATTAATTCAGGGATGCATATTGTTTTTATTTATTTCAAAAAAATTTTTACAATTTGCTTATATCTATACACATTCTCTCTATATCTAATATACAATATGGGATTATTTTACATTTAACATTTAAATTTTTACTTTTGCTATAGTTATTTTGCTACATGTCTCTAAAGTTATATATAAGTCTATTTACGCTAGTTATATGTATTTTAATGTGCACACTTTCGATATTTTCCGTCTTGTTTTCTACACCTGCAAATAGTATTATAAAATTGTTTATAATATTTTACAGCAATACTTTGTCTTTCGACCTTTTCTTTATCTTGCCTAATATTGGAAGTGTGCCAATTTTATGTTTTATTGCGTTTTGTGACCGTCTCTATTATTTTATTAGCGTGTTTCAAAAATATCCCTCGTTCTTCTCTATTTTCCATTATCTTGGCGAGGTTTTCCTCGTCAATAGGGGTCCCAATAAGTTGCTGCATATTGTACCTTTGTATGCTGAAGACTGGACATTTGAACAGGATGTGCTTCACCGACTCTGGTACTCCAGGTTCGCAGGTGCACGATGGGTTCTCCTTACACTTAAACTTAGTTAAGTATTCGGAGAACCCGCCGTGTCCTGTTAACATCTGTGTGATTGTACTACCTAAGTCGATTTTCCGCACAATCCTGTATGCTCCTAGAGCGTCGGGGAAGAACATTTTTGTTGTTCCGGCAGTTTCTCCGGATTTGTATCTCCGGTTCCACTCGTCGAGAGATTCCTTACGGATTTGACTCTTGACGAATGAGACCGGGCACAAGTCGTAATCCGGACTCTTTTTTGAGTTTAGTGCGGCGCTTTTTGCCAGCTCATCGGCGCGTTCGTTGCCAGCGAGGCCAGCGTGTGCTTTTATCCAGAACAAGGTAACAACTTTGTTCTGGACAAAGGCCCATTTTAGGTTGGTCCGGGCCTCGACCGAAAGGGGATGGTAACTATTGTAGCTGACCACGGTTTCCAGCGCGGATCTGGAGTCACTATAGATTCCAAAGCTCTGCCCAGTGCTTCTGAGAATTTCTTTCGTGGCTCTACATATGGCCAGAAGTTCGGCCTGGTACACTGTGCAATAGGATGGCAGCTTCAATTTGATGGTCTTGGTCTCAACCTCAGTGTTCCAAAATGAAAGTGAGGCACCAACCTTATTTTCGATTTTGCTGGTTAGGTTAGGTTAGGTTAGGTTTTTTTTTTTTTTTTTTTTTTTTTTTTTTTTTTTTTTTTTTTTTTTTTTTTTTTTTTTTTTTTAATACTAACCCTCTAACAGAATTAGAGATTGTGCCCTCCTGTTTTTGTTTTCGACTCTTTCATTCCAGTTCTCACTCGTATGCCTCTCGCACTATCATTCCTCATACTATATCTTTCTTGCATTCCTCATCTTTCTCCCGATGGGTGGGTTCCCTTCCTTTGTTATTTCTATATTTTCTGTTGGTACTAGTTCTGGGTTTAACTTTATTTATTTTCTGTATTTACATTATTTTCTTACATCTATACAATTGTGTTATATCTTAATAATAACTATACAATATTAATTATTGCTACTTATTATTAGTTGTACATGCTAGTGCCTATCCTAATACTTTACAATTTTATATTCGTAAGCTGGTTACAGATATTATAACATTATATTTGTCCAGCATACTTTATGTACTATTTCTATTGTTCACTATTCTACATATATATTTACAAAATTTTAGGAATGCGGCTCTACTCTTACTATCCTTCATTACGTTCGCTATATTGTTTGCTGCTATTTCGAACCCCAATTCTTTCTCCAACTTTGCCCTTCTATATGTGTGGACCGGGCAGTCAAACAGAACGTGAAGGACGGACTCTGACTCCCCGGGGTCGCAGACGCATGACGGACTCTCCTTGCACTTGAAACGATACAAGTACTCGGAGAATCCACCATGCCCCGTCAACACCTGGGTGACGAGTCCGTCCACCTCTATCTTGCTGACGATCCTGTATGCCGCCACCGCATCGGGGAAGAACTTCTTCGTGACGCCAGCGGTTTCACCAGCCTGATACCGACCGTTCCACTCGCCAAGAGACCGCATGCGAATGCTTCTCTTGACGAATGAAACGGGACAGCTGTCGTAGTCAAAACGGCGTTTTGATTTAAGTGCGGCCTCTTTGGCCAGGTGATCGGCACGCTCATTCCCCTCCAGTCCTGCGTGGGCCTTGATCCAGAACAGACTTATACGTCTACTCTGGAGCAAAGCACCACGCAAAAACCCCCGTGCCTCTACGGCTAGGGGGTGGAGGGCCTTTGGGTTCTGCAAAGTTTGGAGCGCCGATAATGAATCGGAGTAGATGCCGACCGATCCGGCCAATTTTTCCGCAGCAATTTGTGCCGCCCGGCATATCGCCAGGAGCTCCGCCTGGTAAACTGTGCAATACGACGGCAAGGTAAGCTTGAGGGCATTGGTTTCGACTGCGCCACTCCATATGGATAGCGCCGCACCCACCTTGCCCTCAATCTTACTGCCGTCTGTATAAATGTTGAAATCGTTCGCATTGTTAGCCGCGAGTTGTTCTTGGTCCACCAGATATTCGAGCTCAATGTCGACATGACAGGCGGGATGTGGCGACCGTAGGGCTGAGGACATCCGCTCGACCTCACGATCTCCTATCCCTGGCTGGGGCACCCCCCTCTTCGCTTCATATAGCTCCGCAGCTTCGCGGACGCGGAGGTCCAGGGGGAGTATCCCAGCCAGTAACAGTGCCGAGTTTAGGGAGACCGTGCGGTATGCCCTACAAAGCTTCTGTGCGAAGCCACGCTGGACCACGTTCAGCTGCTTTTGGATTCCAAGCTTATCCACCGCAGGCGCCCATACGCCGGCGGCATACAGGATTACCGGTTCGACCACCGCTGTGTAAATAATGCGGATTATTCCGGAGTGAAGGCCCCAGCTTATCTTGGCTGCTCGTGCCAGTTGATGATAAAAGGCGACCGCGCGTCTACAGACGTTCGCAACATGGGAGTTGAATGTTAGTTTTCGGTCTATGGTAACTCCCAATAGCTTAATTTCGTCGGTCAAGACAATGCCGACCCCGCCCATGTGAAGGCGTGGGTTGTCGTACTTCAGTCTGCGCGTCATAACCATTGCATTGGTCTTTTGAGGCGCAAAACGAAGTTTATTAGCTGTTCCCCACGCCGCGACACGTTCTAGGGCGGCATTGGCCCGCTGCTCGATCTCGAGGGCCGTGTCACCTTCAAATACCATCACCACATCATCAGCAAAAGCCTGTACATACTCTCCACTGGTTTCCAGGTCTCGAAGCAATGGGTCCAAGAGTAAGTTCCATAATATTGGTCCACCGATAGATCCCTGCACACACCCCTTCCCAGTACCTATCACATGCTCTTCTCCACAGTATCTAACTCTAACTCGCCTGTCGCTCAGGTAACTGCTCATAAGTCGCCGGATATTTATGGGGCATTTCTCTTCCACCAATCTGACTTTTATTTTTGGCCACCAAGCGTTGTCGAAGGCGCCCTCTATATCCAATGAAATCAGGACAACTATTTTCTTTCTCTCCAAGTTTTGTCTTATGTGCTTCACTAAGGTATAGAGGGCATCTTCGGTGCTACGCTGGGGCATAAAGCCAAACTGGCGGGTGCTAAGGTTGGGTGCAAGGTGATATTGCAGCCTGGCGACAAGCATCTTTTCCAGCACCTTGCCAAGTACAGGAAGGAGTCCAATGGGACGATATGACTTGGGAGCCGTATAGGTGGGCTTCCCCGGCTTCCGGAGAAAGATCACCGTGGCCTCCTTCCAGGCCCTGGGAAAGTAGTGGAGTGCCAGGCACCGGTTAAACAGGCACAGGAAGAGCTCCGGGTCTAGGTTTATGGTGCGCAGACATATATCAGCGGTGAGGCCATCCGCACCTGGAGCCTTCTTCGGATTAAAGGAGGAGCTTGCCAATTTTAATTCCAGGAGAGTAAAGGGAGGGTCCCGCGTGTCTGAGGTAGTCTCAATATCTATGGATTCGGCCAGGACTCTCACCCGCCGGTGCTCCTCGGAGTCGTGCTCTTCGGAGTCCCCAGGGTAGAAAGTCTCAGCCATGAGACGGGCCGAACTTTTGGCATCGAATTCTATGCCATCCACTATCAGTGGTGGGTCCTCCTCCCGTTTGGTTGTCCTGCCCAGCACCCTGTAAATCCCCCCCCAGAGAGATTCCCGGTCTTGCTTCTCGCAAAAGTTTTTCCAAGATCTGGTCTGTGCTTCCTTTTCCTCGGCCTCGTACCTGGTTTTTGCCTCCAGGTACTCATCGACCACTTTGGCGCGACGAATCGGTGCCGCACACCGGATCCTTCTCTTCTTGGTAGCCACCTCGCGCTTTAGCGTCGCCAGCTCGTCGGACCACCATGGCACCGAAAGTGTTTCTTTCTTTTTAATTTTTGGAATTGCATGCTCACTCGCGTCAATCATTGCATGTATGAGTTTGTTTATGGTCTCTTCTAATTGTGTTACTGTTTCTATGTGTGTAATGTTAGTGGCTGTGATATTGTTGGATTGCAAAACTTGGCCCAGTTTCTCATGAAACCGGGTCCAGTTGGCTTTCCGTGTGTTGTATGTTCGTGTTGTACGTTTGATGTAGTTGTGTCTGACGCGTTTGAGGTTTAGCTTAAAAGTGATGCCATTGTGGTCCGAGGTAGTTAGGTCCTCGCATACGCGCCAGTCGTCCACCAGGTCGAGGAGGTCCAGTGATGCCGTCGTAATGTCCACATAACTGCAGTACCTTTGTCCGCCTCTTATAACGTCGAAGGTAGGAATTTCTCCTTTATTAAGTATAACCAGACCAAGATCTTCTAAGGTGCCACGTAGTTCCTCGCCACGGCGATCCGTCGTGGGACTTCCCCACCACACATTCTTGGCGTTGCAGTCGCCTGCGACCACCCATCTCTGGGCTCCCAACTCAAGCCGGATCTTACGCAAGTGTGCAAGGTACAGGTCCATTGGCTGGTCAGGCTCGAAGTAGAACGAGACCAGGGCAATCTCCCAGGCGTTGGTTCGGATCCCCACCACTGAGATGTTGTTCGTGGTGAGTTTTGGGTATTGTATGACGTGGAGGTCAGCATTGAAAATAATTATTGCTGCCTTGACATTGCCCTCCCCGTTGTCCGCGCACTGGAAGACCCTGACCCCACTTCGACCCGATATCCTGCCCTCCCTGCCGACGTACGGTTCCTGCACCAAAGCGACTTGAATTTCGCGTTTTCTGGCCTCAAGTAGAAGTTCGGTAAGTGCAAGTTTCTTGCGTTGAAGATTTGCCTGCACGAATTTAATGGCCATTGTGTCAACCGGCGCAACCTTAGCAATATGCTACGGTGGAGCGGGCCAGCTCGTCCCACCTCCGCCTGATCGGGCAGTCGCTGCTGAAGGCATTGTGCTCCCGGTTGTCGAGCTTTGCCCTCAGGCAGTTTCTGCACGAAGGTGGGGCTGCCACGGCCCACTCGTCACAATTTGCTTTAAGGTGTGGCCCTCCACAATGGCTGCATCCATCCACGGATTCTTTGCAGAATTTTTTACTATGTCCATATCCCAAGCACCTCGAGCATTGGACCAGTGGTGACTGGTCCTCCGCCCTGACCCTCTGGAGATCTATATGGACACTGCCCATCCCTGTGATCCGTCTCCAGAGGGTAGGAGAGGTACTTAGGACTACGTTGGCCAAGTGTGGGTTACGGGTTGGTTTTCTGTATTTAATAAGGATCCGGTCATCCCCACTGTCGAGGCTGCCAAACAGCTCCCTATTCTGGTTCCTCAAGGCTTTTGTAATGTCCTCGTCAGTATTCACTGATAAGACTCCCTTGAGGACCAGAAGAGGGTCCCTGTTCTTGACTTCCTCGACAGCGAGGCCTGTCCCTTCCCCTGTCAATCTCTCTTTTGCTTTACACCGATCTTCCTCGGTACGGAAACCCATTATTACTTTCCGGTCTCGAGCCTTCCGGACTTTCTCGATTTTTACCCAGCCTTCCTTGGCGTCAATGGTCCGCCTCACCCTATCCAGCACTTGTTCGCCTGTTTCGGCAACATTTTTCGATGTGACCACCACCGAGTGTACGGTGCCTTGCAGTGGTCGCGGTGGCTCGGATGCAGCCACGTTGGCGTATGATCTCTGGTCTATTACGTCCTGGCACCTCGTGAGCTGGTCCTTAAGATCCACCAGCCTCCTCGAGTTCTCCGCTAGAAGCCGAGAGTGCTCCTCGAGCTTACTACTCAAGCCGAGATCCGGGGCCACCGTGAATGTGGAGTCGGCATCCTTATGGAGCGACTCCGCACTCCCGGCGCTCGCGGGCCCCATTCGGGCCCTCCCGGCCCCCAGCGCCGCCTCAGAGGCTGCCAGCAGCTCCCTGAGCCTGTCCAGGGCACCTAGTATGGAGTCTTTATACTCCTTTTTTAAGTTCCTGGACAGGTCCAGCGAGGATCTTGCCTTTGCGATCCACGCTTCAGCTTCTTTTAATCTATCCTTATGTGTGGTCGTCACTGGTGGGCGAGCGGTGGTCTCTACTTTCTTAGGGCTTTTCCCCCCTTTTTGCGTAGTTAATTTTGCTGCTGTGGTTACAGCCTGTGTCATTTGTGGCTTGGAGGTGGAAGGCCCCGCTATTGTTGCCTCCCACTTCTCCAGGCTCCGTCTGATTAGTTTTTTCTCCACTTTTGGAGGTGATATTGGGGGGGAGCCAGAAGGTGGGCTGGATTCCCCTGATAATCTTTTGGGGGTCCGGAACATGTTTACTGTTTAGAGGGCTGCGTCAAGTAAAGTAAAATAATATATATAAAATAATAATTTAAGGGTCAAAGGATTGAGCAATAGCTCTAAATAAAGTATTTTGTCTTTGTTATTACTGCAATAGCAGTTCGTAAATGTCGAAAATTAATAAAATAATAATTAAAACTACTTAAACTATATCCCGCAGCTCAGTAGAGCTCGACTCTACCGCGACTCTACCGAAAACTCCAGATAGAGTCGCCCTTATACGTCTCTTTGTAGCCCTTACCGTGGGCTTGTCGGCAAAGAAAACCGCACTGCGCTACGAGCAGTGGTTCCCGAGATATTCTTGTTTGAAATTATTCAAAATGGCCGACCAAAAAGTTGCCTAGGTCTAGACCGATTTTGAAAAATTTATAACTCGGGAACCAGTCGTCGCAGGAAAGAGTGCGACGGCTCGTCGTGTTTGTCTATTTGTGAGCTATCTGCTCCCCGTCTCAGTTTTGACGTTTGGGGGTCGACTCTATCCGGGGTCGTAGACAGGCTTAGACGATAGAGTTAGTGAATACTGACGAGGACATTACAAAAGCCTTGAGGAACCAGAATAGGGAGCTGTTTGGCAGCCTCGACAGTGGGGATGACCGGATCCTTATTAAATACAGAAAACCAACCCGTAACCCACACTTGGCCAACGTAGTCCTAAGTACCTCTCCTACCCTCTGGAGACGGATCACAGGGATGGGCAGTGTCCATATAGATCTCCAGAGGGTCAGGGCGGAGGACCAGTCACCACTGGTCCAATGCTCGAGGTGCTTGGGATATGGACATAGTAAAAAATTCTGCAAAGAATCCGTGGATGGATGCAGCCATTGTGGAGGGCCACACCTTAAAGCAAATTGTGACGAGTGGGCCGTGGCAGCCCCACCTTCGTGCAGAAACTGCCTGAGGGCAAAGCTCGACAACCGGGAGCACAATGCCTTCAGCAGCGACTGCCCGATCAGGCGGAGGTGGGACGAGCTGGCCCGCTCCACCGTAGCATATTGCTAAGGTTGCGCCGGTTGACACAATGGCCATTAAATTCGTGCAGGCAAATCTTCAACGCAAGAAACTTGCACTTACCGAACTTCTACTTGAGGCCAGAAAACGCGAAATTCAAGTCGCTTTGGTGCAGGAACCGTACGTCGGCAGGGAGGGCAGGATATCGGGTCGAAGTGGGGTCAGGGTCTTCCAGTGCGCGGACAACGGGGAGGGCAATGTCAAGGCAGCAATAATTATTTTCAATGCTGACCTCCACGTCATACAATACCCAAAACTCACCACGAACAACATCTCAGTGGTGGGGATCCGAACCAACGCCTGGGAGATTGCCCTGGTCTCGTTCTACTTCGAGCCTGACCAGCCAATGGACCTGTACCTTGCACACTTGCGTAAGATCCGGCTTGAGTTGGGAGCCCAGAGATGGGTGGTCGCAGGCGACTGCAACGCCAAGAATGTGTGGTGGGGAAGTCCCACGACGGATCGCCGTGGCGAGGAACTACGTGGCACCTTAGAAGATCTTGGTCTGGTTATACTTAATAAAGGAGAAATTCCTACCTTCGACGTTATAAGAGGCGGACAAAGGTACTGCAGTTATGTGGACATTACGACGGCATCACTGGACCTCCTCGACCTGGTGGACGACTGGCGCGTATGCGAGGACCTAACTACCTCGGACCACAATGGCATCACTTTTAAGCTAAACCTCAAACGCGTCAGACACAACTACATCAAACGTACAACACGAACATACAACACACGGAAAGCCAACTGGACCCGGTTTCATGAGAAACTGGGCCAAGTTTTGCAATCCAACAATATCACAGCCACTAACATTACACACATAGAAACAGTAACACAATTAGAAGAGACCATAAACAAACTCATACATGCAATGATTGACGCGAGTGAGCATGCAATTCCAAAAATTAAAAAGAAAGAAACACTTTCGGTGCCATGGTGGTCCGACGAGCTGGCGACGCTAAAGCGCGAGGTGGCTACCAAGAAGAGAAGGATCCGGTGTGCGGCACCGATTCGTCGCGCCAAAGTGGTCGATGAGTACCTGGAGGCAAAAACCAGGTACGAGGCCGAGGAAAAGGAAGCACAGACCAGATCTTGGAAAAACTTTTGCGAGAAGCAAGACCGGGAATCTCTCTGGGGGGGGATTTACAGGGTGCTGGGCAGGACAACCAAACGGGAGGAGGACCCACCACTGATAGTGGATGGCATAGAATTCGATGCCAAAAGTTCGGCCCGTCTCATGGCTGAGACTTTCTACCCTGGGGACTCCGAAGAGCACGACTCCGAGGAGCACCGGCGGGTGAGAGTCCTGGCCGAATCCATAGATATTGAGACTACCTCAGACACGCGGGACCCTCCCTTTACTCTCCTGGAATTAAAATTGGCAAGCTCCTCCTTTAATCCGAAGAAGGCTCCAGGTGCGGATGGCCTCACCGCTGATATATGTCTGCGCACCATAAACCTAGACCCGGAGCTCTTCCTGTGCCTGTTTAACCGGTGCCTGGCACTCCACTACTTTCCCAGGGCCTGGAAGGAGGCCACGGTGATCTTTCTCCGGAAGCCGGGGAAGCCCACCTATACGGCTCCCAAGTCATATCGTCCCATTGGACTCCTTCCTGTACTTGGCAAGGTGCTGGAAAAGATGCTTGTCGCCAGGCTGCAATATCACCTTGCACCCAACCTTAGCACCCGCCAGTTTGGCTTTATGCCCCAGCGTAGCACCGAAGATGCCCTCTATACCTTAGTGAAGCACATAAGACAAAACTTGGAGAGAAAGAAAATAGTTGTCCTGATTTCATTGGATATAGAGGGCGCCTTCGACAACGCTTGGTGGCCAAAAATAAAAGTCAGATTGGTGGAAGAGAAATGCCCCATAAATATCCGGCGACTTATGAGCAGTTACCTGAGCGACAGGCGAGTTAGAGTTAGATACTGTGGAGAAGAGCATGTGATAGGTACTGGGAAGGGGTGTGTGCAGGGATCTATCGGTGGACCAATATTATGGAACTTACTCTTGGACCCATTGCTTCGAGACCTGGAAACCAGTGGAGAGTATGTACAGGCTTTTGCTGATGATGTGGTGATGGTATTTGAAGGTGACACGGCCCTCGAGATCGAGCAGCGGGCCAATGCCGCCCTAGAACGTGTCGCGGCGTGGGGAACAGCTAATAAACTTCGTTTTGCGCCTCAAAAGACCAATGCAATGGTTATGACGCGCAGACTGAAGTACGACAACCCACGCCTTCACATGGGCGGGGTCGGCATTGTCTTGACCGACGAAATTAAGCTATTGGGAGTTACCATAGACCGAAAACTAACATTCAACTCCCATGTTGCGAACGTCTGTAGACGCGCGGTCGCCTTTTATCATCAACTGGCACGAGCAGCCAAGATAAGCTGGGGCCTTCACTCCGGAATAATCCGCATTATTTACACAGCGGTGGTCGAACCGGTAATCCTGTATGCCGCCGGCGTATGGGCGCCTGCGGTGGATAAGCTTGGAATCCAAAAGCAGCTGAACGTGGTCCAGCGTGGCTTCGCACAGAAGCTTTGTAGGGCATACCGCACGGTCTCCCTAAACTCGGCACTGTTACTGGCTGGGATACTCCCCCTGGACCTCCGCGTCCGCGAAGCTGCGGAGCTATATGAAGCGAAGAGGGGGGTGCCCCAGCCAGGGATAGGAGATCGTGAGGTCGAGCGGATGTCCTCAGCCCTACGGTCGCCACATCCCGCCTGTCATGTCGACATTGAGCTCGAATATCTGGTGGACCAAGAACAACTCGCGGCTAACAATGCGAACGATTTCAACATTTATACAGACGGCAGTAAGATTGAGGGCAAGGTGGGTGCGGCGCTATCCATATGGAGTGGCGCAGTCGAAACCAATGCCCTCAAGCTTACCTTGCCGTCGTATTGCACAGTTTACCAGGCGGAGCTCCTGGCGATATGCCGGGCGGCACAAATTGCTGCGGAAAAATTGGCCGGATCGGTCGGCATCTACTCCGATTCATTATCGGCGCTCCAAACTTTGCAGAACCCAAAGGCCCTCCACCCCCTAGCCGTAGAGGCACGGGGGTTTTTGCGTGGTGCTTTGCTCCAGAGTAGACGTATAAGTCTGTTCTGGATCAAGGCCCACGCAGGACTGGAGGGGAATGAGCGTGCCGATCACCTGGCCAAAGAGGCCGCACTTAAATCAAAACGCCGTTTTGACTACGACAGCTGTCCCGTTTCATTCGTCAAGAGAAGCATTCGCATGCGGTCTCTTGGCGAGTGGAACGGTCGGTATCAGGCTGGTGAAACCGCTGGCGTCACGAAGAAGTTCTTCCCCGATGCGGTGGCGGCATACAGGATCGTCAGCAAGATAGAGGTGGACGGACTCGTCACCCAGGTGTTGACGGGGCATGGTGGATTCTCCGAGTACTTGTATCGTTTCAAGTGCAAGGAGAGTCCGTCATGCGTCTGCGACCCCGGGGAGTCAGAGTCCGTCCTTCACGTTCTGTTTGACTGCCCGGTCCACACATATAGAAGGGCAAAGTTGGAGAAAGAATTGGGGTTCGAAATAGCAGCAAACAATATAGCGAACGTAATGAAGGATAGTAAGAGTAGAGCCGCATTCCTAAAATTTTGTAAATATATATGTAGAATAGTGAACAATAGAAATAGTACATAAAGTATTTTTGGTTACCACGTGGCAACCCCTAAATTTCAAAAAATCATATATCAAAAAGTATTCGGCCGAAAATTTTGAAATTTGGTATGAAGTTAAAGCTAATCGAACTCTAAAGAATACAATAAAATAAAGGGGGGGTCGCCGATTTAGTTTTTATGAAAAAGAATTTTGAAATCTAGACTAAATTTAGAAGTGCAATAACTCCGGAACCACTTAACTTATTTTAACAAACAAAGTGTCGCCGTACAGCTCCTGTTATTCCTCGTCGATTGCAGTGAACAGCAACGCCCTCTGCCGCCGGGAACTCGAAACACGTGTTGGAGGTTAAGGTGGTTTTTCGGGGTTTTCTCCGCGAGCATGCGTGAGAAAAATCCAAATGAAGTGTTGACACGTAGAGCTTGACGGGGCGCGTCGAATGACGATATAAAATATATATGTCGTCGATCTTAAGTCGACGGCGCACGCCGTCAAAGTTTTAAAATTTTAAAAACTTGCAGTTTTTTGGTCACAACTTTTCCAATTTTGCACATTCGTTGAAAAACTTTTGACCACTATGTAGCACACACTAAGACGCAACTTTTGATGTATAGCACGTAAGAATTGGTTGCGTAAATCCCACTTTTTACAATTTTTAAAGTATTAAATTG
>JARPMR010000055.1:0-5000 GCA_029955525.1 Oeneis ivallda | reverse complement strand
CTTACCCGGGCTGCTCTAATTAATTGTTTGTAAATGCCTATGGCCTTTTTACACACATTTGAGACGTGGGGATTGAATGTTAGCTTGTCATCGATGGTAAGCCCGAGGATCTTGATTTCCTGGGACATCCCGACGCTGACCCCTCCCATACTCAGGCGTGGTGTGTCGAATTTAAGTTTTTTAGTTATCAGCATACCACAGGTTTTGTGTGGTGCAAACTTTAATTTGTTCTCGACACCCCACGCCCGAACACATTCGAGGGCATCATTCGCCCGTCCCTCGATCTCCCGGGCCTCTCCACCGTCGAAAAGCAATACAACGTCATCTGCAAAAGCCTGACAGTAGACCCCCTTTTGTTCCATCATCCTAAGGAGTGGATCGAGCAACAGGTTCCACAGGATAGGGCCTCCTATAGAGCCTTGTACGCATCCTTTCTCGGTGCTCCTTCTGTGTGCGGCTCCCGCATATCTTACTTCTACCATCCTGTCGCTGAGGTAATTGCCGATGACCCGCCTCAAGTTCACTGGACATTTTTCCTCAGCTAGCCTTGTCTTTATCGCTGGCCACCAAGCACTATCGAAGGCGCCCTCGATGTCTAAGGAGACCAGTGTTACTAGTTTCCTTTCGTCTAGTTTTTCGCGGATGCGTGTTATTAGTGCAACCAGGGCGTCCTCCGTACTCCTCTGTGGCATAAATCCATACTGGCGAGTACTGATCCGAGGTAGTACGTAGAACTTGAGGCGGCCCACCAGCATTTTTTCATATATTTTGCCTAATACTGGCAAAAGCCCAATTGGTCGGTACGACTTTGGCGTGGTGTAATTATCCTTTCCTGGCTTCCTCAATACAACTACTGTTGCCTCCTTCCAGGCCTTCGGGAAGCAGCCGTATTCCATGCACTTATTCAGGAGAGCCAGGAAAAACTTTGGGTCCACACTGATGGCGTGTGAGCATATATCCGCGGTGAAACCATCGGCTCCGGGGGCTTTTTTGGGGTTGAAAGATTTGACAGCGTCCTCCAACTCCTCAATTGTAAACGGAGGGTCACTATCATCTTGACCATTTTCGTTTACTATTTCTGCTAGGGTTCTAGTTTGCAGATGTTGTACGCTGTCCCCGTCTTTCAAGTCCCTCGGGTAGAAGGTCTCGGCCAGTAATCGGGCAGAGCCCTCAGCATCCAGTGTCGTATCCCCCTCTATCAGTGGTACATCTTCTTCCCTGTGTTTGACCCTACTGATCACCCTGTATATGCCCTCCCATACTCCTTCCCTGTCCTGTTTCCCGCAGAAGTCTCTCCAGCTTTGTTCTGCTGCCTCTTTCGTTGCTAATTCGTATCTTTCTTTTTCTTTCAGGTACTGTTCTACCACCATCTTCCTGCGAATCGGCGCTGCATTTCGGATCCTGCGTCTTCGGGTCGTCACCTGCTTTTTCATCTCAGCTAATTTCTCGGACCACCACGGCACGGTAAGTGTTTCTGTGTGTTTTTTGTTTGGTATTGTGTGCGTGCATGTATCTGTTATGGCTTTGGTGTATGTACCTATTGTGTTGTCAATTTCTTCTCTACTTTCTATAGTGGCGATGTTTTGTGTATTGAGTTTGGTGTCCCGCATAATTTGGGTCAGTTTCTCATGAAAGAGACCCCAATTTGCTTTTCTTGTGTTATATTTCCGTGTTGTTCTTTGTATTTTTGTGTTCTGTAATTTTTGTAGTGTTATACCAAACATTATGCCGTTGTGGTCCGAGTTTGTGAGGCCTTCTACTACGTGCCAGCCGTCCACGAATTCGAGCATGTCCTCAGTGCACGCCGTCACATCGACATGGCTGCAGAATCTCTTCCCGCCCCTGACAGTGTCGAAGGTTGGTACCTCTCCCATGTTTAAAATATGCATATTAATTTCGGCAAGAGCTCCGCACATTTCTTCGCCTCTGATATCTTCGTTTGGGCTGCCCCACCAGTTACTTTTAGCATTTGCGTCTCCCCCTATGATCAGCCTTTTGGGTCCCGTTTTGTATACAACCTTTTTCAGGTGTTCCAGGTAAGGCCCTATGGGCTGGTCGGGCTCGAAGTAGTAGGAGACTAGGGCGATCGTCCATGCTCTGGTTTGGATTCCCACCACAACAATGTTATCCGTGGTGAGTTGTGGGTACTGTACTACATTTAAGTCACTATCAAAGACGGCAATAGCCGCTTTAACAGTCCCGTTTCCTGTTCCCGAGCTCTGGAAGATTCGGACGCCCCGGTAACTCCTAACACTCCGTGTCCCACCCACATAAGGTTCCTGAAGCAATGCTATGGCTACCTTACGTTTTTCAGCTTCAATCAGGAGTTCTGTTGTAGCTAGTTTGCTGCGCTGCAAATTTGCTTGCACTATTGTGTACTGGTGGGTTTTCCGTGGGACGCCTTTAGCAGTAAGTTACTGAAGCCCTAGCCAGTGCATCCCACCTTCTTCTGACTGGGCACTCACCGCTAAAGGCGTTATGGCTCGACTGCAATATGTCTGCTCTTTTGCAGTTTTTGCACACTGGCTCAGTCCCCGTCAGTCTGTCCGGGCACTCGGCTCTAAGGTGCGGACCTCCGCAGTGGCTGCACAAGTCCGCCGGTTCCTTACAGAAACGCTTGCTATGGCCGTACCCCAGACATCGGGTGCACTGCACCAGCGGCGATTGGTCCTCCACGGTAACCCTTTGGAGGTCTATTCTAAGCTTTCCTTCGTCTATTGCCCTTCTCCATATCATTGGCGAAACACTTAATATAATATGGCAGTTGTGAGGATTTCTCGCTCTTCGTCTGTATTTGACTACTAGGGAGTCGTCCTCGTTGCCGAGGCCGCTAAAGATCTCCCTGTTCTGGTTTCTGAGGGCTCTGATGACTTCCGTGTCATCGTGAACTTTAAGCACGTCCCTCAGGACCAGTAGAGGGTTCCTGTTCTTAACTTCCTCGACGACGAGGCCCTCCCCGGCTGCTTCAAGTCTATCCTTTATTTTCTTTCTTTCCTGTTCTGTCTTACAGCCCACAACTATTTTCCTATCCTTAGCCTTCCTTACTCTTTCTACCTCAACCCATCCTTCCTTCGCATCTACTGCTCTTCTAACTCTCTCTAGAACCTCCTCGCCCGTTTCTACCTCGTTTTTAGACGAGACAACCACAGAGAGTATCGTGCCTTGAGTCTGGTGTTTTGACTCTGATGCTGCCACGTTTGCGTAAGATCTCTGCTCCATGGTTTTTTGGCATCTCGTTAGGTGTTCTTGGAGGTCCGTTTGTTTCTTTGAGTTCTCCGTCAAAAGTCGAGAGTGCTCTTCAATCTTTTCCCTCAAGCCAGGGTTCAGGGTCACCGTAGACGTAGCGTCAATTTTCTTGCCATTTTCGATGATTAATCTGGTCTGTTCTTTTAAAAGTTTAATTATCTGTTTGTGTTCCTCAGAATTTCCCTTCTGTATAGTCCTGTCTTGTACACTCTGTGTAACTTCAAGAGCAGGTACTTTTCCGGTCTGTTTTAAACTTTTTATTTCCGCTTCCGCCTCTTTTATTAATTGAAACATTCTGTCCGCTGCTTCTAGAACGTTTGCCTTTATGTCGGCCCTGATATTTCTGGAGTTGTTTATATTTGTCCTGGCCTTTATTAAGTTAGCTTTGCCCTCGGCAAGACGGTTTGACAACACCTGTCTAGGTAATATTTGGGTGTCAGTCTTACTAGAAGCTGGGGTTAGGTCTTGCGGCTCCAGTCCCACCGCTTCCAGTTTCTCTATGCTACGTCTGATATTTGACGAGAGTGTTTGTGTCTTAGGCGGGGATTTCTGGGGCAAAAGGGTACCAGTTTTCGGCGGAGATTTTTTCTCCATTTCTTCGTCGGTATTTTTTGAGGGAGTTCTGGCAATCATTGTTGGAGGAGTGCGTCAAAGATTTATAAAAAATATAATATACGAAGATGTCTATCTCTGTCAGTTTGCGGTCTATACACAATGTAAAGATGTGTACAGTCAATTTTAAGCAAAACAATAGAAATAATAAAGAATTCGGTCAACGATATACTATAGGGGTGTAAAGTGCCCCGAGTCAAGATTATGGTTGTCAAAACCGCTCGAAAATAGTAGAAACTATCTTAAAATGCTATTTTCGGGTGTAAAAGGCCCGAAGTCAAAATTTACCTAAAGATACTTAAAACTAACTAAGTTGTTGTCGCGACTCTATCGTGACTCTACCTCTGTCCAAATCTATGTTGTAGGTCTTATTCTGGTATCAGGGGCCTTCAGGAGCTACGCGTCACGATGAATTTTGAAGAAATAGGTCAAAAAAAATTTTTTTAGACTCTATGTAGAGTCGGTCTCTGTCTTCCGCTGGACAGATCTCCTCGAGCCCGTTCCAATGAACCCAAACACGGGCACCCTAGCTCAAAGGGTTCCCGAGAAAACCCGGTTCAAAATTTCGGCTACCGACAAAGATGGCGGCCGCTATCCAGTTTCCAGTGTTTTTCTCAGGAACCGCTCGTCCGAATACCACCGTGTTTGGGCTTTTCTGAATGGGCTCGCCGAGACCTATCAGATAAAGCGGGTTTCAGGCCGAAAACTTTCTAGGTCCTGAAAGCTCCCAGAAACCCAAGAGTCGGGTAGGGAGGGCCCGGGTAATGCCCAAAACGAAAATCCGGTCGCTCTACGACCCACGGTTCGGGAGTTATCCGGTGTTGAAAAAGGGTTTGACAGTTCGAGAACTGTCAAAGTCAAACTTTAAACCGGTATAACTTCCCCTCCAGGGGCCGCAGAACCCCCGAATTTGGGCTTATTTAACTTGGCTCCTCCCGCTCTGTCGCGTGCGATGGCTTTCAGGCGCCTGAAATTTCTCAGCGCCAATCGGCACGAAACCCAGCGGACCTGATAGAGGTTGTCTCCTCGAACACCACTGCGAAGTCCGCAACCCTCTGCGACCTCCGGGTCCGGAGATATGGCGGCCTAAAGTTTTTCAAAATGGCCGCCCAGCTGTCAAATGCCAGTGTTCATCGGCTATA
>JARPMR010000054.1:7500-184399 GCA_029955525.1 Oeneis ivallda | reverse complement strand
CGATTCGTTATGTCCGGGAAGTGTCCGGGTGACACTGATGGGCTACATTTTGATGTCTGAGGTTTCAATCGATTCGTTATGTCCGGGAAGTGTCCGGGTGACACTGATGGGCTACATTTTGATGTCTGAGGTTTCAATCGATTCGTTATGTCCGGGAAGTGTCCGGGTGACAACTGATGGGCTACATTTTGATGTCTGAGGTTTCAATCGATTCGTTATGTCCGGGAAGTGTCCGGGTGACACTGATGGGCTACATTTTGATGTCTGAGGTTTCAATCGATTCGTTATGTCCGGGAAGTGTCCGGGTGACAACTGATGGGCTACATTTTGATGTCTGAGGTTTCAATCGATTCGTTATGTCGGGAAGTGTCCGGGTGACATACTGATGGGCTACATTTTGATGTCTGAGGTTTCAATCGATTCGTTATGTCCGGGAAGTGTCCGGGTGACACTGATGGGCTACATTTTGATGTCTGAGGTTTCAATCGATTCGTTATGTCCGGGAAGTGTCCGGGTGACATACTGATGGGCTACATTTTGATGTCTGAGGTTTCAATCGATTCGTTATGTCCGGGAAGTGTCCGGGTGACACTGATGGGCTACATTTTGATGTCTGAGGTTTCAATCGATTCGTTATGTCCGGGAAGTGTCCGGGTGACATACTGATGGGCTACATTTTGATGTCTGAGGTTTCAATCGATTCGTTATGTCCGGGAAGTGTCCGGGTGACATACTGATGGGCTACATTGTGATGTCTGAGGTTTCAATCGATTCGTTATGTCCGGGAAGTGTCCGGGTGACACTGATGGGCTACATTTTGATGTCTGAGGTTTCAATCGATTCGTTATGTCCGGGAAGTGTCCGGGCGACACTGATGGGCTACATTTTGATGTCTGAGGTTTCAATCGATTCGTTATGTCCGGGAAGTGTCCGGGTGACATACTGATGGGCTACATTTTGATGTCTGAGGTTTCAATCGATTCGTTATGTCCGGGAAGTGTCCGGGCGACACTGATGGGCTACATTTTGATGTCTGAGGTTTCAATCGATTCGTTATGTCCGGGAAGTGTCCGGGTGACATACTGATGGGCTACATTTTGATGTCTGAGGTTTCAATCGATTCGTTATGTCCGGGAAGTGTCCGGGCGACACTGATGGGCTACATTTTGATGTCTGAGGTTTCAATCGATTCGTTATGTCCGGGAAGTGTCCGGGTGACATACTGATGGGCTACATTTTGATGTCTGAGGTTTCAATCGATTCGTTATGTCCGGGAAGTGTCCGGGCGACACTGATGGGCTACATTTTGATGTCTGAGGTTTCAATCGATTCGTTATGTCCGGGAAGTGTCCGGGTGACATACTGATGGGCTACATTTTGATGTCTGAGGTTTCAATCGATTCGTTATGTCCGGGAAGTGTCCGGGCGACACTGATGGGCTACATTTTGATGTCTGAGGTTTCAATCGATTCGTTATGTCCGGGAAGTGTCCGGGCGACACTGATGGGCTACATTTTGATGTCTGAGGTTTCAATCGATTCGTTATGTCCGGGAAGTGTCCGGGCGACACTGATGGGCTACATTTTGATGTCTGAGGTTTCAATCGATTCGTTATGTCCGGGAAGTGTCCGGGTGACACTGATGGGCTACATTTTGATGTCTGAGGTTTCAATCGATTCGTTATGTCCGGGAAGTGTCCGGGCGACACTGATGGGCTACATTTTGATGTCTGAGGTTTCAATCGATTCGTTATGTCCGGGAAGTGTCCGGGTGACACTGATGGGCTACATTTTGATGTCTGAGGTTTCAATCGATTCGTTATGTCCGGGAAGTGTCCGGGTGACATACTGATGGGCTACATTGTGATGTCTGAGGTTTCAATCGATTCGTTATGTCCGGGAAGTGTCCGGGTGACACTGATGGGCTACATTTTGATGTCTGAGGTTTCAATCGATTCGTTATGTCCGGGAAGTGTCCGGGTGACACTGATGGGCTACATTTTGATGTCTGAGGTTTCAATCGATTCGTTATGTCCGGGAAGTGTCCGGGTGACATACTGATGGGCTACATTTTGATGTCTGAGGTTTCAATCGATTCGTTATGTCCGGGAAGTGTCCGGGTGACACTGATGGGCTACATTTTGATGTCTGAGGTTTCAATCGATTCGTTATGTCCGGGAAGTGTCCGGGTGACATACTGATGGGCTACATTTTGATGTCTGAGGTTTCAATCGATTCGTTATGTCCGGGAAGTGTCCGGGTGACACTGATGGGCTACATTTTGATGTCTGAGGTTTCAATCGATTCGTTATGTCCGGGAAGTGTCCGGGTGACATACTGATGGGCTACATTTTGATGTCTGAGGTTTCAATCGATTCGTTATGTCCGGGAAGTGTCCGGGTGACATACTGATGGGCTACATTGTGATGTCTGAGGTTTCAATCGATTCGTTATGTCCGGGAAGTGTCCGGGTGACACTGATGGGCTACATTTTGATGTCTGAGGTTTCAATCGATTCGTTATGTCCGGGAAGTGTCCGGGCGACACTGATGGGCTACATTTTGATGTCTGAGGTTTCAATCGATTCGTTATGTCCGGGAAGTGTCCGGGTGACATACTGATGGGCTACATTTTGATGTCTGAGGTTTCAATCGATTCGTTATGTCCGGGAAGTGTCCGGGCGACACTGATGGGCTACATTTTGATGTCTGAGGTTTCAATCGATTCGTTATGTCCGGGAAGTGTCCGGGTGACATACTGATGGGCTACATTTTGATGTCTGAGGTTTCAATCGATTCGTTATGTCCGGGAAGTGTCCGGGCGACACTGATGGGCTACATTTTGATGTCTGAGGTTTCAATCGATTCGTTATGTCCGGGAAGTGTCCGGGTGACATACTGATGGGCTACATTTTGATGTCTGAGGTTTCAATCGATTCGTTATGTCCGGGAAGTGTCCGGGCGACACTGATGGGCTACATTTTGATGTCTGAGGTTTCAATCGATTCGTTATGTCCGGGAAGTGTCCGGGTGACATACTGATGGGCTACATTTTGATGTCTGAGGTTTCAATCGATTCGTTATGTCCGGGAAGTGTCCGGGCGACACTGATGGGCTACATTTTGATGTCTGAGGTTTCAATCGATTCGTTATGTCCGGGAAGTGTCCGGGCGACACTGATGGGCTACATTTTGATGTCTGAGGTTTCAATCGATTCGTTATGTCCGGGAAGTGTCCGGGCGACACTGATGGGCTACATTTTGATGTCTGAGGTTTCAATCGATTCGTTATGTCCGGGAAGTGTCCGGGTGACACTGATGGGCTACATTTTGATGTCTGAGGTTTCAATCGATTCGTTATGTCCGGGAAGTGTCCGGGCGACACTGATGGGCTACATTTTGATGTCTGAGGTTTCAATCGATTCGTTATGTCCGGGAAGTGTCCGGGCGACACTGATGGGCTACATTTTGATGTCTGAGGTTTCAATCGATTCGTTATGTCCGGGAAGTGTCCGGGCGACACTGATGGGCTACATTTTGATGTCTGAGGTTTCAATCGATTCGTTATGTCCGGGAAGTGTCCGGGTGACATACTGATGGGCTACATTTTGATGTCTGAGGTTTCAATCGATTCGTTATGTCCGGGAAGTGTCCGGGCGACACTGATGGGCTACATTTTGATGTCTGAGGTTTCAATCGATTCGTTATGTCCGGGAAGTGTCCGGGCGACACTGATGGGCTACATTTTGATGTCTGAGGTTTCAATCGATTCGTTATGTCCGGGAAGTGTCCGGGCGACACTGATGGGCTACATTTTGATGTCTGAGGTTTCAATCGATTCGTTATGTCCGGGAAGTGTCCGGGCGACACTGATGGGCTACATTTTGATGTCTGAGGTTTCAATCGATTCGTTATGTCCGGGAAGTGTCCGGGCGACACTGATGGGCTACATTTTGATGTCTGAGGTTTCAATCGATTCGTTATGTCCGGGAAGTGTCCGGGTGACATACTGATGGGCTACATTTTGATGTCTGAGGTTTCAATCGATTCGTTATGTCCGGGAAGTGTCCGGGTGACATACTGATGGGCTACATTTTGATGTCTGAGGTTTCAATCGATTCGTTATGTCCGGGAAGTGTCCGGGCGACACTGATGGGCTACATTTTGATGTCTGAGGTTTCAATCGATTCGTTATGTCCGGGAAGTGTCCGGGCGACACTGATGGGCTACATTTTGATGTCTGAGGTTTCAATCGATTCGTTATGTCCGGGAAGTGTCCGGGTGACACTGATTGGCTACATTTTGATGTCTGAGGTTTCAATCGATTCGTTATGTCCGGGAAGTGTCCGGGTGACACTGATGGGCTACATTTTGATGTCTGAGGTTTCAATCGATTCGTTATGTCCGGGAAGTGTCCGGGTGACACTGATGGGCTACATTTTGATGTCTGAGGTTTCAATCGATTCGTTATGTCCGGGAAGTGTCCGGGTGACACTGATGGGCTACATTTTGATGTCTGAGGTTTCAATCGATTCGTTATGTCCGGGAAGTGTCCGGGTGACACTGATGGGCTACATTTTGATGTCTGAGGTTTCAATCGATTCGTTATGTCCGGGAAGTGTCCGGGTGACACTGATGGGCTACATTTTGATGTCTGAGGTTTCAATCGATTCGTTATGTCCGGGAAGTGTCCGGGTGACATACTGATGGGCTACATTTTGATGTCTGAGGTTTCAATCGATTCGTTATGTCCGGGAAGTGTCCGGGCGACACTGATGGGCTACATTTTGATGTCTGAGGTTTCAATCGATTCGTTATGTCCGGGAAGTGTCCGGGTGACACTGATGGGCTACATTTTGATGTCTGAGGTTTCAATCGATTCGTTATGTCCGGGAAGTGTCCGGGTGACACTGATGGGCTACATTTTGATGTCTGAGGTTTCAATCGATTCGTTATGTCCGGGAAGTGTCCGGGTGACACTGATGGGCTACATTTTGCTGTCTGAGGTTTCAATCGATTCGTTATGTCCGGGAAGTGTCCGGGTGACACTGATGGGCTACATTTTGATGTCTGAGGTTTCAATCGATTCGTTATGTCCGGGAAGTGTCCGGGTGACACTGATGGGCTACATTTTGATGTCTGAGGTTTCAATCGATTCGTTATGTCCGGGAAGTGTCCGGGTGACACTGATGGGCTACATTTTGATGTCTGAGGTTTCAATCGATTCGTTATGTCCGGGAAGTGTCCGGGTGACACTGATGGGCTACATTTTGATGTCTGAGGTTTCAATCGATTCGTTATGTCCGGGAAGTGTCCGGGTGACACTGATGGGCTACATTTTGATGTCTGAGGTTTCAATCGATTCGTTATGTCCGGGAAGTGTCCGGGTGACACTGATGGGCTACATTTTGATGTCTGAGGTTTCAATCGATTCGTTATGTCCGGGAAGTGTCCGGGCGACACTGATAGGCTACATTTTGATGTATGAGGTTTCAATCGATTCGTTATGTCCGGGAAGTGTCCGGGCGACACTGATGGGCTACATTTTGATGTCTGAGGTTTCAATCGATTCGTTATGTCCGGGAAGTGTCCGGGTGACACTGATGGGCTACATTTTGATGTATGAGGTTTCAATCGATTCGTTATGTCCGGGAAGTGTCCGGGTGACACTGATGGGCTACATTTTGATGTCTGAGGTTTCAATCGATTCGTTATGTCCGGGAAGTGTCCGGGTGACACTGATGGGCTACATTTTGATGTCTGAGGTTTCAATCGATTCGTTATGTCCGGGAAGTGTCCGGGTGACACTGATGGGCTACATTTTGATGTCTGAGGTTTCAATCGATTCGTTATGTCCGGGAAGTGTCCGGGTGACACTGATGGGCTACATTTTGATGTCTGAGGTTTCAATCGATTCGTTATGTCCGGGAAGTGTCCGGGTGACACTGATGGGCTACATTTTGATGTCTGAGGTTTCAATCGATTCGTTATGTCCGGGAAGTGTCCGGGTGACACTGATGGGCTACATTTTGATGTATGAGGTTTCAATCGATTCGTTATGTCCGGGAAGTGTCCGGGTGACACTGATGGGCTACATTTTGATGTCTGAGGTTTCAATCGATTCGTTATGTCCGGGAAGTGTCCGGGTGACACTGATGGGCTACATTTTTATGTCTGAGGTTTCAATCGATTCGTTATGTCCGGGAAGTGTCCGGGTGACACTGATGGGCTACATTTTGATGTCTGAGGTTTCAATCGATTCGTTATGTCCGGGAAGTGTCCGGGCGACACTGATGGGCTACATTTTGATGTCTGAGGTTTCAATCGATTCGTTATGTCCGGGAAGTGTCCGGGCGACACTGATGGGCTACATTTTGATGTCTGAGGTTTCAATCGATTCGTTATGTCCGGGAAGTGTCCGGGCGACACTGATGGGCTACATTTTGATGTCTGAGGTTTCAATCGATTCGTTATGTCCGGGAAGTGTCCGGGCGACACTGATGGGCTACATTTTGATGTCTGAGGTTTCAATCGATTCGTTATGTCCGGGAAGTGTCCGGGCGACACTGATGGGCTACATTTTGATGTCTGAGGTTTCAATCGATTCGTTATGTCCGGGAAGTGTCCGGGCGACACTGATGGGCTACATTTTGATGTCTGAGGTTTCAATCGATTCGTTATGTCCGGGAAGTGTCCGGGTGACACTGATGGGCTACATTTTGATGTCTGAGGTTTCAATCGATTCGTTATGTCCGGGAAGTGTCCGGGTGACACTGATGGGCTACATTTTGATGTCTGAGGTTTCAATCGATTCGTTATGTCCGGGAAGTGTCCGGGTGACACTGATGGGCTACATTTTGATGTCTGAGGTTTCAATCGATTCGTTATGTCCGGGAAGTGTCCGGGTGACACTGATGGGCTACATTTTGATGTCTGAGGTTTCAATCGATTCGTTATGTCCGGGAAGTGTCCGGGTGACACTGATGGGCTACATTTTGATGTCTGAGGTTTCAATCGATTCGTTATGTCCGGGAAGTGTCCGGGTGACACTGATGGGCTACATTTTGATGTCTGAGGTTTCAATCGATTCGTTATGTCCGGGAAGTGTCCGGGTGACATACTGATGGGCTACATTTTGATGTCTGAGGTTTCAATCGATTCGTTATGTCCGGGAAGTGTCCGGGTGACACTGATGGGCTACATTTTGATGTCTGAGGTTTCAATCGATTCGTTATGTCCGGGAAGTGTCCGGGTGACACTGATGGGCTACATTTTGATGTCTGAGGTTTCAATCGATTCGTTATGTCCGGGAAGTGTCCGGGTGACACTGATGGGCTACATTTTGATGTCTGAGGTTTCAATCGATTCGTTATGTCCGGGAAGTGTCCGGGTGACACTGATGGGCTACATTTTGATGTCTGAGGTTTCAATCGATTCGTTATGTCCGGGAAGTGTCCGGGTGACATACTGATGGGCTACATTTTGATGTCTGAGGTTTCAATCGATTCGTTATGTCCGGGAAGTGTCCGGGTGACACTGATGGGCTACATTTTGATGTCTGAGGTTTCAATCGATTCGTTATGTCCGGGAAGTGTCCGGGTGACACTGATGGGCTACATTTTGATGTCTGAGGTTTCAATCGATTCGTTATGTCCGGGAAGTGTCCGGGTGACATACTGATGGGCTACATTTTGATGTCTGAGGTTTCAATCGATTCGTTATGTCCGGGAAGTGTCCGGGCGACACTGATGGGCTACATTTTGATGTCTGAGGTTTCAATCGATTCGTTATGTCCGGGAAGTGTCCGGGTGACACTGATGGGCTACATTTTGATGTCTGAGGTTTCAATCGATTCGTTATGTCCGGGAAGTGTCCGGGTGACATACTGATGGGCTACATTTTGATGTCTGAGGTTTCAATCGATTCGTTATGTCCGGGAAGTGTCCGGGTGACACTGATGGGCTACATTTTGATGTCTGAGGTTTCAATCGATTCGTTATGTCCGGGAAGTGTCCGGGTGACACTGATGGGCTACATTTTGATGTCTGAGGTTTCAATCGATTCGTTATGTCCGGGAAGTGTCCGGGTGACATACTGATGGGCTACATTTTGATGTCTGAGGTTTCAATCGATTCGTTATGTCCGGGAAGTGTCCGGGTGACACTGATGGGCTACATTTTGATGTCTGAGGTTTCAATCGATTCGTTATGTCCGGGAAGTGTCCGGGTGACATACTGATGGGCTACATTTTGATGTCTGAGGTTTCAATCGATTCGTTATGTCCGGGAAGTGTCCGGGTGACACTGATGGGCTACATTTTTATGTCTGAGGTTTCAATCGATTCGTTATGTCCGGGAAGTGTCCGGGTGACACTGATGGGCTACATTTTGATGTCTGAGGTTTCAATCGATTCGTTATGTCCGGGAAGTGTCCGGGTGACATACTGATGGGCTACATTGTGATGTCTGAGGTTTCAATCGATTCGTTATGTCCGGGAAGTGTCCGGGTGACACTGATGGGCTACATTTTGATGTCTGAGGTTTCAATCGATTCGTTATGTCCGGGAAGTGTCCGGGTGACACTGATGGGCTACATTTTGATGTCTGAGGTTTCAATCGATTCGTTATGTCCGGGAAGTGTCCGGGTGACATACTGATGGGCTACATTTTGATGTCTGAGGTTTCAATCGATTCGTTATGTCCGGGAAGTGTCCGGGTGACACTGATGGGCTACATTTTGATGTCTGAGGTTTCAATCGATTCGTTATGTCCGGGAAGTGTCCGGGTGACATACTGATGGGCTACATTTTGATGTCTGAGGTTTCAATCGATTCGTTATGTCCGGGAAGTGTCCGGGTGACACTGATGGGCTACATTTTGATGTCTGAGGTTTCAATCGATTCGTTATGTCCGGGAAGTGTCCGGGTGACATACTGATGGGCTACATTTTGATGTCTGAGGTTTCAATCGATTCGTTATGTCCGGGAAGTGTCCGGGTGACATACTGATGGGCTACATTTTGATGTCTGAGGTTTCAATCGATTCGTTATGTCCGGGAAGTGTCCGGGTGACACTGATGGGCTACATTTTGATGTCTGAGGTTTCAATCGATTCGTTATGTCCGGGAAGTGTCCGGGCGACACTGATGGGCTACATTTTGATGTCTGAGGTTTCAATCGATTCGTTATGTCCGGGAAGTGTCCGGGTGACATACTGATGGGCTACATTTTGATGTCTGAGGTTTCAATCGATTCGTTATGTCCGGGAAGTGTCCGGGCGACACTGATGGGCTACATTTTGATGTCTGAGGTTTCAATCGATTCGTTATGTCCGGGAAGTGTCCGGGTGACATACTGATGGGCTACATTTTGATGTCTGAGGTTTCAATCGATTCGTTATGTCCGGGAAGTGTCCGGGCGACACTGATGGGCTACATTTTGATGTCTGAGGTTTCAATCGATTCGTTATGTCCGGGAAGTGTCCGGGTGACATACTGATGGGCTACATTTTGATGTCTGAGGTTTCAATCGATTCGTTATGTCCGGGAAGTGTCCGGGCGACACTGATGGGCTACATTTTGATGTCTGAGGTTTCAATCGATTCGTTATGTCCGGGAAGTGTCCGGGTGACATACTGATGGGCTACATTTTGATGTCTGAGGTTTCAATCGATTCGTTATGTCCGGGAAGTGTCCGGGCGACACTGATGGGCTACATTTTGATGTCTGAGGTTTCAATCGATTCGTTATGTCCGGGAAGTGTCCGGGCGACACTGATGGGCTACATTTTGATGTCTGAGGTTTCAATCGATTCGTTATGTCCGGGAAGTGTCCGGGCGACACTGATGGGCTACATTTTGATGTCTGAGGTTTCAATCGATTCGTTATGTCCGGGAAGTGTCCGGGTGACACTGATGGGCTACATTTTGATGTCTGAGGTTTCAATCGATTCGTTATGTCCGGGAAGTGTCCGGGCGACACTGATGGGCTACATTTTGATGTCTGAGGTTTCAATCGATTCGTTATGTCCGGGAAGTGTCCGGGCGACACTGATGGGCTACATTTTGATGTCTGAGGTTTCAATCGATTCGTTATGTCCGGGAAGTGTCCGGGCGACACTGATGGGCTACATTTTGATGTCTGAGGTTTCAATCGATTCGTTATGTCCGGGAAGTGTCCGGGTGACATACTGATGGGCTACATTTTGATGTCTGAGGTTTCAATCGATTCGTTATGTCCGGGAAGTGTCCGGGCGACACTGATGGGCTACATTTTGATGTCTGAGGTTTCAATCGATTCGTTATGTCCGGGAAGTGTCCGGGCGACACTGATGGGCTACATTTTGATGTCTGAGGTTTCAATCGATTCGTTATGTCCGGGAAGTGTCCGGGCGACACTGATGGGCTACATTTTGATGTCTGAGGTTTCAATCGATTCGTTATGTCCGGGAAGTGTCCGGGCGACACTGATGGGCTACATTTTGATGTCTGAGGTTTCAATCGATTCGTTATGTCCGGGAAGTGTCCGGGCGACACTGATGGGCTACATTTTGATGTCTGAGGTTTCAATCGATTCGTTATGTCCGGGAAGTGTCCGGGTGACATACTGATGGGCTACATTTTGATGTCTGAGGTTTCAATCGATTCGTTATGTCCGGGAAGTGTCCGGGTGACATACTGATGGGCTACATTTTGATGTCTGAGGTTTCAATCGATTCGTTATGTCCGGGAAGTGTCCGGGCGACACTGATGGGCTACATTTTGATGTCTGAGGTTTCAATCGATTCGTTATGTCCGGGAAGTGTCCGGGCGACACTGATGGGCTACATTTTGATGTCTGAGGTTTCAATCGATTCGTTATGTCCGGGAAGTGTCCGGGCGACACTGATGGGCTACATTTTGATGTCTGAGGTTTCAATCGATTCGTTATGTCCGGGAAGTGTCCGGGCGACACTGATGGGCTACATTTTGATGTCTGAGGTTTCAATCGATTCGTTATGTCCGGGAAGTGTCCGGGCGACACTGATGGGCTACATTTTGATGTCTGAGGTTTCAATCGATTCGTTATGTCCGGGAAGTGTCCGGGCGACACTGATGGGCTACATTTTGATGTCTGAGGTTTCAATCGATTCGTTATGTCCGGGAAGTGTCCGGGCGACACTGATGGGCTACATTTTGATGTCTGAGGTTTCAATCGATTCGTTATGTCCGGGAAGTGTCCGGGCGACACTGATGGGCTACATTTTGATGTCTGAGGTTTCAATCGATTCGTTATGTCCGGGAAGTGTCCGGGTGACACTGATGGGCTACATTTTGATGTCTGAGGTTTCAATCGATTCGTTATGTCCGGGAAGTGTCCGGGAAGTGTCCGGGAAGTGTCCGGGAAGTGTCCGGGAAGTGTCCGGGAAGTGTCCGGGCGACACTGATGGGCTACATTTTGATGTCTGAGGTTTCAATCGATTCGTTATGTCCGGGAAGTGTCCGGGAAGTGTCCGGGAAGTGTCCGGGAAGTGTCCGGGAAGTGTCCGGGAAGTGTCCGGGAAGTGTCCGGGAAGTGTCCGGGAAGTGTCCGGGAAGTGTCCGGGAAGTGTCCGGGAAGTGTCCGGGAAGTGTCCGGGAAGTGTCCGGGAAGTGTCCGGGAAGTGTCCGGGAAGTGTCCGGGAAGTGTCCGGGAAGTGTCCGGGAAGTGTCCGGGAAGTGTCCGGGAAGTGTCCGGGAAGTGTCCGGGAAGTGTCCGGGAAGTGTCCGGGAAGTGTCCGGGTGACACACTGATGGGCTATATTTTACGCGAACAAAATCAAGATGACTTATATTAATATATTCAATTTTTGACGTGATAACGTCTTATAAATCGATGAACACCGGCTGCACGCACGAAAAAGTGTCACGTTCCGCCTGAGCCTGAGAGTGCAAGCGAGAGCGCGGAACAACCGATAGAGAACCACGATCGGCCCAAGTGTTGGCTTGTGACACATTTAGTCATCAATGTTTCTTTATGACGTTATCACGTAAAACTATCGTCCGTAAACCGACTATACGGACAACCAATTTTTTTTGCGTAGTCGGGTTACGGTTATTAACATTTTTTCTTCTGTGTATTTCATTTAACCACATCCTCATATAGCTGGCCGTTGTCCACGATCTTCATCTTTATGAATTTCCTCGAGAAAATGTGATTTTATTTTCCAATCAATCAATCTTCATTTTGCCAAAATTGTAAGTCAAAATGAAGATTGACCCTCAATTTCATCTTAATTTCATCAATTTCAATACACAAAATCTTTAAAAACATAATATTACACAAACCAGGGTTGGTTGGTGTTCAGGAGCTATGCTTATCCTGAATTTCTTAAGTAGCTTCAAGAATACCTATTATTATAAATATTATATAAATTATTAGTATACCTATTATTCTCCTCCAATTGTCAAATCTCCGAGGTATCAATTTCAACCCGCGCCCGCAGCAACAGGATGTCAGGTAAATATAGTCCAGCCATAGACTCACATGTCGGGGGCGTTTTAAATATTCAATTTACACATAAGTATAAATAGATAATTATGTAATTATGTGTAGGTAAACACAATTATTCAACAAGAAGTACCTATTTGCACAGCCATCCATCGCGTCCCCTGTTGAAAAAGCATGTTACTACTCTTGAATTGAAGAACTTGCTCAAATGGCAACGGTTCGTTGACCCCCGAGATGTGATCATCGCGTAGGTAGGTACTGGCTGACACTGGGTAAAGCCAAGTCATTCCTCGTGATCACTGTGCCATTGCCGATAGGTCAAGACACTTGTCAAAGTTAAGCTTGATTCATACGTAACTGTTCAATTAAGTGCGATGCCGCCCGCGCGTTGCGCTGTCGCCGAGTTTTTTGTGCGGCTCATCATCATCATCATCATCATCATCATCAGTCCATCAACGGCACTGCTGAGATGAAAGGTTATGGGCTCTGTAGTCCACTACGCTGGTCAAGTGTGGATTGGCAGGCTGCACACTCCTTTTGAGAAAATAACCGTCAGGAAAGTGATATTTAATTGCTTAAAATTACTGAGAGACATGCTCACGCTTATTGCTAGCAAATGTGAACCGCTGCAGAACATGCTTGAACATGTCTGTACTTTTAAACTCAGAAAACGTAACTCTGGAAAATCAGTGCTGAGTGCCTGCGGTCAAACCCCGGACCCATCGAAGAGGAAACTCCTAACCACTAAGCTATCGCGGCTGCTACGGCGCACTCGGGATGTAAGCCCGGCTCAGCTCGTCGTATCGCCATCAATCAACGGGCGATATAAGCTGAGTTACAGCCGCTAGCCGCGTAGCCGCGTAGCCGCGTAGCCGCGTAGCCGCGTAGCCGCGTAGCCGCTAGCCGGCGCGCGGCTCACAACCGACTGTGAAGATGGATGATAATGCGCTTCCTGCGCCGGAATAAATACAACGTGACCGCGCGCAAATACTTAATATTCTGTATGAATATTCTTTATGAACAGCCGCTATTCTTTTTGATATAGATGTGTAACTTCATTAGGGATTATTCCCATACAAGTGTAAATTAAAAATTTAAGACATCCCCAACATGTGAATCTGTCTATGGCCGGACTATGTGCGATATACCTGACATCCCGTTACCCAGTATGCTGTTCCATTATCAGATCCTCCTCCTCGATGCTCGATCATCATGTATCTAACACCTACTCATTGAGACCATTCTAATGAGCCCAAACAACTATATCTGTTGTAAATCGCTGAGGAGTTGGGTATCCCGCAGACTTGATGATGCAGCATCAGCTCAAGGGTACCAGGCCTCGGAAAGACAAAAAAGAAGGGTTATGTTTTTAGCAGTCTATGTGTGTAATATGTGTAGCGAACTACTGAGCCGATTTTGATGAATGACGTGACAATCGATTCGTTATGATTTATGATAAAGGTGACATCTAGACTACATTTTATATGAACATCAATATGACTGATGTTACTTCCAATTCTCCGCGGTACAATTTTTTTTAAGAAAAACTTTGGCTTGTGCCGCCCGCCAGTCACGTAAAACTATCCGTAAACCGTTCGTAGTCCGTAAACCGACTTTACAGACAACCAAATTTTTTAGTGCAGCCTGTTACCGTATAAATCTGTGCATACAGTATGGAATAGAATAGAAATATTTTTTATTCAAATAAACTTTCTTACAAGTGCTTTTGATTCGTCTGAAATGAGTCTACCACTCTGAGTGTCCTAAGGAACGAGTGGAGGAAGGAGTGAGTCAGTCTGAGTGTCCTAAGGAACGCACTATGCACAGATCTATACGGGCATCTATTCATAGACAACCCGCCCACGTGTCCACAGACCTGTTATATAACGTGACAAAAAGCATCGATGCCGGAAGAGCCGCTCCGAGAGAGCGCCATTGTTATCGCCAAAGACGGGCGGAAACCGCTTTGTGTCCTTATCACGATAGGACGGGATAGAATGAGGCCGCCCGCGCCGGGCGCTGCTGTATCTCGGCACTTCGCTACGACTAGTTGAGATTACGTTCCATAGCACCTACTGCTAAACGTAACAATAGGTAGACAAGTGTCAATTGAATATTTAAAACATCCCCGACATGTGAATCTATGGCCGGACTATGTACATATACCTGACACCCTGTTACCCAGTTTTCTGCACCACCATCAGATTCTTCTCCTCGATCCTCGATCATCATCTATCTAACACCTACTCATTGAGACCATTCTAATGAGCTCGAACACCCCATATACCAATCTGCTGTAAGTTGCTGAGGAGTTGGGTATCTTCATTTAAACTTCTTCATATAATTTCACTTCAATTAGGTACAATTTCAATTATTCAAATCCAAAACCATTTATTTCATGTAGGCCAAATTTTAGCACTTATGATAAGTCAATAGTCATGAATATACCACTGGTTCGGAAAGCTGATTCTGCTGAGAAGAGCCGGAAAGAAACTCAGCAAATAAAATTCAACAAAAAACTGATTATTCACCTTTTAAGTAAGCTAAGGAAGAACAGAGCATCCTGTAGATCTTTAAACGTTTCCGGCCTAAACACATGAATCCACTTCATGTATTAGCTTTAAGGTAAACACGGCTATTCAGAAGTTAGTAAGAAATATGACGCTAGAAAAACATTGTGTAAGAATTAGTGACCTCCTTCAATTTATCATGGAATATTTATAGAGGCCAACAAAACATTACTTATGATAGGTATCCGGTGTGATCAGAGTATCATCTTCAGTAATGTGTCATCGAGTGCGTACACATTAGATTTAAATAACGAAATAAGAAGACTTTCATACTATACTAGGGTGGACTTAAAGCCGTCTGGATACAGCATAGAACGGCACATTGATAGCTAGGCATAGAAAGGTATTTCCAAGTAAGCGTATCCAGAAAATGTCCTCTCTCTCACAACGATCATAATTATACTAAATGGTTACACACACAACATTCTAAAATTAGGTAGGTAGATATTTACTAATACTGATGACAGTGTATGCTTGGCTTTACTGTCATGCTAAATCTCAAAACACGAGTCACGATTTGATGCCAAATGCGGGTATCTGCTGACACAAGCGACTCTATAGTGCGAGAGTGTAGAGCTGGAGTGAAGTCCAAACAAAATATTATTACATTTGGCTCTGTATCTAATTGCCCTTGCTATGACCTAGCAAAACCATGAGAACATAGATTAGGTATGTAGAATGAAGTCTACTAAATAGGACAAAATGGATATTATACTTCACAATCTCTGAACTAAGCTAAATTGTAAGCTGCTGGGAGTCTCTGTCAGGGAACTGTCAGGGAGCTTCTGAAAGGGATAGTATGAGATTAAACCAGTTAAGATTAGACCAGTCCATTATTTAGTTTAGAACATAGATTTAGGTAGTCGCTACACTGTATGAGCGGTAGCGACCACCTCCTAAAGCTATGGTATAAAATATAGATTCGTCGTGATCTTAGAACGACGACGTACTGCATTTTACTAACTTTATAACAGTACAACCATTTTAATTAGTTTCTGACATTGTTTTGTCATAACTTTCTAAAAAAAATGTGTAGTTTAATTGCTACAGATTTTTTATTATTTAAATTTAGTTAAATTATTTCAAATGTATTAATAAAATATATAAGTATAAATATTTCAAATGAATTAATAAAATGCAGATCCGTCGTTGTTCTACGATCACGACGAGCTGTAGAATTATCTCAAAACTATTGCTGCGTCAATGCATTTTAACCAATAGCACGAGAGTGTCAGCCAGTTAGAGGTGACTGCAGCAACCGTTTAGACTTTAGAAGATATCGCAACCGAATCAGCAACATTATCTATTCCAACAAACATTACTATCTTTTTAGAGTTCCGTATCCAAAGGATGCAAATGGGAGACCATTGCTAAGCCTCCGCTGTCCGTCCATCCGTCCGTCTGTCCGTCTGCCAGCGGGCTGTATCTCAAGAACCGTAAAAGACTTGTTTCGTAGACTCGTCAAACTAATTTAATATAACACCCATCATTTTCCCTCGGGGTTAAAAATAAAGTTATAAACATGTTATAAATTATTTATAGAGGGTCTCCTGACAATAAACTTTTGTTTTTGCTCGATCTTAATAGGTATAATGGCTATCGTACACAATTTAACAATTGTGTACGATAGTTCGGAACCCTTGGTGTACAAATCCGACTCGCACGTGACCAGTTTTTTGTGATAGTCAAGTAAGTGGTCACTAGTCATTAGAAAATTTATAATAATAGATACTCATTTGCAACGAGGATGACCACTAAAAACTATCAGTCAAATGAGGATTTAAAATATCACTACTACTTTAAAATGACTATTTTATGAGCCATCCAAATATGTAAAACCACTCACCGAATAATCACGTCATTTCCTAATCAAAGAACTGGTTAAGCGAGTATCAAAACACTCTTTAAATAGGGTCCCGTAGTCGTGCTAGTAATTTCTTTGGCAAGGATAATAATTAATAATTAATCACACAAATCACAATATTATAAAGGGGAAAGTTAGAGTGTATGTTTGTTACTGGTTCACGCTAAAACTACTGAACGGATTTGGCTGAAATTTGGATTGGAGACAGACTGGACTAACATAGGCTACATATATTTTAATCCCGGAAAATTAAAGGGTTCCCGCGGGAATCAAAAACCTCAATCCACGCGTCTCAGGCATCATCTAGTAAACACTAATGTATTGGTTTTTTAGAATGGCCATATCACCTTCCAAGTTAATCCGTTACCATCTTACACCGCATCGTCACTTGGCTTGGCTCCCATCGGGTGAGACCGCGGGCAAAAAAAAAATCCCAGTTGGTAAGCTTGAATGCAGCCAGTTGAAGCATTATCCGTGTTTCCTGCCACCTACATCTTGAGTACCTTCAAGGCAAGAGTGAATAGGCATTTTCTAGGCAAGCGCGGTCCAACCTAGACCTCAGCAGTTTTCATCATTGATTGTCGTTGACAACATAAATCTATGGTTGAAAACAAAGAACACAAGTCAAAGTCTATCTCGCATGTAGTCGTAATTCCTAGTTCCACGATATCGTAATAAAAAAATGCTGACGTGCAAATAAAAACGTTCAGGAAGTCTTAACAAAACAGATGTTATTGAATAATTCGCTAAATACTCATTCGCACAGGTTCGTGTGGCAATTTCCATGTAAGTAATTATTTATTTTGCTTACAACAACAGTAGTTTGTTTGTACTTATGTGTATTATGTTATGGTTATGTTGTGTTGTGTTGAATCTTTATTCGTCAGCGAGTGAATGTTTACAGTTGCTTTTTGTACCGTGATTTTGTAAACAGAATTCGTTGAAATACAATAAATTGATTCGAGTATGTTGTTTGTTTCGTTGTTTTCGTTATTTAATTGACAGGCAACTTGTATGTCTGAGTTTTGTAATTTATAAAAACAAATAATTTTCTAAAGCCGCATCCACATCCAAATATTTTCTTGGTGAGCTTCAATATAAAATTAAAGTGGTGGTGGTGCTGTAAATACTACAGTTTTCCAATCAGCTTTCGTCGCTAATTTCACAAGTTCTTCGTCTGGTGGGATGCTTTGGTCGTGGCTAGTTCCCACTCACCACGCTGCCGTCACAGACCACCAAGTGATTTAGCGTTCCGGAACTATGACGTCTAGAAGCCGATGGGGTTTTATTAAAACTGCCATACTCAGCTCCAAATACTGACTGATTTCTGGCCAAAGCCGAAGGTAACTCCTCCGTAAGAAATTCCTTACAAGATTGAATAAAATAATATTTTTTAAAAATCCTCCGCTGTAGAGACGAGGTTGGGAAGTAATTTAATATATTCACATTATGCACGAGAACAATCTCGCATAATCGCTGGTAACTGTATAATTTCTCATTTTAATCCCAGGAAGGTAACATCCGAGTTAATGGAAGCGAAATGAAATGAGTAAAAGGGGGTGGAAGTAGCGGGAGCGGGGAATTTTCTTCGAAGATAGTTAATTAACTTAACTAATGAACCCGCGAACCGGTGTGATAAGCCAACTTTCTAGCATTATCATCGATTTCGATCGATCATAGGTACGGTTTCCACCGGGTAACCACACTTGGGGGTCTAATGGTGAGCGTGACTGATGGGCTCATTGAGGTTGAAGTCCAAGACAGGTGTCTCTGAACTTCCTAAAAAACTTTACATACCTACCAGTGGTAGAGTATCAACAAACGGACCGACTTGGCGTTTAAAAACACTAAACGCTAGCCTAGATCTCGAGTCTGCATAGCAGATGCAAACGGAGTGTGAAATGTGGTAGGGACTCCAGTAGAGAGATGAAATAAGTCGCATTTACTGAGTCGCAAAAAACGCAGGAGATATTAATGTGGCACATGGGTGTGAACAAACAAAGGTACACTCTCCATCCCATCGCTCTCATAGTTCAATGGGATGGTTATTCGATACGAGAATTCACAGAAATAAACATGTTTTGTTTTGGGTCTTGAAAGAACCTCATTCATTATTATGCGGCCTAAATAAGTTAGCTACGAGACTAGCAATAAAGTGCTGCGTTTTAACGTCTCATCATTACCATCGGCCACCAACGAGTCTCTTTTTAAAATGAGAAGAATTTCGGTAGGGCAGTAAGGCTAAAGTAACCTACCAAGCTAGCAAATTGCGGGTTGGTACACGTCAAACACCTTTGATAACATTATGGAGAACTCTCAGGCGTGCAGGTTTCGTCACGATGTTTTCCTTCACCGCTGAAGCGAGAGCGTTTCAGTGTTTGCTCATTATAGAATGCCACGTTGTTCCTATATCGGCTTCAGGCTGTCATATATGCGTGGTCACGGCATCACGCGCGCTCGCGTGAAGTCACGTCGCTCGCTAGTTAGTAACCAACGCGCTGCACTAGATCGCACTGTGATAACTTAGGCTACTTTCATTTCATTTAATTGCTTGTGTGACGTCTTAATCTTGCTAAGTAATCTGCACTAGATATTTATATACTAATATAAGCTAAGCAGGCACTATAAAGTGGTGTAGAATTACTTATTCTTAAATTAATTTTGAAACTTAGATACTTACTTACAAGCCAAATGGTTTTAAGTTGCCATACAATTTGTTACTAGCTTATTTAAGTCAAATATTGTTACAATTCGCTGTTGATTTTCCGATACTAAATAAAATAATAAGCAGTGATAGCCTAGTGGTTAGGACTGTGATCTCCTATCCGGGAGGTCGCAGGTTTGATCCCGGGTCCGCATCTCTGACTTTTCGGAGTCAAGTGCGTTTAAGCAATTAAATATCACACGCTCGAACGGTGAAGGAAAACATCGTGAGGAAACCTGCACACCTGAGAGTTCTTCATAGTTCTAGAAGGTGTGTGAAGTCCGCCAATTCGCATTGGGCCAGCGTGGTGGACTATGGCCTATAACCCTTCTCTGAGAGGAGACCTCGCTCAGTAGTGAGACTTTGATGGGTTGCTAATGATGATGATGATTAAATAAAATAAAAAATATAAATAAAATAAAATAAAGAGGAAGATCTTCACTGACATTAGGCACATAATATGGCGATTAAATATTTATTATGTCTGTTGGAAATCTCGATATTTCCGACGGTATTGCGATGTTGAGAGATATTGAGGTTCAAGCTGTTATGGGCAGAGCAATAAAGATAGAGTAATAGCTACTACGTTTACAGGCAGGGCTATCAAGGAGAAAAAGAATGTAACTTGCCTGAATACATCTCATTAAGCCCTAAGAAGTTTTTATTGGGTATCTAAATCAAATCAACAACATTGTTTAGACTTTAGAGCCTCAATATCCCAATGTTTAACGGTGTGGACTAAAAACTAAAACGTCGACAGTTCGATTAACACCCTTTGGACATTGTGGTACCCTCTCCTAGCGCAAGCTTTACAAACTATTCTAGTCAAGGCACCGTTAATTCCAAGAAAAATTTAAAAATCACAGACCAATATGCGTGTGATAATTATTTAAATCCATTTAAATAGAAAACATTTTATCAAATTACCTCAATTAACTTTTAAATAACAATTAAGAAAATAATTCATATCTATATTAGAGATAAGCCCAGTGCAGTGGCTAGAGCTTACTCGTAACAAGAGCGATAAATATTCACCTTTTATATTCAAAGTTATGTAAATGTGAGGCAGGTGACCATTTAAATGTAATTCACCCCTTTCGTGCCATTCGTTACGATTGTTACCGTTTTTTTGATCTATGGGTTAGACTTTAGAGTAAACAACACGACGTTTAGCTTTACACAAAGTAAATGAAGCTTAATGCTACCTATTTTTTTGGAGTTTACTCCTTAAGAATCGATTTTCATATATAAGGCGCCCGGTATGAGAAAAATTCGAGGAGTAAAATCTACTTATGAATGACCTCGTTACGTTTTTCACAACCATGCAAATTTCTACCCTAACGTTGAGTAAATAAGGTTGGTTTTCGCTTGAGTTGTGTCTATGGTCCGAATGCGAAAGATCGCTTCGGGAAGCCGAGCGCGTACCGATCGGGTCCGAGCGGCGCCGAGACGCAGCGAGCGCCGCGAATGCATTACGACCGATGTTTAGACAATCGTATTTAAGGAGTAAACTCCAGTCGTGCGTCGGAGCTGACACACACACTTTTTTTTATTCAAAGACAAGATATAGTCCTTGACTCCGATCTCACTTGATGGTAAGTGACGATGTTAGTTCAGTAGTTTCTATTTAGGCCCGCTCGACTTCAACAAATGTATATTTATACAAACTAAAATTATTTTTATACTTTGTAGTGGCGTTAGAAGTTAGAGGTCTTCTGAAAAAAATAATTTTATATTTTCTTAGCTATTAGCATTAAAATACACCGTACAAAGAAATCCTGCGTGGATAAAGTCGGAGATAACATGAAGATAAGTGAATTCCGCACATACCGTACCTGCAGCTTACTGAAATCGAATGTGGGAGCATCGGTGGCGGGCGGCGAGCGACTAGCGAGTGCAGCAATTAAAATTATACAATCTTTACAACTGCCACCGGGTACCGGGTAGCCGGTGTAAGGCTACTGGCACACTTGTGCGAATGGCTTTTTAGCATTTTATAGCTTTTTGAACTGCCTCGTTGGTCTAGCTCTAGCGGTTAGCAAGTGCGACTGCGGATGACGAGGTCCCTGGTTCGATTCCCGGGGTGGGCCAAACAATGTATTGAGTATTTCTGACAAGAAATTCACAGTACCTACCAGCCCGGAGTTAGGAAGTTGGCGGTGCGTCACTCTCCGGTCGTGTCGGATTTCCGTCCCATCAGACTTGAGAGTGAGAACAGAGAGTGCACCTGTGTTCGCACATAGATATACTTGTGCACTATAATATCTCTCGCGCAGATGGCTAATCTCTGAGGAGATTGGCCGCCGAGACCGGATTCGGCCAGGATGACATTATTATTATTAGCTTTATGATAGATGCAACAAAGTCCATACCACAAGTGTAAATTATAAAAAAATTTATAAACCAAGCTTTTAGTCTAGCTTCATAATCAGACCCTGGATATCACCGAGGATCAGAGTACTTGTCAAGACCAATCAAACGAGCCCAAACTCGATGGGGTAACGCATCATAGAGTCCCAAATCCCCATAGCCACTTTCCTTTCCCATCATCAGCTCCATATCACAATAATATTGCGTTGCCATCATACACATGCATAATTTCAGTAAGTGGTTGGAGGAGTACCTACTGCTTTATTTAAGAGAACTTCAAAACGTGCCAACAAAACCGATAAGTACTAAGTAGCATAAGTACCTATGATGTCATTTGTGACGTAGAAGCAATTTACAAAGAATCCATGAACCAATTTATTTTAGTAAGCAAATATTTTAACATTCTTTCTCGTTAGTCGTTAATTCTCTTGAAGGTTGAGCGTCTACATTATTATTCTTTTTTGTATTTAAATACAACAAAGAGACAATAAAAGCAATTGTTATCAAAACTACGTTGAAACCTTTTCATAAGCCTCTTATATTCGTGGCAACTGGGTACTTGAGACGCAAGTTCGCGGTTTATTAAAACAGGGCCAAGAGGCTTTGTTACGTCTTTGTTACTGATAATTTTCCACTTTCCAGAGCGCTATATTTCAAAGGATTTCAGATTTCAGAGAAAATAGGTAAACTACTTTTAAGCTTTCGCCCACGAGAAGTACTTTAAATGTTTTGCTACTTGTAGAAAACAAACGAGATTTGAACGAATCTGGGCACCGGTATCAATCTTCTCAGAAATTACCCATCTACGTGGGGTATCATATCCCACGTAGATGGCTAATATTATAGTGAACATGACGTGTATGAGTGTATGCGCAAACCCAGGTGCACATTCTATTCCCTTAGTGTCATAGTCCGATGGGGTGGAATTCTGACACTACTGGAGAGGTCAAGCGCAGAACCACCACGGCTTTACGTGCTTTTCGAGGTACAGGACTTAACACACCGCTTCGTTCCTAACTCCGGGCTATAGCTGACACTTTTAAATTTTTCACAGAAAACTCCTTTTGACAGCAACTGAATCCGGGACCTCGTCACCCGCAATCGAACGTGCCAACCATTAGTCCTAGGACGCAATTCCAATATTAGTATCGACGACATTGCAGTGTCTGCTATGAGTTTCGGTTTAAACCGTCGTAAAAGTGTGGGGTGGGCCGAGGTATTGATATTCATGTGATGCAGGCAGCAGTAGTGTCGGCCCGCATCCGCCGGTGATGCGACGCAGGCCCTGCTCTACTGACGCTGCAGTCGGCGCGTCGACGCGCCATCCATCGCCATAGCTACGAGTATATATCTCTGCCTATTACTAAACATTCGTTTTTGAACAAGAAACATGATAATATTTTTCTCACCAAACTCCTGTAGGTAAGGTTGGTAGGTGATTACCGCTTTTCTGATAATTTTGTAAATAAATCAGTGAAACCATCAGCAATAGAAAAAGCCAACATTTTTGTAAGATCAACCTGACCCTGAGGGACGTCTAACAAATCTCCCTTACGGATCCAACTAAAGGATTTTTTTATACATTAATAAAATTGATAAGTAAGTACTTTTAATTATTACCTATATCTCCAACGGTGTTTGTTCGAATTTATTATATTGTTCGCTATCTACAAAATAAATTATACTTCTCTATTAATAATTAAATGCATGTTTTAATTAGTAATCGTGCCAAATTACAAAATATAGCAAGCGTGAATTATTTCATTCGTTAAATTAAAATAAACCGTTACGACCATTTCGTTTCTGCGGTTTTACCAAATAACAAATAACAAATAACAAATAACAAATAACAAATAACAAATAACAAATAGGATAATTTTGGAATTGTAAAACCAAAACCTATTGTTTACAGAGCGAGCGACGCGGCGGCGGCGGCCGGCGGCGGCAGTGAGGGTGTGCTTCCACGGACTTCTCCCCGACACGTTAAGAGCAGTACTACAGTAGACGGACGGACCTCAAATAACATTTCTATATAAAACATATACATATTAACATCATTTCAACAGTTGTACATAGGTCTCTTGAGCTCCATTGTATTATGGGGTCTTGGAAAGTAGATCGACAACTGTAATGTGTCGCTTCTAGTTGCTAAAAAACTGATTGAAAAAGTAGTTACATATCACTAATTTCGTTGCTGACCTGGCCGTGGTCCGTTTGGCCGTGGTATAATCTGGTCAACACTCTCAAGGTTCGAGCCCCGCCGGCCTCGAAATTTTTAAATGTATTTTTTTTTAAACTGTGCGACCCTGAGCCGTCTTCAGTAATCGCATAGAATAGAATAGAATAGAAATATTTATTATTCAAATAAACTTTTACAAGTGCTTTTGAATAGTCGATGAATCTACCACTGGTTCGGAATGCCCTTCCTGCCGAGAAGAACCAGCAAGAAACTCGGCGGTTGCTCTTTTCAAAACAAATTTACAATACAGTAAATGCTATGCTATATATGCAGTGTTTCCACAATGAGGAAAGTTCCAAAAATGCATACCGACTAACTTCTATCTTAAGATGGGCAGACATAAAGTAGCCCCATTCCCGCCGGTGGCACCCATTAGGCATTAGTACGTGACTAAGTTTCGAATCCGGATCCGTAATGAATCTAACGCAAATGTATTATTCATTGCCATGCATGTTTTGCAAACGACGGTTTGCTTCTGTGTGTATCTTGTGTACCGCATTTGTTTTTATGAAATTATCTATGTGACTAAAGTCCCAAGTATTGCATAGTACAGTAGGATTTAACTTGCTGACTAACTCTGGATAATATTGTTCAGTTGCCTAGACCTGTCAAATCCGCATTTTGTTTATAAATGCGGGCTTGAGAGTTTTTCATTGGCAACTTTCCATTGTTATCCACAGCCACTAGAAAGATGTCAAAAATAGAGAATACCACTGCTGTTCTTTTCTCTTATTGACCGAGCGAAGCGAGGTCTCTGAGTTAACTAGAGCGATTTGCACTTGTCCGTCCGTCCGTCCGTCCGTCTGTCAGAGCCTTATAACTTTTGAATTACTGAACGTAATTACTTCAAATTTAGATATAATATGTAAACCAATGGCCTCCAGCCGAAAATGGCTTAAAAAGTTATAAAAATCTTTATTTCAGGGGGGCTCTCATAGAAGCGAATGCGAAGTAAAAAAAAAAATATCGCGTTACATAAAATTGTTACGTATCATTTTAAAGATAATTTTGAACTGAGTACAAAAATATTTTTTTTTTAATTTTTCCCTTAAAATTGACGAAATGGGGGGCTTTCAAAGTGGCGATTTTATACGCTCGCTTGAAGACGCTCTCTAGGAAAATCCGCTATGGATTTTCAAACTGATTTTATGTTTTTAGGTCACTTATATCCTGTACTTGAACAACAAATACTAAAATTATATGAATATTATAAAGAAACGAGATTATTTAATTTTTAATGTACATCAGTAATTCATATAGCATCAACATAGCTTCACAATAATGCTAATAGATGGCGCAGTCAGTAACTATTCCCATGGAACTACGAGTTACGACTAACGACCTATCCCAAAAACAGTTTTGCGTCGACCATTATTATTTAGTTACTTATTATAATACAATAATTGTATTGTAATTTTTTTTGTACCATATTATTCAATTAAAATTATTTTTTAGTTAAATTTTAGTTAAATATTGTATATTTTCTATTCGCGTCGATAGATGACGATTTGTACAGATGCCCGTAACCCGGTTTCACTCGTTAGTACCTACATAATAATTCAATGTTTTCACTAACGTTCCCTAACCTTTACGGGCTACCTATAAGTTAGGTGATTGATGTTTTCTGTCAACTTATTTATCACGATCCTGTACGGGACACCTAAAAGGATATTGGGACGGATGTTAGGACTTAGGATTGTATTTAGGAGCTACCTACGTTAAGAGACTCCTACTTAGGGGATGATTTAGGTATGTTTGGTGAAAACGGGCATAATAATAATGTCAGTTTTGGTTATCATGTATCGATTGAATGAATAATCATGGGATACCGTTACCGCGAGGTCTCAGTTCGGGGCGAACCACTAGTGAGAATCCTACAAAAACTTGTGGAAAAATTTACGAATGACAGGTTTTATGTGGTGTGTTGCATAATATCATGTCCGGCAATCGTGTCGTGCCGCGTGCGGTGGTCCGTGGACAAAGGCCCCAACGGACGCACGTTTAATTAACCTAAATCGTCAAAAACAATGTAGTTCGCCGCAAATGTAATTATGTTGCTTTATTATTGCACCGACTAGGTTTTGATTGCGGTTTTGTCTGCATCCAATTTAATTATATAATAAATAAACAAACATACACAGTTACATAGAGCTACCTAAAATGTAACATAAAGTCAACCATTGATATTATATTATATTTTTTTAGTGAACTAACTATGAAGCCAATGACTGCTTATTGTTATAGTTATTACAAGATTTGGTCTACGACATTTGTTACTGATAATTCAGAGGTACCTAATTAATACGTAAATAAAAGACGTAGTCGTAATTCCTAGTTCCATGTAAATAAAATGGATACGTGACATACCGTTTGAGTACCTATTAAACCAACACTTTAATACTCAAAGGACTTATAGGTCGCGGCACGAAAGTCTAGCGCTGAACAAAATAGCTGCGCATGGGGTACTGTCGCGCAACCAATGACAACGGCCGGAATGCGACTGGAGAGCCAATCAGCGCCATGATACCTTATTTTCGACTTCTGCACAATAACGGTCACCGCTAGACTTTCGTGCCGCTACCTAAACCTATGGACGTACTGGAAGAAAACTAAAGAGAGACCCTAAAAAGTGGAATACTTTTGAAATGTTTAAAAAATATAATTTAGTAAGTACCAATGTCTGGTCCCTAAAAATATCATGCATTATCTGGTGATGCGTAAAAGCCCATAAAAAATTGCATACAACTACAAACAGCAATTTATTTTCTATTTATAAAAGGTATCAAGGTGAAACTTGACATTTGTGAAACTCTCACGCAAAGAAGCGTCCGCGCAGCGCGCAGCGGGGATACGCGGAGATTGAAGATTCTACTGACAGCACAGGGGATGGACAACAAACAGAACTACCACAAACGATAATGAGCTTAATGTCCCGAGATATTGAAATCAAAATTAAATGACTATCTTCGAGGGTAACATCAGAAGTGTAACAATACTAAACGCAGTCGAGAATAGCCTCCATTAAGAGCACAATACGGCTGAAAGTAGAAGTTTCAAAATGAGGGTGAGGTGTCGGATAGAGCAGAAAAACAACAATTCCCATTATTCATAGATTTTATCTGGTGGTGCATAATTGCAGTGCCATTATGCACAAGTATCTACCTACTAGCTAGCTGGCGAGCGGGGCAACTCGCATGGAAATCGATTCGGAGTTCCGACCGCAGCCACGATAATGCGCACACGAAATCGTTCACAACTGCCATTCCACATCGACTTCACAATCATAACAATATGGCGAATCACGAATTAAAGTTAACGATTGCATGCAAGTGATTTATTTTATCGGCAAAATTAGCGATGAAAATGACGATATGGTGATTAGGTATTATTAAATTGAATTCACTTCAAATATATTATAATATGTTTAAATTCAAGTAATAAGAGTTCAGTTTATTTCATTTCATTTATGTTTACTTTCTTCTTCGTCTTAAAGTCTATCTATTGTAATGATTCTACCACTTTCGACATAGTCTCTAAACGATTCACTGTCTTTGTATTCTCAGATCGACTGTATATTTGGATAAAAAAGGCTGCAAACATTTAAGTTTTGATGCATTTCATAGTAGTCTACATTTATAACAACATTGCAACTACATTCTATCTGCATAGACCCTTACAAATTTGTTCTTAGGTATTTAATATTTATGACTCTGACAAAATGGTTTTGGTCTTGATGTTTTTCAGAAATCTACCGGAAGAATGAAACGAAATGTCGGTAACCTACGGTTATGGTACAAATGATGAAACTATTAAGCTAATAAGTTCAACACAACACAAGCAGGTAATTGCAAAGTGGCCACAATCACAGTGACGATGGAGACGTGTCAGCCAAGAACGAAAACAGGGACAGGGCGATATTTTTAACATATAAAATGTAAATCTAAATATACCGACTAATGTATATTGTACTGTAAAAGTATTCTACATTATTTGGTTTTGAGTTTAAGGTTGAGGTGAAATAAATAAAGTTCGTTTCTGTGATTTCCGGCTTCGAAATAACTGCCTCATATTAAGCCTACGATTTGTTTGAACGATAATTTTCATAATCTTTTAAAATTTTTGTCTCTTTTTACGGGCTATGTAATTATCGGAATGGCGGAACCGACTTTAACGGTATATTTACAAGCAGGTAAAGGATTATACAAGTACCTACTGATACAGTCTCAACCGACTGATTTTACAGAGATTTCAAGGCTAATTTGCGTAATTTTGTGATCAATAGAGAAAATTAGTGAGAGGGTCCCATACAACTTTCTAACTGCTCAATTTTGATAAACAAAAACAATTTGTCTGAGACTTTTGAAATTTCAAATCAATTTTTTACAAACAAAGTGAAACTGCTACTAGAAGGCGGCTACACTACAAAACTAAAAAGTTATAATTTTCTAACAAAGGAGAAAAGATGAAACTGAAAAGCAATAGAGAAGACAATAGATAGAAAAGAGAAGGTTTCTGTAAAGATAAGTTTTGTAAAGATGAAAAACAAAATGAATAGATTCTATTAAAACTAAGTATCTACATTTTTGAAGAAGCGGGGACGTAAAATAGAATACCGGAGCAGTAACAAAAACTATCACTCGAATTTATTCGAAACGGACACAGAATATTGTGCATTGTGCAATTCGACTATCGGAACTTAACTAGAGTAAATACACAGCGCAAATCCATTAATGCATTTCACTGCGACGAATTGAATACTGAATCACTTTTGCAAACTGAAAGCTTTTGTTGTTTTTATGGCGTCGGTTGATAAAATTTAACGCTAGATTTTTTGGAAATATCAGGTTATATAAAATCATTCTGTACCTACTCTTACTAAGATGATAGAGTGAGCTAGATCCAATGGAATCAGGTTCCGTATCTTTCAGTAGTAGCTATTATAATTTTAATTTGCGCTTAATATTAGTGGATGTTATTATAATATGGACCGTAGTACCACGAGTAAGACCTCGGAAACAAGCTTTCGGAGTTCGCTTATTAAGTTATTAACATCATGATAATAGTTAGGTTGAACATAACATTAAAAAGGTTTTTACTAAAATAATAAAGGTACTACATATCTTACTTTGTCCATAATGTTCTTTTGCTTGACTTACAGCTTTGGTCTAAATTGGAACATGCTTCCTTGTAGTTTACGTCAGCATTTATTCTTTTTGAATTGTTCATGTTACTCTCCGAGTCCTTATCCTAGTAGCAATATCTGTTGGGGTTCTGTAGCCAACGGTAGCCAACGGTAGCCAACGGTTGGGAGATGGTAGTGGTGATGCCGACTGAGTCCCTTCATAAGGCCAACCACATTCCGCTTTTCGTTGACACCGCCGTTTCGTTGGCATCGTCATTTAGGAATGACAAGTCTTACTATTGGGCCACCGGCCAACCAAACTAGGAACAAAGGTTCAATCAAGAGCCAACGCAAATTGCTATTAGGGTAACTATACCCAGTAATAAAATCCAGTAGATCCGTTGCTTGATTGAAGGAAAACCCAACAAACATACACACTTTCGCCTTCATAATATTAGTAAGGAGCCACGACTATGAGGAAAAAAATATAAGAGTGAAAGAATGAAGAAAGTACAATTTATTTGGTATTCTTAGGCAGATGGCGCACGGAACTCCGAAACTAAAAGTGTTCCGTTACGATCGATCAAGACTCATTAAGCGGGCGAGCGTCCTCAAAACCAATCTATCTTGAGCGCGGGTCGAGTCGCCGGCACACTTGCACATGACGCGCACCAACATACGTCACCGGATACCGACGGGCGACCGGCGACCGAGCAGGGTCGAGGGACGCTTTTCGATAAAATCTGCCGCTTAAGTCCTTCCAGAGGAGTGAGGGGACATACTATATTGATGGAGTTTTTTTAAAAAATAACCAATTTATTTTATCATCATTATCATCAGCCCATCAACGACTCACTACTAAGCACAGTTCTCCTCTCGGAGAAGGGTTATAGGCCATTAGTCCACCACGCTGGTACGGTGCAAATTGGCGGACCTTTGAGAACTTTTTGGAGAACTCCCAGGCTTTGATTTACATTGCAAACTCTAGATACCGCATCACGCAATGAGCGATGCGACACAAACAGGCCAGCTTTTACGAGCGTGTGTGCGTGAGGCACGCACACACGCATAGCAGTGGCTATGTCTTACACCAGCGTCATTTGGATCTTGGAGTTACCAGCTAATGAATCTATCCCGATAAAATGGGGGAAAACTGTAAAATTATGTTAATAATATAATAACATAAATTGTAATATTTTACTATTTAAATGATTTTTTTTTACTTTATGTATTATGTATAGAAAAATACTATCAAATAAAAGTCAATAACGTATTTACAAAATATGTTTTATTATTTAACTTATTGTGTCGACTTATAAAAATATTATAATAAATATAACTTATATTGGACCGATTTCGTTCAAAATCGATATTTAGGCTTCTCTGGGGTCAAGAAAGAGGGCATGGTTGCCAAAATTATAAAAAGTCACCGCCATATTGGAATTCTTTGTTATTGGACCGATTTCGTTCAAAATCGATAGGTATTTAGGCTTCTCTGGGGTCAAGAAAGAGGGTATGGTTGCCAAAATTTTAAAAAGTCACCGCCATATTGGAATTCTTTGTTATTGGACCGATTTCGTTCAAAATCGATATTTAGGCTTCTCTGGGGTCAAGAAAGAGTAAATGGTTGCCAAAATTATAAAAAGTCACCGCCATATTGGAATTCTTTGTTATTGGACCGATTTCGTTCAAAATCGATATTTAGGCTTCTCTGGGGTCAAGAAAGAGGGTATGGTTTCCAAAATTTTAAAAAGTCACCGCCATATTGGAATCTTTTGTTATTGGACCGATTTCGTTCAAAATCGATATTTAGGCTTCTCTGGGGTCAAGAAAGAGGACATGGTTGCCAAAATTTTAAAAAGTCACCGCCATATTGGAATTCTTTGTTATTGGACCGATTTCGTTCAAAATCGATATTTAGAATTCTCTGGGGTCAAGAAAGAGGACATGATTGCCAAAATTTTAGAAAATCACCGCCATATTGGAATTCGTTGTTATTGGACCGATTTCGTTCAAAATCGATATTTAGGCTTCTCTGGGGTCAAGAAAGAGGGTATGGTTCCCAAAATTTTAAAAAGTCACCGCCATATTGGAATTCTTTGTTATTGGACCGATTTCGTTCAAAATCGATATTTAGGCTTCTCTGGGGTCAAGAAAGAGGACATGGTTGCCAAAATTATAAAAAGTCACCGCCATATTGGAATTCTTTGTTATTGGACCGATTTCGTTCAAAATCGATATTTAGGCTTCTCTGGGGTCAAGAAAGAGGAAATGGTTGCCAAAATTTAAAAAAGTCACCGCCATATTGGAATTCTTTGTTATTGGACGGATTTCGTTCAAAATCGATATTTAGGCTTCTCTGGGGTCAAGAAAGAGGGTATGGTTGCCATAAAAATACTTATTTTTGGGTTGGTGGCCATAAAAATACTTATTTTTAAGTTGAAACGGAACACGCGTGTGGTTCACTTCACCAAGTGAACCTAATAAGACTGATCACCGAAAAATATTTGACCATACGGTGTTACCATATAGCCAAATTAGATAATTTAAAAAGTGATGCAACCTCTAAACGCAAATTATTTAAAAAACAAATTCAAAGAGATGGCCATTAAATTAGTATTTACAAACATGAAATTTCGGTTATGGGGTTTTTTATAAATAATGTACCTACTACGGAAGGGTTTATGACAGTTAAATTTTGGCAACCACTCTTTCTTGAGCCCAGAGAAGCCTAAATATCGATTTTGAACAAAATCGGTCCAATAACAACGAATTCCAATATGGCGGTGACTTTTTTAAATTTTGGCAACCATTTCCTCTTTCTTGACCCCAGAGAAGCCTAAATATCGATTTTGAACGAAATCGGTCCAATAACAAAGAATTCCAATATGGCGGTGACTTTTTAAAATTTTGGCAACCATACCCTCTTTCTTGACCCCAGAGAAGCCTAAATATCGATTTTGAACGAAATCGGTCCAATAACAAAGAATTCCAATATGGCGGTGACTTTTTATAATTTTGGCAACCATGCCCTCTTTCTTGACCCCGGAGAAGCCTAAATATCGATTTTGAACGAAATCGGTCCAATAACAAATAATTCCAATATGGCGGTGACTTTTTATAATTTTGGCAACCATTTCCTCTTTTTTGACCGCAAAGAAGCCTAAATATCGATTTTGAACGAAATCAGTCCTATAACAAAGAATTTCAATATGGCGGAATATTGCACTTTTGTGTTTGCACACAATATACTTGAACACTATAATAGATTGGTTGCCGTTGCCGAAATTGGTTGGGAGGACATTTACATTAACTTTGCGGCATTTGAATGTGATTGGAGTGTAGCATTCAATCCCTGTACAGAGCTTCACAAATCGCAAAACCCCGATGCTTAAAATCGCGGAACGCCGATGCTAAAAAACGCAACACTCTGTTGGTCAGTCGGGAAAAATGAACATGTACAACAGGTTTAAAGACAACTATACCAGGAAATTCCCAATCCAAGACTGGCAACACCACAAAATGACGCGATGGTTTTGTGACTAAAGGTATCAAATTATTAGTTTTGCTTTCGTATATTCGACCGAGCGAAGCGAAGGTCTTTGAGTTAACTAGGGCGATTTGCACTTGTCCGTCCGTCCGTCCGTCCGTCCGTCCGTCTGTCAGAGCCTTATAACTTTTGAATTACTGAACGTAATTACTTCAAATTTAGATATAATATGTAAACCGATGGCCTCCAGCCGAAAATGGCTTAAAAAGTTATAAAAATCTTTATTTCAGGGGGGCTCTCATAGAAGCGAATGCGAAGTAAAAAAAAAAATATCGCGTTACATAAAATTGTTACGTATCATTTTAAAGATAATTTTGAACTGAGTACAAAAATAATTTTTTTTTAATTTTTCCCTTAAAATTGACGAAATGGGGGGCTTTCAAAGTGGCGATTTTATACGCTCGCTTGAAGACGCTCTCTAGAAAAATCCGCTATGGATTTTCAAACTGATTTTATGTTTTTAGGTCACTTATATCCTGTACTTGAACAACAAATACTAAAATTATATGAATATTATAAAGAAACGAGATTATTTAATTTTTAATGGGCGTCAGTAATTCATATAGCATCAACATAGCTTCACAATAATGCTAATAGATGGCGCAGTCAGTAACTATTCCCATGGAACTACGAGTTAAATTCAATGTTTGATAAATAATTCAATGTTTTCACTAACGTTCCCTAACCTTTACGGGCTACCTATAAGTTAGGTGATTGATGTTTTCTGTCAACTTATTTATCACGATCCTGTACGGGACACCTAAAAGGATATTGGGACGGATGTTAGGACTTAGGATTGTATTTAGGAGCTACCTACGTTAAGAGACTCCTACTTAGGGGATGATTTAGGTATGTTTGGTGAAAACGGGCATAATAATAATGTCAGTTTTGGTTATCATGTATCGATTGAATGAATAATCATGGGATACCGTTACCGCGAGGTCTCAGTTCGGGGCGAACCACTAGTACTATTAGTTTTGAGTTACTTACCGACGGTAGGAGATTTTGTTAGTTGATTTTAACCGTCCTTTGTAATTTCTGCAAATTTTGATCGCGCAACTTGCCATTTTCAGCAAATAATCGATCGCAAAAAAAAAGCCGTACGTGCGTATCACTCGACGTTACAATTGACACTGAGGTGCGGTGAACGCTTTAGAGGAGAACAGTTCACTGATATTTTTATCGACGCTTTTGCGCCGCCGTGACTCTATCTAGAGTTTATATAATCAAAGCTCCCAGGTATGCAGGTTCCCTCACGATGTTTTCCTTCGCGTTGAAGCATGTGATATTCAATTGGGCCTATTAATTCACCATTGACAAGTAAATTTTAACCGGCGACGCGGACGGCTTATTGATCGTTTCTGTATTGCCAATCTGTCAGGCTCAGAACGTCAAAATTCGTTGGTTGAAAGTTTACTTGGGTTAGGTGAAATAGACTCAGTCTCAATTCTCCTGTATGAAAAAAGGGTATACTGCCAAAATAACTACAATTCATTGCGTTTGTGCCGCTGCAGTGTCCTACATAGATAACCCTGTGGAATGGCACCCGTCAACTGTCACTTGTGACGCTGCATCAGCCATGTGGCATACCTAGAAACTGACGAAAGCATTTAGAAAGATGGCACTACCTAATTGATGATAATAAACAATTGTCCGGCGCGGGACTGACAGCTCTACGTGCTCTCCGAGGCACGGAACATTGTCAAAATGTTGATATTCACTATTTAATTCAATTCAATTCATTTATTAATTTGTGAATATGGTACAGTCAAGATGTTAACTTATAATATACAATTTAGAATGCGCATATCCTACCAAGTTGTGGTGTACAAATATAGGATTGTTATTATTATATGTCAAAAACATTAAATAAATGTCAAAAAATAATATACAATAGTTAAAATGTAGTTAAGTATACCGATTCTCATGTCGACAAGCAACATTGCGTAACCTTTGTTAAATGATTGCGAAACTCTTTCTACTGAAAAAGACCACCGGCGATGCAGCGCGCCATGGGAAACGAGAACAATACAAGAACAGTCCCTAACTTGGCTCGTTAGCGTTAAGACATTTTTAGTTTTTATAATTATTATAATTAATTTTAAATAAAGTTTTCAATTTCTTTTTTACTTTTTAAAAACTAATAACTACGCACCCGAAATTTGACTGGCGCAGCCGATGTTTTCCTGTGTTCCCATCCTATACCTGTTGGTGTAGCTATTTTTGTCCGTAATAAAAAGGGAAATTGAAACGTACTCGATAGTTTGGTCCAAAATCACCGATTATCTGATTTTTATTAGTCCTGTAATGCACTACATAGGCATTATTTAGGAATTAGTATTAGGATAACCGTGAAATTGTAAAATTGAATTAATTAAAAAGAAAAGTTGAAAAAAAAAGTTTTATTAATATTTTAATGAGTATATTATGATTAAATTAATTTAAAAAGAAAATCTTAAAAGAAAAGTTTGCATTAATACTTTATATTTTAATTGCTAATATTATAATAAAATAAGTGCGCACACTTTATTCATCACGCGCATCTTACTATTTTGTGATATTATCTAATCAAAATGGAAAAGTAACTATTGTACCCCGCGAAATTGCGGAACTGATTCCGAAATTCGATGGAGAGACAAATTTATTGAACATATACCTAAGAAAATGTGAATATATCATTCACAACTTCAGACAGTCAGATAGTCCAGCCCAGGAGCTCTATTTATTCCATGTAATAACGAGTAGGCTGACAGGAAAGGCGGCTTTCCTAATTAACGAAAGAGAGGATATTCATTGTTGGCAAGAACTGAAAGACGTTTTAATACAGCATTTCGGTGACCCTCGTTCAGAAGAATGTGTTGCCATCGAAATGGAGTCATTAAAAATAAAATCCGGCGAACCTTATTCCGATTTCTGTAAACGTATCCAGCACATTAGAAGCGTTTTAATTTCGAAAGTAAATAGGCTGGACGATGTTTCGCTCAAGGAGTCCAAAATGATCATCTATAATAACTTGTCGCTGAACGTATTCTTATACAACTTACCAGAGCATTTAATACGCATTGTTAGATTAAAAAATCACAAAACACTAGAAACAGCTTTGGAATACGTCACCGAGGAAGTTAATTTTCAATTCCAGTATGACTCCAAAAATAACAAAAAATCTCATCAAAATCAGTTGAGCCCTCTCAATAATAAGCTGAGCACCCCACAAACAGCCTTTAGAACGGCAGTGAATCCATTTCAAAATCGATTCACTATGCCAAGCCAATTTAATCAAGAGTTCAGGCCCCACAATAATTTTCAAAACCAACTGAGGTCCAATAATAATAATTTTAAATTTGGATCCCCGACGCAATCTAATAATTTTAAATTTGGAATTCCGAACCAACAGCAGAATTTTAAATTTGGCATACCTCAACAAGGTCATGGTCAAATCAGAAATTTACAACACAATAATAATTACCAGAATTTCAATAGACAAGTGAATAACCCAGTTCACCCTGGAAATTCAAATCAATTTAAGTTCGGCATACCAAGGCCACAGAACAATACCATGCCGACCGACGTATCCATGCGTACCGCTCCACAAATAAGGCAAAATATGATGGAAATTCCGGAAAATGTATTTTACAATAACGACCTTGAAGTAAGCGAAAATTATTACTACGATAATTGATGCGAGACCTACCCAAATTTTAATTATGACGAATCAAACCAAGTGTTACCGGAACCTTATTTTGCGGAAAACTCAGGTTTCGAGCCAGAGACTTTTTGTGAAAATCCAGAATTAAATCCCGATGAATTTTTTTTGCGTCACAGCCTCGAAGGAACCAAATCCGAAATAATACGCCTTAATTGTGATAGTATATTTAAATTGCCACACATAGAACTCCCTGAAATCCAGGCAAAGTTCATGATCGATACCGGGAGTTCTCGATCTTTTATAAGCCCTAAAAAGGCAGACCAATATTTCTCAAGATTTAAACATGCAGAGCCTTTTGAAGTCATAAGTACTCACGCCCGCAGAAGACATAGTGAGGTGATACTCATACCTCTTTTGAAAACTTTTAAAAGCAACTCTATTCATAAATTTTACGTCTACGACGTAGACAACCGCTACGACGGTCTCATAGGATCAGATTTATTAAAACAACTCGATGCTACAGTGGACATGAAAAATCAAATTTTACACACGCGTGACACTGACATACCTATTCGACCGAGCGAAGCGAAGGTCTTTGAGTTAACTAGGGCGATTTGCACTTGTCCGTCCGTCCGTCCGTCCGTCCGTCCGTCTGTCAGAGCCTTATAACTTTTGAATTACTGAACGTAATTACTTCAAATTTAGATATAATATGTAAACCGATGGCCTCCAGCCGAAAATGGCTTAAAAAGTTATAAAAATCTTTATTTCAGGGGGGCTCTCATAGAAGCGAATGCGAAGTAAAAAAAAAAATATCGCGTTACATAAAATTGTTACGTATCATTTTAAAGATAATTTTGAACTGAGTACAAAAATATTTTTTTTTTAATTTTTCCCTTAAAATTGACGAAATGGGGGGCTTTCAAAGTGGCGATTTTATACGCTCGCTTGAAGACGCTCTCTAGAAAAATCCCCTATGGATTTTCAAACTGATTTTATGTTTTTAGGTCACTTATATCCTGTACTTGAACAACAAATACTAAAATTATATGAATATTATAAAGAAACGAGATTATTTAATTTTTAATGGGCGTCAGTAATTCATATAGCATCAACATAGCTTCACAATAATGCTAATAGATGGCGCAGTCAGTAACTATTCCCATGGAACTACGAGTTAAATTCAATGTTTGATAAATAATTCAATGTTTTCACTAACGTTCCCTAACCTTTACGGGCTACCTATAAGTTAGGTGATTGATGTTTTCTGTCAACTTATTTATCACGATCCTGTACGGGACACCTAAAAGGATATTGGGACGGATGTTAGGACTTAGGATTGTATTTAGGAGCTACCTACGTTAAGAGACTCCTACTTAGGGGATGATTTAGGTATGTTTGGTGAAAACGGGCATAATAATAATGTCAGTTTTGGTTATCATGTATCGATTGAATGAATAATCATGGGATACCGTTACCGCGAGGTCTCAGTTCGGGGCGAACCACTAGTGTATACAAAGCTCCATACGAGTTGACCTTACAACCTCGAACCGAAACTCGTGTAAAGCTACCAACTACTTTGGAGAACGGGGAAGCTATACTAAACTTCATAGATTTCGGACAGGGCGCACGCATGCCCAGTGCCTTAGTGAACTGCGTAAACTCATTCGCTACAACGGTAATTCAAAATACTTCTGAAAATACGATTACTTTAACCATTAACAAACCTTTTAGTGTTACTAAATTTGAAAATAATGCATGTAGAGTGAATTCAATCCGCGAAAATTATGAAATCGATGCTTTACTGAAACAAAACTTATCGAAGCTTCGCTTAGATCACATGAACTCAGAAGAACGTCAATTAATCTCTGATCTTTGTTACGAATACCGCGACGTCTTTTATTGTGAAGACATACCCTTATCTTTCACGAATCAAGTGAAACATTCAATCCGTACGACACATGAAGATCCGATCTACATTAAACCCTATCGCCACCCCCCTGCTCAAAATATGGAAATACAACATCAGATAGATAAATTGTTACGTGATAATGTAATTCGTGAATCGTATTCACCTTGGAGTGCCCCGGTTCACTTAGTTCCAAAGAAAACGGATGCATCAGGCCAACCTAAGTACAGAATGGTAATAGATTACAGACGTTTAAACGAAATTACCACCGATGACAAATACCCACTACCGAATATCACAGATCTCTTTGACAAATTAGGTAAATCTATTTACTTTAGTACACTTGACCTCGCTAGTGGCTTTCATCAAATCGAAGTAAAAGAGGAAGATAGGCATAAAACGGCATTTACTACCCAATCAGGTCATTATGAGTTTACCCGAATGCCTTTTGGATTAAAAACGGCACCAGCCACCTTTCAGAGGGCCATGGACAACGTTTTGCGCGGTTTACAGGGTATCCATTGCCTAGTTTACTTGGATGATATCATAATCTACTCATCCAGCCTGCAAGAGCATATAGTAAAATTACGGAAGGTATTCGATCGGTTAAGGGAGACTAACTTAAAAGCTACCTTGGATAAATGCGAATTTTTAAAGAAGGAAGTTCTTTATCTAGGCCATACAATCACAAAAGACGGCCTTAAGCCAAATGACGATAAAATAAAAGCAGTGTTAGATATACCAATCCCCAAAACACCAACGGAAATTAAAAGCTTTTTAGGTCTTATTGGATATTACCGTAAATTCATAAAAGATTTTTCAAGAGTAACTTACCCCCTCACATCTTGTCTTAAGAAGGGAAGAAAGGTTGTACTCACTGAAGAATATATTGCAGCTTTTAATAAGTGTAAAGAACTCTTAGTCAATGCCCCGTTATTACAATTCCCTGATTTCAACAAACTATTTATTTTAACGACAGACTCATCCAACTTTGCCCTTGGTGCTGTCCTTTCTCAAGGAAATATTGGTAGCGATTTGCCTATTGCCTATGCAAGTCGCACCCTCAATGATGCCGAAAGTAGGTATAGTACAATTGAACGCGAGTTACTTGCTATTGTATGGGCCGTAAAAGTTTTTCGCCCGTACCTTTATGGTCGAAAGTTCCGTATTTACACAGATCATAGACCTTTAGCCTGGCTCAACTCTATAAAAGAGCCTAATAGCAAGCTTACACGATGGAAACTGCGATTATCAGAGTTCGATTACGATATAGTATACAAAAAGGGGTCACAAAATACTAACGCAGACGCACTTTCAAGGATAAAACTGAACGCTTTAGAAGACGATAGTTCCCTACAAGTAAACGTTGACACCATATCCCTCAGTAGTGATGACGAGAGAGAAGATAACGACAGTATTATACGCATTCCAGACTCTGATGGTTCGAATATGTCTTTTCCCATTCGCACCCCATCTGAAAGTACGATAACTTGTAGCTCTAGAACCGATACTGCCCTCTCTGCCCTAGACATGGACGGTGAAGTCATCCCCGTACTTAACGAAGCTATTGACACAAAACCATACCAATTTCTCATATTCACTTGGAATAGAAATCATACCGTAGTTCAAGATTTCTCTCGGGATAAACAAAAGGTTTTTGAAGCACACATGCCTGAAGGAAATCCGGAGTTAATTAAGGATTTCCTGAAACAATACATAAACCCAAAAATTAGGCACTTTGTCTATTTTGAAAGCGATACTCATCGTAAGGATTTCCAAAAATGCATTATGGATTTGTTTAAAAAGGACTCAGTCAAAATATACGAATGCACCAAAAGAGTAGTTTACGTTTCAGACGAAAATGAACAGAGGTATATTGTCATAAAATATCACCAGGGTCCATCTTGTCATAGGGGAATAAAAGAAACCCTCATGAAAATAAAACGCACTTATTACTGGAATAATATGGACCAAACTGTTTCATCAGTAATAAATGCCTGTGAAGTGTGTAAGAAAATGAAATACGATCGTAAACCTCTAAAGCCTAAACTCCAGCTTACCCAAACTCAAACCAAGCCCTTCGAAGAAGTTTTTATGGATATTTTCTCAATAGAAGGAAAATATTTCTTAACCCTTATCGATGCTTTTAGTAAAATAGGGCAAGCAATAGAAATTAGTAACAGATCTACCCCTGAAGTTGTCCGTGCCCTAATTAAGTACTTTTCATTTTATGGTATACCTAATAAAATTAATTGTGACCCCGCAACCGAATTCAATAATATATTATTAAAAGAAACTTTAAATTTCTATAAAATCGAGCTTCACATAGGCACACCACATAACCCTAACTCAATGGGCTTAATAGAAAGATTCCACTCAACCATACTAGAAATATATCGTTTAGCTAAATACGAGCACAAATTAACAGATGCTTCTTCTATTATGACTTACGCGATAATGTCATATAATCAAACGATACACTCGACTACAGGTCTTACACCCCTAGAAGTAGTTTTTGGCCATACCGATTCCTCAAATCCATTCAACGTAGATTTCAATCAACAATACACGCAGAAATTGGTAAGAGATCATGCTAAGCGAACAGCCTTCCTTTATAAACATCTTTCAGACAAAATGATAGGACAGAAGGAAAGAATTAGAGAAAAACGTGGTGGTGAAACATCATTCGACGTGAATGATGGCGATGAAATATTTATAAAGGGTGTTAATACTCGACGTAGCAAGGATAAACCCCTTTATCAGAAGGCAAAGGTGACTGGAGATATCTTCAGGAATACTGTACCTGTAAGAACCCAAAATCGCGATACTAAAGTTCCACTTAAAGATATTAAACGTCCTCCACAGGTTCGTCCTTCTGCTCATTCCAGCCATCATGATCCAGGCCCTAGTACAGAAAATGGAACATAACCCAGGTATCTTACCTGTAAAAGAAGGCCAAGCATTTATAGTAGACGATAATTGGTCTTATATTAAGGTTTTAGATTTAACTTCATTAAAGGAAGACTTAAGAAGACTAGAGATTATAATGTTAGAATGTATGAGCACTTAAATAAAAATTTATTAAAATACTTTGGTAATAGTACGCACTATAGCGATATAACTAATATTAAGACTCAAACAGATCATTTCCTAAATATTACATTGGACAAATGTAGGCAGCTTATTCCGACTAGTAGGGTTAAACGCGGCTTATTAAATCCCTTAGGTTCATTCATTAAAATTATTACCGGAAATTTAGACAATAGCGACGCTTTAAGGTATGATGAGTTAATCACGAACCTACAGACGCGACAGGAAAGGATATCAAGAAAAATAACCATAGTTTCTGAAATGGTGCAATCTTTCGTTAATATTACTGGTTTCTCAAAAAATAATTTAATTCAACTTAGACAAGGAAATTTCCGATATTAAGACATGGACAAATAACACAAAACAAGTAATAAGCGATACTAGTTTAATTAGTACTTTTCAATTATTCTTGAATAACTTCCAAATGATTTATGTTAAAATAGATGAAATTGAAACAGCTATAGCTTTTAGTAAGTTAAGAACTTTACACCAGTCTGTAATTGATACAACCGAATTGTATAGTTTGTTAATCGATATTGAAGTAACTGATAAGCTTGTATATCCTGTTAATCTGGATAATCTTTTGTTAATAGAGCAATCTATCGAACTTAAAGCTTATTCTAAGAAAAATCAGATAATTTTTATTTTGGACATTCCCTTGTAAAAAAGGATCTTTATAGCTACTTCCGAATGATACCTCTTCCCGTCACAAATTCATTTAACCAAACATCCCTTATAATCCCTAAAACTCCTTACCTATTGGTGAAAGGTTCGAAAACCATATCGCTCGCTCAACCCTGCAAAGAAATGGACAAATTCATGTTTTTATGCCACGAAATAGAAGTCGAACCTCTGATGAAAGATGACTGTTTAGAGGCACTTATGCTACTATCCCAAAATACTAGCGCTTGTAGCCCAATTCTAGTTGAGACATCTGGAATAAAAATAGAACCCATCAAATATAACCAATGGATTTTATACAGCAAATTTGAAACACTCCTCTTGAAAGTATGTAACACAGAAGAAACTCGTGAACATATAAAAGGAACCTACATACTTACCATAGATGACACCTGCAGCTTTAAAGTAAAGGGATTAACACTGAGAAGACATCAAACTGTTGGTAGAACTATAAACTACCCCAGAATATCAACTATTCACTTCCCCGAGATACTTACTTCAAGCCCGCTACCTGAAAAGAAGCTTTTAAACCTAGATGGCGTTAACCTTCAGCATCTTCAACAGTTAGCATACAGTTTAAAGGAAAGTGATAGTGAGAATGTGTTCGATCAAAGTGAAAGCTCTATAAATGTGAAAAGTGTTAGCGTCGGAACACTAATTTTATATGTAATATTAGCACTAAGCATTTGTATTCTTATAAAGTATAAATTCATCCCTTTACAATTTTTCCGTCAAATTCAGCAGACGGAAAATCATCCCTCTGCTGACTTTGAACTTAAGGAGGGAGGAGTTAAGTATACCGATTCTCATGTCGACAAGCAACATTGCGTAACCTTTGTTAAATGATTGCGAAACTCTTTCTACTGAAAAAGACCACCGGCGATGCAGCGCGCCATGGGAAACGAGAACAATACAAGAACAGTCCCTAACTTGGCTCGTTAGCGTTAAGACATTTTTAGTTTTTATAATTATTATAATTAATTTTAAATAAAGTTTTCAATTTCTTTTTTACTTTTTAAAAACTAATAACTACGCACCCGAAATTTGACTATGTTTTCCATAAGGTAATCAAAATAATAAATAAAAACATTTCAATACAAATATGTCAAATATTACAACTGTCTAAAAACTCCCGAACACTATAAAAACATTCGTCAATCAAATATTCAAACAATTTTTTCCTAAACTTGTGCATTGGTAGACTCCTAGTGCTGTCAGATAGCTTATTAAATAGGGTCACCGCCATACAATACGAATTGCGCGAACATACAGCCAACCTTCGCCGTGGTACTTCTAATTTAAATTTTTGTCGCAGGCTTCGGTTGGCAGGCTTCATATCGAATAATGACATGTGCTTCTTTACAAATAGACATGTTTCAAATATATATAAACATGGCAAAGGCAAGATCTTTTTCCTTTTAAATAAGGGTTGGCATGGAGCTTCTTCTTCTTCTTCTTTACTCCTGGGAATTTTCTCCGCAAGTAGGCGTGTCCGCCCGTTTTGCGTGGTTCCACTGGTGCGGCCCTCCGCCGGATCACTCCATCCAGCCGAGCTCCCTCCAGAAACCTAGCAGGCCACCCAGGTCGGCGAGGACTTCCGGAAGTGTTGCTGGAGAGTCAATGTACTTTTCTCGTTGGTTGGATACACCCCTGCATTTAAGCAGTACGTGTTCCGGTATCTCGTCGTCCTCCATGCATGCTCTGCATAGAGGACTGTCGGTAATACCTAAAATAAAAAGGTGTTTGTTAAGTGATCGTACCTACAACTACCCTTAGCTTGGTTCGGTTTAGTTGTAGTAGTTTCGCTGTGAGGCGTTGATTGAGGCGTGGAAACGTTGGCATGGAGCTATTACATCGGCGCCACACAATGATCTGATGCATTTTTTTTTGTACTCTGAAGGCATTTACAACATCGACAGAGTTACCCCACAATATGAGTCCATAACGCAGTACAGATGCAACATAGCCATGGTATGCAGTTGTGGCTGCTTCTTCAGAAACTGTATTTCGGAGTCGGTACAGTGCATAAACAAACCTATTAAGTTTCTTACAAGTAGTTTGTATGTGTTCCTTCCAGTTGCAATATTTATCAATCAAAACCCCCAGAAAAGTTGCCGATGGCACGACTTTTATTTGTTCATTATTGTATTGAATATTAGCATTAAGAGATGATCTATTATAAGTCAGGAATTCAATTACTTTTGTTTTCTTTAAGTTAACACATAGATTATTTAGATCAAGCCAACTAATAATTTTATTTAATCCATTATTGATATCATGCTCAAAATCATTATTTTTTTTACTTTCAATTATCAAGGTAATATCGTCAGCAAAAAGAATTGTGTCATTATTAACAGTGTCCGGCAAGTCATTGATATAGAGTAAAAATAGCAGAGGTCCCAGGATATTTATCACTGCAGCTGAGGTAATAAAAAAATTTAAGATGTTGAAAATGAAAAAAACTGGTGATTTATGGGGTATGTCTGTAAAAATTATATCTGACATAATAAATGACATTGCTCCTTATTTAGCCGTAATTTTTAATGAATGTGTTGCTATGGGTATCTTTCCAAATTTGATGAAACATAACAAACTCATCCCCCTGTTTAAATCAGGCAACAGAACTGACCTCAATAATTACAGACCTGTATCAATCCTTCCAACACTTAGTAAGATATTTGAAAAAATTATACTTGATCAACTAATGAAGCATTTTAATGTTAATAACTTGCTACACCCCGAACAGTACGGCTTCACGAAGGGTCGAAGCACGACTGATGCTGGTGCAAAGCTACTTGAACATATTTTCGATGCCTGGAAGCGTTCGCAGAATGCTATTGGGGTTTTTTGTGACCTATCTAAGGCGTTTGATTGCGTTGATCACCAAACTCTTTTACTCAAACTTAGTCATTATGGCATAAGAAGCGTTGCACTTGATCTCATTGCCGCTTACCTTAGTGATCGAACACAAAGTGTATGCGTAGGTGACGTGAAGTCGCGGGGTTCATCTACTCTGTTGGGTGTCCCACAGGGCTCTATCCTGGGTCCTTTTCTATTTTTGGTGTATATTAATGACTTACCATATCATGTCCGCGATGCTTGCAATATTGTGTTGTTTGCAGATGATACATCTCTAATATTCAAAACTGACAGAAACAAAGTAAATTTTGACGATGTAAACAATACCTTATCTCAGATATCGCGTTGGTTTACTGTTAATAATTTGCTCTTGAACGCTAAAAAAACTAAGTGTTTAGAATTTATTGTACCAAATGTTAAGAAAATTGACAAAACAATAAAAATAAACGGGGAAAACCTTATGATTGAGAACTCCACAGTTTTTCTGGGGGTGACCTTGGATAGTAAGCTTCAGTGGGACGCTCACATAGAGACATTAGCGGGTAAACTCAGCTCAGCTGCCTATGCTGTCAGAAAAATCAGACAGTTTACCGATGTAGACACGGCTAGGCTGGTCTACTTTGCCTACTTCCATAGTGTAATGTCCTATGGAATCTTATTGTGGGGCGGAGCAGCTCATATTGAAACTATTTTTATATTACAGAAAAGAGCCATTCGATTTATCTATAAACTCGGTTCGCGCGTATCTCTTTGTGAAAAGTTTAAAGAGATTGGTATTCTTACGGTAGCTTCACAGTACATTTATAATAATATAGTCTTTGTGAGACAAAATATTCATCTGCATAAACAAAGAGGCAATACACACAATCGACTCATTAGAAATCGTCATAAACTAGAAATTCCATCATGTCGCCTGCGCAAAGTGCAAAAATCCTTTGTGGGGTTGAGCGTACGCTTATATAATATGATTCCGAAGGAATTGCTAGATTTGCCACTGCACAAATTTAAACAATGCGTAAAAACTCACTTACTGAGTCGCGCTTATTACAAAGTTAATGACTTTCTTAATGACAAAGTTGCATGGGATCTTAAAATTAGTGTTTGAATAATATTATTCAATTCGATGCTTTGATACGGGTAGACTAAGTATGTCACGCTCTCTTTAAACATTTCTGTGGTGGTGTCGTGTGGTGCGGGTTGTTACGTTCCCTCAAATATGGTCGAGCGAAGCAATGGCTGGATCATGCGTCATGCTCGTGAACGGGTGCCGCCGGCGGGAATGGGGCTACTTTCTGTCTGCCCGTCTTTGACATGAATTGAATTGTAGTACGTTTTGTGGAAATGTCATATTCTATTCTGACAAAGATGCACGGGTTAAATCAGCTTGCCATCCAGCTGCCCACAAGATAGTATAAAAACTTATTACAATGTAATAGCTACTTATTAATATTGTAAAATGATTATTTTGAAAAGAGCAACTGCTGAGTTTCTTGCCGGCTCTTCTCAGCAGAATCCGCTTTCCGAACCGGTGGTAGAATCTTGACGTGTCATAAGAGCCACAGGTTGGCCTACATGAAATAAATAATTTTGAAATTTGAAAATTTGAAATTTGATACTTCCCTGGGGGACTCCGCATGTAAACTCTTTATATGACGATCTATGGGTAACTTTATGTTTATTGCGTATTGTGGTAATTTCAACACATTGTTGTCGGTTACAAAGATAGCTTTTTAACCAGTCATAGCCTGTGCCCCTTATCCCATATTTATATAGTTTTTCAAGAAGAATCTCATGGTTAACACAGTCAAAAGCTTTAGACATATCCAGTAGGATTGCAGCAACTGAACTTTTGTTGTTGAAGGCAGCATTTACCTTTTTAATTAAATCAAAGCAAGCCAGTGTGGTTGAACTATTTTTTTGGAATCCATACTGGTTTGCTTTCAATATGTTATTATTATCGATGAAATCATTTATTTTATTCTGCATTACTTTTTCAAGAATTTTTGAAAAAATTGGTATAAGGGTTATTGGCCTGCAATTATTCATCTCATTTTTATCGTCCTTTTTATGTATCGGCTTAACAATGGAGTATTTTAATTTTTGGGGAAAAGTACCATCTAAGAAAGATTTATTTATTATATGGCATATTGGCGCTGTTATTATTGGTGCACATGTCTTCACAATCTTAGTTGTAATACCATCGTAACCTGTAGAATTTGTATTTCTTAGATTATTTATCACTTTATATAAGTCATATTCAATAATAGTTAAGAACAAAGTTTTAGTATTAAATGGTATTTTTTTTATAAATGTTCGTTCGTTCTTCGTTCTTTCGAAAACATATTTTAAGAATAACATTTGTAAAAACAGAAAAGAAATCGGTCTAAAACAAATAAGTTAAGTATAAGCTGTTTTACCATGGTTTTAATACGACTGTATCTATCTCATCTAAAACGTCTATGAAGAGTGCTTTTGAGTTTTGACGTCACACCTCAATAGCGCTCTCTTTGTCTAACAGCTAACTTTAACTTTAAAGCTCTATATTTCCGAGACTAGAGATATTTAAAAAGAAAAATAGAATTGTGTTATAATATTTAAAAAGGTTATTTTAAATAATTAAAAATATATCAGTCAAATACTTACCCAATTAGCATAAGGGGGGCTATGACGCCACAAGAGAGCGTCATGCTATTTGTCGTCACGACATACACCAGTAAAATATTATACCTATTATACGTATAATATTATACACCTACATAAACGTGTTACGTGATTTTGGTATTAGAATTAGAACGGAATAAATCAACTTATCATTCGAATGCCACTATGTTCAAAAGAATCTTCATATAATATCAATATTTTTTACTATGTCTTTCGGGCTGTCATATCCTGTCCAGTGTCCGCTAATAATTAACATATCACTCCGTAATGTCGTTAAATAAAAATGACAAGCCGAATTTTTGTACCTAATTATGTTTCTCTTTGAAAGCGACCAGTGGCCACAAAAACATGGCAACATTTTCGCTCAATGTACCTACCTACCTAACCTAGCTTGTCGTCCAAAATTACTTCCGCTCTTTTCATGTTTTCTTTCTTGTTACATTTCGTTGTCGGGAGAGTTTTCTTTTCTTTGTTGTAGCAATGTTGGAGATAAAAGGTGACGCATCCAAACAGAGTTAGGCTTAGGTACAGTTTGTGCGGCGAATTGTAGCCCAGTCCGCTGAACAAAGACCGCGCCGGAGATTCTTATCTCCGGTGTACGGATTAAGTGAGGCGTGGGGTCGCCACACAAACCATTTATACGGGACATGATACCCGACTACGGCGAAGTTAAAAGGGTTATGGTAGCAGCAGTCGATGTGTGTATGTTTGTATTTACATGTTTAACAGTGTTTCATCGTAGCGCCTAAACGGAAAAGATTTTGAGGTGTTCGTTGTAACGGTTCACGTGACAGAGGCTACACTTTATACGAACATAATCAATGTGAACGCTGTTAGCTGTACATCCAATTTCCCTTTCTAAACTAGCGGCACGCTATGATGGCCGGTTTGACGTTTGTCCGCTCATGAAGTTCCGTATTAATTGATAACGACTTTGAAGGAAATAATTGTATTACTTTATTGACGATAGTGATGTGCAGAGATTCATAAATTTTATCGAATGTAGTTTTAGGTTTAGGACTCAAAATTTATTTATTAAATTGATTTCTAAAATGTATACAAGTGTAGAAAAATCAGTTTGCACCATTTAAGGGGTGAATGTACTTGTGAATATGAACAATTTTCACTATGTGGACAAACCTCTGAAATCGCAAAAAAATATCAGCTGTTTCATACAAAAGGTAAAATTTTTATTTTTATATGATATATACCACAACTCGGCATTTGGTTTTCTAAATTGAAAATTTTTAAAAATGGAATCTAATACGATCGTCACATAGGATCGCTGGCTAGCACAACTACTACCTTCGGCAAACTCGCGTCAATGCTCAATGCAAAACAAAGCAGTTTCGAATTGACGTTGCTTCGAAAAGTATAAACTGTCAGTGCAATGCGATTGTGATATAGTTTTGACCTGGCTTTGGATTTCAAATATTGATACTGCATTACTGTTGACCCTTGCTCGTTAATTTGGACTCTGTTCAAGCCCTTTGTTGTGGATTTCGTCGATATGACCGAACGTACGCAGAGAACTGTAAACCTATTTAATCAGGTACAAAAACAAAACTTAATTGTTTTTTGTTCGAGAATAAATTGACATTCCACATCACTATTGTAATGTGTCAAACCGGCCATCATAGCGTGCCGCTAGTGTAATTAGGTTACAGTTTTTATTTGTTGCAATTTAAATGTAATTTATGTTTTATAAGCACTGTTCGTTCGTTCAATTTACGAGTAGAGTGGCGGGAGGCCGACTGCCGACTGCCGGCCAACCGTTTCGTTGTGAGTGATATAAATCAAGATTTAAAAAAGTGATTAAAGATTATGATCATCATTATCTGATGATGATGAATCATCATCTTCATCAGAGGTGTCTTATGGACCCGGGGCAGCTCCTGAACTTTCCTCCATCAATCGCGCTCGCACCCCAACATCTTACATCAATGCGCTTTGGGTTTTTCGACAACCAACTGACAAAGGTTCGGCCAGCCGATATTTCTACGACGCGACCGTCTGGGTTTTTTTTTGGAGAAGGATACAACATCATCATCATCAGCAACCCCTCAACGGCTCACTACTGAGCGCAGGTCTCCTATCAGAGAAGGGTTATAGGCCACAGTCCACCACGGGCGGTCCAATGCGAATTGGAGGACTTCACACACCTTCGAGAAAATTATGAAAAAACTCTTTTTATGAAAGTGGGAAAGTCTTGGAAAATGACAGACGCTTGGCGAATGTGTGCAAGGAAGAACAAAAGCGAGGTAATAGATACGGGGTGTCGGTTCATTGAACACGGAAGAGCAGATGTGAAAGGAGACACCTGACGGCCGGGCGCCGCCGTCCTCCAGGGTGGTACGGGTCTAACGAGCATCTGGTATCTTCTGTCTACCCTCAGGTTATGATTGGACAAGCGCAATGTCTTGCCAATCAACCGAATAGACGTCCACAGTTGGAACAAAGTCTCATTCATGGACTTCCACTGATCTTGCGCCACTTACATTTAGCGGCTTTCTGAGACTCGTCTGATGACGTCAGTCCACTTAGTTGGGGTCTGCCAATCAGTGTTGCGCTTTCTGGTGTGGGGTCGCCACTCCAGCACCTTGGGACCCCAACGACATTTGTCCCGCCCCTTTCCACTTCAGCTTCGCGACTCACTGAACAATAGCGGACACTTTGATTCTTACTGATCTTGTCATTCCTGATTTGCAGCAAAATGTATTCTGGAAAAATGTCGGCCACGGCAGCAAATCTCTAGCAAACTACACAAGTGCGCAAATATATTACGCGTAGACACAGGTGCACTCTTTAGTCTTTATTCCTTCACTCTCATAGTCCTATAGAACGATGCACCCGAATGACTTGGTGTGCATTCCGCGGCACAGGAGTGTTAGAGAAGTTTCAGAGAAGGACTAAGTACATACAACCTAGAAACTCATTATCCACAGCTAAATTCTTACTAAACTTAAACTTGATATTCCCTCCATCTCGCAAACAACATAGAAACTAACTTTCGCATCCGAGGAAAGTTAGTTCACCCCTACTTAGGGGCAGGCCCTTACTTATCTAACTTGAACTTTTACTAACTTCGTTAATTATTCTCTTGCTAGGGACAAACTAAGGGTGACTATATATTTGATATAAAGTATTAAGTAGGTATCCTTACTATTTTTACTATAAAAAAGAAATTGTGTTTGTTTGTCCTACAATCACACCGTCTAGAGATACGGATCGACAAGATTTTTTGCATGGGTAAAGCTTCTTTTTATCCCGGAAAAATCAAAGAATTCGCTAGTATACTGTAATGTGGCATAACCTTTCAACAAATGTAAACTGGAAATGTAAGACACCCCCGCTTTAAAAACTACATCAAAATCTACTGCTACCAGGGAACAGACAGACAGCAGACCCACAGATACACAGATAGACACCTACACAAATATACGGATACACAGATAAACAAGTCAAACTTATAACACCCCTCTTTTTGCGGCGGAGGTTAAAAAGGTGTCCGCCCTGCACTCTGCACTACAGGACTACAGTCTATAACAACGGTCGGCAACAGGCGGACCGCGGTCCGTTTGTGGACCGCGTAAGATCGAACCTCGGACCGCCAAATATTGTAATGTGTTGTACAGTTCTTGCAAATCTACTAAAAATAGCTATCAATTTAGCCACTATGTTTGGCTCGACGGACGTATGTGACACTTTTTCTCGAAGATAATTTTTTTTAAAAAACAAAATATATCGTTCGAGATTAACGGATGCCCACCTAGAAGACACACTTCGAATTTGCTGTTCCTCTCGAGAACCAAAGTAGGTATAAAAAACTGCCTCAAGACCGTCGCCGGTGTAGTTTCTCACGTTAATCTTCTTGTGTTTTATAATTCAGAATTTGATTTGATACAAAAATATTAAATAAATATAGTTCTTGCAATTCACGAGGGTGACTGACTTATGGTTGTGTGTGTGTGTCGTATCTGTATAAGTATGAGCGAGCGCAATGCTCGCGCCTGCCCGCTCCCACCTAGGCTTTGACAGGCACGCACACTTATGCAATGTGCATGTACACGAAGTAACCACGAGTAAAGCTCACTCGCCTTCGTGAATTGCAAAACTGTATCTACACTTAATTATTATCAGTTGTTTTTTTCTGGACCTCGTTAAAATTTTCCCACAGTATCCGGACCCCGCATAAAAAAACTTGCCGACCCCTGGTCTATAACATATACTTGTTATGAGCCGCAAACCCCGTTCCCGCTACAACGAAACATGCTCATCTATCGCTCTCGCAGGTTGTGCTGGTATCACTCGGAGGATCGCAATCAACCCGCCCGACCGCGACGCGGAGGATGCCGTGTTTTTATCCCGCAGGCCGCAGCATCCCGGCATCTGCGCCGCTCGGCCGCCTCACAAAAACCGCAACCCGCACCGCTCCGACATCGATCCGGTATCGGTTCCATCCACTCCGAAACAAGAAACTAGCTACAGAAGGATGGATTACTCCACAAATAGCATCCTAGTTTTTATGGAGATTGGAGATCTGTGAGGAGATTTATTTTACACATATCTCACGAGCTCTCAGCGAGGTGGGGAAAATAAACCGAAGAATGTATTTTACCGAAAACAGTTTTTGAGGTCGACGTTACTCAAATCTGATACGTCTAAAGTTCTGTATTCAGTATTTTTCTGTGATAAATGAATGATGATGCTACAGCTTTTATCCCGGAAAACAGAGGGTTCCCGCGAGCTCTGTTTTTCTGAGATAAAAGGTATTCTATGTCACTTTCCAAGTCTACAACTATACCCATGCAAAAAAACATCGATCCATTACTACGTTGCAACGTAAGTGAAGGACAAACCAACACATATATTCGCATTTAAAGTAGAATATTCGTAAGGACGGCATAGGTACCACTAGCTGTTTAATTAATTATTATTATTATACCGTGTCTGAACAAGAAAGAATAGGACTTGCCAAGCGCACGCATTCCCCGAGGCAATGGCAGAGGGCTGCCGAAGTACATGTACGACGTACGTGTAATTATTTGCTTGTGTGCTCATTTTCTGTAGGTGTGGCAGCTGTTGAGTTAGTGTGCGCTCATGGAGAAGTATTGAGTAAGTAAATGTGTGCTGTACGTATTAACCTCACCTCCCGCGGAAAATGGCAGAATTTATTTAGTACTAGCTGATGCCTGCGACTTCGTCCGCGTGGATTTAGTTTTTAAAATCCCTCGTGAACACTTTGATTTTCCGGGATAAAAAGTAGCCTATGTCACTCTACAGGTCCTCAACTATAGTACCCATGCAAAAAATCACGTCAATCGGTGGCTATGTTGTGGCGTGATTGAAGGACAAACCAACAAACAAACACACTTTCGCATTTATAATATTAGTATGATTAGAATATTAAATTTCATAGGAAAACACTGTAGCATTACGTCCATACGATGTATAACATCCATACCTACTATGTAGTACATAATGATCGTTTGGCATAGATCGAGTAGTTTGACTTTTACAAAATAGGGCTATATCCACGATGGCTATATACGATAAAGTACGCATGCCAGCCTAAGATGAGCCGTACATTCAAAGTATCCTGTAGATTCCGGGGTTCAAGTTATTTGGACCTTTTACTGAAGATTGTGATTTCTATAATTTCTGAACTACTAAATTGACGACCTTAAAATAATTACAGGACAATCTCTAAAGTACCTGCTTTCGAACAAAAAAAGAATGAATGAAATCAGAATACGCTTTAATGAATTACAGCTAAATACACATTTTGATTTCCATCCCCTCTCCCAAGGGAACCGTGCTGAATTTCGGGATAAAAAGTATCCTATATTATACCTCGTAGTATGAACTTAAATCATGCCAAGTTTCATTTAAATCCGTCCAGCAGTTTCGGCGTGATGCGCGGCCAAGATACAGACAGACAGACAGACAGACAGACAGACAGACAGACAGACAGACAGACAAAAAATTAAAAAAAAATTGTTTTGGCTTCAGTATCGATTATAGAGTGCCCTCAAACTAGCTATTTATGCAACTGCATCGTAATGAGGGTCATTTTAATTCGAGTGCTGTTTTTTGATACGAGGCTTGCCGAGTATCAAAATAGGATAGTACGAGAATTAAAATGACTAATTACGTTCAGTTGCATACAAGATTTTATCTACGACAAGGAAGTAAAATCATTAACAAAATACGCCGTAGGCTCAATAAAGTAACAAAAAGTAACTCCGTAAGCCGCCACCAGCTGCCTGTGGCGCCTCTGTCAACAAAAAGTAACTCCGTAAGCCGCCACCAGCCGCTTGTGGCGCCTCTGTCATATGAACGGTACAAAAGTGCCAGAACTCAGAGCCTTAGCTTTAGGTATCCTATTTTAAGAAGATAACCATTTCGATTCAGCTCCCATACAACGAGCTGCATCGAAATGAGAAGCAAAACCGAAAGAGGGTTCATTTCGATTCAGCTGTCAAACTCGAAATTGGAACTTTTCGATGCTGGAGTAGATAAAAAAATTTTCAAAATATCTTCAATGTACAGAATTAGACCTGTTACAGTTGTATATTATAGACTAAGGGCGACTTGCACCAAATCTTATTTAAATATTTCTTAATTCAATTTAACTAAATTGATTTAATTTCTTAAATGCATTTAACTTAAATGTGATTAGGCATGCCTTGCACCACCACTTCAATAGATATATTTAACTAAATACGTTTAAAATGTCGGCAAAACAGTACAGTACGTTTTTTCTACGTATTTACGGCCCAGATGTGAGAGCTTCTATTGTTCTTATGCATTTTAGAAGTTGTAAGCCAAAGATTTATGCGTAAACTGAACTTTATCAGACATTAGCATTTTGTCATTTGTATTTTGTTGTAATATAAATTACCGGCCGTTTAGTCTAAAGAGTACCTGAATAATAATATTCAAAGATCCTACATTTTAAACAGTTATCTCGCGTTGTAAAAATCTATTTACGCACGTTTGTGTGAAACACCAGTAATATGTTTCCCGTATTTTCTCGCGGGAAGAACAAATGTTATTGTGTACTGTCAAGTGTCAGTGGAGCCCTATATGCACATTGGGGAGAACAAAAAGAAGGATGACATTAAACATGTTAAACAAAGTACTTGGCATAATTTAACTGAATCGTAATTCGCACGTTAGAGTATTCAAAGAATCGTCAAACAACTCTCACAGTTCACAATAACATGTACGTAATAACCTAAAATTTTTATTTGTTTATTGGATAGATGGCATGAGTTCTTGGCGCTAAACGTATTTAGCGCGGTTAAATAGCCCTGAGCGGCTATTTAACTTTGACAGGTCGTTAAACAAGTTTAGCGACAGTTTGTTGTATGGTGCAAGACGAATATTTGATTACAGAGCTTAAACGTATTTAAGTAGTTGTTAAATATGTATATTTAAGAATGCTGGTGCAAGCCGCCCTTACTGCTTTAAGCCAATTCTTTCTCGTCCAAGTACCGTGTAAAAAATATTTTACGTTGTCGTGCCAAAGAACTTAATCGCTTGGCGTTAGATCTTTATCCAAAGGTTAGTGTTTCGCCGGAAATTGAACCAAGGACCTCCCTCGAATGAGAGCACGGAACCCGCTACCACATGAGTAAAGAAACGGTTCTCAACTCTGTGCCGCCACAGGCCGCCGCAGGGAGGTCGTTGAACCTATTTTTCTCTACTGAGCTAAAGAGCCAGTGTGGTAATTACATTACAGACATCTGTTAGTCACATTGTAAACCCTAGAATATTACATTGTAGCAGCAAGCATAGTTATTATAAGCCTGTAACACATGCAACTTCGAATGTTACGACGATGCTTCGACGAGAAGTTATTTAAATTACAAAAAAAGAGGTTATCGATTCCACACGTACCTTGTTGTAGGTATGTAATATTAGTATGTAAGTACGTACATAATATATGTCCACGAATTTCTCCGAAATTATTCATCGGATTGTGATATTTTTTTTATTTGCTTATATTTATTTCAACTTAGGGAACAATCAGTTGGTTTAATTTTTCCTAAATTATAGCTTGTTAATGTTTATTTATGAGATTATGATTGATTAGATGATGAGGTCTAAATGGTTGTGCGCTTGTCTAGATGATACCTATTCGCTCTTGCCTTGAAGGTACTGCTTAAGTTATACGTATATGACTAGCCTTTACCTGTGACTTCGTCCGCCTGGAGTTAAGTTGCTAAGTGTAAAAAAAACATCTCTCTGTCGGGTACAAAAACGGTAACATTCGAGGGATGTTGCCGTTTTTTTACCGATTTATCTGGATATAAGGTAGCCTGTGTCACTTTGGAAGTCTTAAACTATACTCAATCATATTACTCAATAAATCACGTCGATGTTCTGCTCCGTTGCACAAATGCAATGACAAATCGAAATTAACAAATCAGTTAATCAACAAACCAACATAAACAAAGACAAAGGCAAACATACAGAAATTAAAAGATAAACGACGGAAACATTCAGTATGTAATATTCCTAATCATAGCACAGTTTTCTCTAAAAGATTTTCCTCTTTTCTAGGTAGTTTTTTATATAATAAAGCCAACAAAGCTCTCACCATTGACTCACAATCGTCCTATCAATGTAAAAAACTCATCGATAACTGATAGCACTGAAGAGTTGCTGATTATTCATAAATAGCCAATATCATTACAAATTCTTTGTATATGTAATATTAATATTAGGTACTTTATTTCAGTATGTATACGCGTGTCATATATATCCACCATCCATCCACCCACACACACACACACACACACACACACTCGCACACACACACACACACACACACACACACACACACACACACACACACACACACACACACACACACACACACACACACACACACACACACACACACAAAATAAGCAGGTTTTATTATAAGAAGTTTTAAACTAATTATTATTATGAAAGCTTTTTATATTAGACCTAAGAATGTTTGTATGCTTGACTATATCGGGGAAAGCACTGGCAGCTATCATACGAGTATATAAACTCAGTTTAGCTGCCAGGGCCGCATTACGTTTACTGTTCATAATGTACATTCTTTTTGTGGCAAATAAATCATTATTATCATTATTATTATTAAACACTTTCGCATTTATAAAATTAATAAAGATAGTAAACACGCAGGCGGGTCTTCGTTTCGTATCAGAACTGTTGAAAGAAAGCGTTTTGTGCCAACCAACATTATTGTAGACCCAATACGGGTGTTAACCACAAAAGGATGCCAGCACTCACGTCTTCTCGTAGTTCAAAGAGGAACTAAATTCTGAAGTAGGTACCTGAGCTGAGTACGGGTAGACAGTTTACATTACGTATGTGTTTGTAGTACATGGAACTGTATGTAGGCGTTCACATTCCGAAGAGCAAATAGTTGCAAGTACTCGCGCACCGTCGTAGACTGCAGCGACTTTCCTACTTGTACTACGTAATACGTAGTACGTACTCGTATACACCCTTTCTTGATTTATAGTAATTTTATATATAGGCATTTCTTATGACCATTCTGAACTCACGGCGAATTCCACCGCCCAATAGGTAAATGAGTTATACATGCGCATGGTATTTTAAAGTTTCGATACCCGATGACCTGATTCCTGACGTCCTGACGATGCGAAGATAATCCTTGATTGCGATCTCACTTGATGGTTAGTACCGATGCAGTCTAAGATGATAGCGGGCTAACACACAGGACAGTATACATTCAACCCATACCTACCATACTAATCTGTATCTACACGCCATCGTGCCGGAGCGCTAAATCGCTTGGCGGCACGTCTTTGACGGTGAGGTGGCCACGGCCAAAGCCTTCACCGTAGACCAGACTAGAGACAATTCAGAAATTAATAGTCCACCAGATTGCCCCCCCCGGGAATCGAACCCGAGACCTCCCAATTATAAGACCGCAGCGCACACCACTGCGCCAGGGAGGTGCTCTATAGTTTGTCAAAGTCTTAATAATAAAAATAACGATCAGGCGAGCCACAGCCGGCACATCAGCAAGTGTTTATTTTTCAGCCAACTCGGCGGCGGACGGTGGCGGTGGGAACGCGGCGTTTCGCATAGTTTTCTGTTTGTATAGCTCGTGTTTATACGACTCTGTTTGCGGGAGCCGGCAGCCGTGACACGCATGTTACTGCGAAGGCATTACGTTTCTGAAATGTTATCTTTTAGGACCGTTTTTGTAACAGTTCTTGCGGCTAATGTGTTCGTCAGTTTATGGCGACCGAATTCTACGTAGAGGATTAAAGATATGCTCCAATAAACGTACCTTTTAAGCCCCGACAAAAATAGAGTGATCTAGGATATTATAAGTTTGACGTTTTATTGTGTATCTGAAATCTGTATATTATGTGTGTATCTGTGTGTTTGTCTGTTCCCTCGTAGCAGCCTACCCAATGGACCGATTTTTGTGCGGTTTTTTCTGTTTGAAAACTAACGTAATCGAGGTGGATCTTAGCTATTATTCATAAAGATTTGCTCAGGTATTTGAAGATCATCAGCTCATTTTTATATTTGATTCAAGGGTTCTTACTTGCAAGCTTTCACTGCAGCGATTGATTTGAGTGTACTGTTACTTAGGATTATTCTCAAATTCTTGCAATGCATGGTAACCTTGACCTGATGCTCACGTAGTCTGCGGGATAGCCAATTCATCAGCAACAGCAGATATAGTGTTTTTAGGCTCATTAGAATGGTCTCAATGAATAGGTGTTGGATAGATGGTGATCGAGGATCGAGGAGAAGGATCTGATGATGGAGTAGAAAACTGGGTAACAGGATTCACGTGTCGGGGGTGTTTCATATTTTCAATTTACACTTGTGTTAGATTTGTTTGCGAATTGTAGATTATTATACAAATAATCTACAAAAAATTCCAAATTCAAAATTATTTATTTCACGTGTGGCTCTTATAACAAGTGCTGACTCTACCACCGGTTTGGAAAGCGGATTCTACTGAGAAGAGCCGGCAAGAAACTCAGCAGTTGCTCTTTTCAAAATAATCATTTTACAATATTATTATGAAGCTATTACATTGTAATAAGTTTTTTATACTATCTTGTGGGCAGCTGGATGCCAAGCCGATTTAACCTATGCAACTTTGTCCTAGGTCAAAATGGGTCAACTCGAAAGATTAAAGGACGCGAGGTCTAGTTCCGGAAGAACCACTGTTCGTGTATATGTTACCAAATATAAGATCTCAAGTGTATGCATCCTCCAATGTGCAGCTCGGCGTGCGGCTGCAGTGGGCTCTGCCCGGCCTCGCGGCCGCACCGGGCACCTGATCCACTTCCTCGTGACGTTTTTACCTCATTACCTTCGTTTTTAGAAAAGCCTTTTTCGAGCGATTCCTCGGAAGTTTTTGCTCGGTAAAAACAAATGGCCCGGTTCGCGCGAGGCCGCCGGAGAGCGGGTAAAAAGCTAATTTGAGGTCGTTTTGCACAAGATGGTGGTTTTGCTGCCTCAGGTATTATTGTAAGGGAGTATTTACACTAAGCAGTTATAGCCTTAGGCTAGGACTGTGGTCTCCTATATGGGTGGTCGCAGGTTCGATCCCGGACACGCAACTCTGATTTCGGAGTTATGTGCGATTAACAACAAGCTTCAACGGTGAAGGAAAACATCGTGAGGAAACCTGCACATCTGAGAGTTCTCCATAATGTTGTCGAAGGTGTGTGAAGTCTGTCAAACTGAAAATTGCCAATTCGCATTTGGCCAGCGTGGTGGATTATGGCCTATAAGGCCAGGCGCTCATTGTGATTTTTTGTCGCCAAATGGAGTTCTATGAAGATATATGAAAGTGAGCTCACCGTAGAGACGAGACAATACGGCGACAAATAGTTCCAGCAACTGACGATACTTGAAATCCATTTCAAGAATGAGCGCGTTTTGTCGCCCAGCGACATGCGGCTGGCCTGCAGTGGACGCATCGTGGGCGACTGTAGGTGACAGCGACAAAAAGTCACGGCGACAAAAAATCACAATGAGCGGCTGGCCTCTCTTCTCTGAGTGGAGACTTGCGCTCGGTAGTGAGCCGTTGAGGGATTGCTTATGATGATGATGATTTACACTGAGGCTCAGGGTCGTTCAACGAGCGATTCACTATCTATGCTCGGAGCAATCCTGCGGAACAAATCGGAACTGATACACTGACCTCTATGATAGTGGGATGCCGGGCATGGATGGTTATCTAGAGAATGACAGCATAATATTTTTGTGTCGATACAACACGCCGCACTGAAATTCCTCGGACCTTGATTAAGCATTCTTTGTAAAACATTTTAACGAAATCGGCCATGGCAACTATTCACACCGGAATCTCAATAGCCCATTACACAGGAGATATTAAAGTGCATTATAAGTCGAATTGGACAAAGAGTGTCTGAAATCGAAGGTCCTTACTGTAGCCAACAATGAGAAGCAATTGAGATCATCACTTGTTGTGATCAATTCTTGTCGCTAGCCCTGGTTTGTATATTAGCACGGTTCTGTGACAGTTCTCCCTAATGCTGCAAAACGAGCAGTTTTTTTATTATAAGGGAAAAAGTTCATTGCTATACCAAATCATTACACCTTTATGAACAACAAGTGTAAGTTGAAAATTTAAAACACCCCCGACATGTGAACCTATTACCGGACTATGCTCGATGTACCTGACATCCTGTCACCATCGATGTACCTGTCACCCAGTTTTCTGTTCCATCGTCAGATTCTTCTCCTTAATCCTTTTATCATAATCTGTCTATAATCTAAAATGTACCTTGATTCTAATGAGCTCATACACACTATGTCAGCTGTAAATTGCTGAGTACCGCATCAAAATTGGTTCATTCATTAGAGAGCTATGAGGGAACAGACAGACATAGAGATACACACGTCAAACTCATAACATAGCACCCCTATGTTTTTGTCGGGGATTAAAAATTATTTTCAGTTCTAGTTCAAATGTTCCAAAGCGTGCGCGAGTACGCCCGGGTGAGGGAGCTAGTCCGCAAGGCCATCAATAGCTGTCGGCTTATCTGCGGGCACTCGGGCAGGAATGGCTGCCATATCTCCCGGCTCAGCTCTCGCCGGCGATCGATTTGTCTTCCCCAGGAGATCACGAGCTCGTTATATGAGCCGACATGTGTGGGTGTGTGTACCTGTGTGTTACACGCAAATCCGCAACACACACACATATGAAGTACTGGACTTGGTCCGCATGGAGTAAGGTTTATAAAAGTTCCGCGGGTACCCAGAGTACATTTATATCGGTGCAGGTACCCCTGTATTTCTGGTATAAAAGGAACCAGTGAAACACTTGACGCCAATCGTCAAAGGACTTTGTAAAAGCTGATTTTAATAAAAAAATATTCTATTCTATTGCTGTGTCACGTTGGTCGTTGCTCTATTGCTGCGTGATTGAAGGACAAACCAACAAACAGACATACTTACGCATTTCTAACGTTAGTTAGGTTAGGAGAGAATCATTCATATTATATTGCTATAACAGATAGACGAAAATAAAAAATCTCCTTTTTAGGCTCATAAGGTTTGAACGATAGCATTTGTCTGTCGGTTGACTGACTGTCGGGGCTACGGGCTAATGTTCGGAACGGATGCACTGATTTTAACGGGAATTTAAATCACACGCCTCAATTAATATTGAGTCAGCCGTGATTGGAACACCAACCTCTGCTGACCCATTTCTAGCAGTAACCAAACGTAGCATATTAATTTATTTTCAGTATGATTTGCTACTAGCTGCACAGAGCACACTCACTAATTGTCAATTATATTTACATAAACTGGTTCAGTCACACGTGTGGGGACATGCTGCGAGCCGGTTCGAAGCGTTTGGAACTCTATACTGTGAGCGTTAGGAGCGATTTCATGTTGAACGGGGAATACGAAATGGACACAATGTTTGCACAGTTGAAGCGCTTACATCGCGTCTGTATCCAGTGTAGGGTTGTAACTTTTTAGTGCCGATTTTATATTTTGCAGCACTTTTATGTGAAAGGCTTTGCAATGTAAAAATATTGTAACATCTACGGCAAGTTTCGGACTTGCAAATGACGCGTTAATACAGATTTTAAGAGCATAGATTTTATTTTGTAATAGGGATTTTAGTATCACGGTACACTGGGTTTTTAAAATGTAGGTAACCTTTGAAAAAGTAAAAATCAAAAAATAAATGTTTCAAAACGCTCCCCTGTGAAATACATCTTTTGTTAGTTCGTGAGTTAGCCGTAGATGTGACCAGACGACACCAGAAACATAATTATTATTTTACATCTTTAGAGACTGCACACACAATATGGATGGTGTATGACTTTTATTTCTAATAACTTAAAAATAAATCATTTTAATATCAATACGATAATGTAGTTAAAACTTAAAAAGTTCGATTTCTATACCTATTTTACCAATCAATATCAGCTGATTTTTCTACTTAAACATGACAATGTGTGCGTATAATATACAAATGTTGTTAACCTTTACTCTAAATGAAAAAATGAAGAGTTAATGAGTGGTATGATGAAATACAGAAAAAAGTCTATCAATTCTGAACTTAAATCCAATTTGCGTACTGTGCAAAAAATAATGTAAAAAAATTGTAAGCGAAAACTACGTTAGTGGCAAAATTCGAACGACTAAAAATAATACGAAATTTTTGTAAAGAAAAAATTGGCACTCATAGGGACTGGCGATAGAAGTGAAAACTAGATTTGCTAATAATAATTAAAAACAAATAAGAAAAGCGCACTGTCACGATTTCGTGAGTGAGATTCGAACCTGCGACATCATACATTAAACGGTAAGGAAGGCGGCTGCTTGCCCGCTGCGCTATACAAGGTTGCTTGGGAACTTCTAAAATGTTGAACGCTTACTGAAATCTCCAGGTGACGATTGTGAAGGTGAAGATGACGTGAAATCCAAGTTTTTTGCTCACCCAAAAAAGTGCTCAACGCGCCTAAAGAAGTTTTCTCAAATTTGCTCGGAAATCGCTTCTTTATTTAAAAAAACGAAACGTCAATTGGCTCATTGCTGGCGTGACGACAGCAATTACGTCACAGGACAATAATGTAAATTGCTGGACAGGTACGAGGTTTTTAAAATGTACACTTTCCTCTATTAGGTGTTTCTCCTCTGTGATTAGGTGTTTTAAATGTGCATTTCTTTCGCTGAGTTATACAATTTAAAAAAATAAGAATGATTTTTTTTTAAATGGAACAAAAAGAGCGTGATTTAATTGGAGGTAAAGAATTATTGGTGACTGGTGTTTTCTTTTACAATATATTTCTTGTTCTGAAATAAAAATGGATTCGGAATCGGATGAAGAATTAATGGACTTTACACCACCAGATATGGCGGAAGAAGCTAAAATTCTATCAGAAAATCTTTTACCACCAAAATCTAAAGAAAAATATGAAAAGGCTTATGAAGACTTCATTCAATGGAAAACCGGAAAAAATACAAATTCGTTTTCAGAAAATGTCCTTATGGCCTATTTTAACGAATTGAGTAAAAACAAAAGGCCATCTACATTGTGGTGTGAATACTCAAAGCTAAAAACTACATTACGTTTAAAAGAAAATGTAAATATTGGCGATTACTCAAATCTAACAACATTTTTAAAGAGGAAGTCAGAGGCTAAACTCAAGCCAAAGTATTCAACATGTTAACTTACCTGGCAAAAGTATACAATTATCATTTCATAACTGTACAAATTGTACTATAACATTTAACATGAAATAAAACAGTGTTTCTTTAATTATTTTTTTGTTGTTTCCTCGCAAATTAGAGAAAAGTACTATATAAGCCTCGGCCGAAATAGCAATTCATGGCCTCGTTTACTTAAAAAGGCCTCGGCTAGCGCCTCGTCCTTTTAAAATCACTTGGAAGTCCTCGGCTTCGCCTCGGCCTTCCAATGTTACTCGTCCATAAATTGCTTTATTCCGAGCCTCGACAATAATGTACTATTTCACTTCAAAATGTAGGTATTTTATTGTTTGGCAACCCTAATTGATTTGTATGAGTCGTTTTATCACGAGAGCTCCGAAATTTAAACATTTCTGGTCCAAAAACGATTACATCGCTCCTCAATCCGCATGCTACCCGCGCGGCGCGGCCGGCCGCGTCGGGCGAGGGTTCGTGATAAGAGTAGCTGCCGACAGGGATTCAGTTATTGAAATCATCAAACGTAGAGTTCCTTATTGCTTAATATGAGTAAATGTGAGTTTGTATTGCAGAGCTCGTATAGGGTCTCGATTCTGTAACTCTATCTAGGACTAGAGTAGGTACTTGTCAAGACGAATCGGCTTGGCATCCCACAAGATAGTATAATAACTTATTACAGTGTAATAGCTGTAATAGCTTGCATAATAATATTGTAAAAACTGCTGAGTATACTGCCGGCTCTTCTCAGCAGAATCCGCTTTCCGAACCGTTGGTAGAGTCATGACTCATGACGTGTCATGAGAGCCACAGATTGGCCTACGTGAAATAAATAATTTTAAATTTATTTTTTTGAATTTTGAATTAAATGAGTCCAGAATCGATGGGTCTACCTCGTTTTATGCTGAGTTGATATAGGCACCTGCCGGCTCCATCATCAGACCAGATCCATGTTACGATGATATTGCATTGTCATCCGATTTACACGTGCAAAATTTCAGCTCAATTCAAATTCAAATTCACTTTATTTGCACAAAATAATACAAAATACACTTATACAGGTACATGTACATTTTAGGTCATATACCTATATGACATGCAAATATTTTAATATTTTCTTTTTTAACTAGCTGATGCCCGCGACTTTGTCCGCGTGGATTTAGTTTTTAAAGTCCCTCGGGAACTCCTTGATTTTCCGGGATAAAAAGTAGCCTAGATGTTGACCCGAGTAATAAGCTACAACGGTATAAAATTTTGTAGAAATCTGTGCGGTAGTTTTTACGTGAAAGAAGGACAAACAAACAGACAGACAAACAGACAAAAAAAAAGCTTTTGTTTTGATATATCTGTATCTTGAACACAATTAGAAGCAAAAACCCTTTTTTGAATCTATTTCATGTACCTACAGAATTGGTTTCGTTTCTGTTTTATTATATGTACTTATAGATTATTTTTATATTAATTTTCTTTTTAATATTTTAATTGGAAACCGGAATGATGCAAGATTTAACCTAAACAAACACACATATATACATATTACATACATACATATTATATGCAAACATACATTGCAATTTGCAAGTTAAATAAAAACTTGTAAATAGACAGTAATCCTTCTAATGTATGCCGTTGCTGTAGATACAAACTACAAAATGGCAGTTCAAAAAACATAAAATTGTACAACGGCTGTTTATCCCTGTGCCTTTAATTTAAGAAAGTTATCTCTATAATAAAGAGTGATGTTTGGATGACGCCGCCAGCTGTCGCTAGAGATGGGGCTACTTTCTGTCTGCCCGTCTTGACATGTGTTGAATTAGAATTAGAAATAATTACGTATGCTTTTGTGGAACTTCCCCTCATTGTGGAAACTCTGCATACATAGAATAATATCCATTAAGTATACTTATTGTTAAAGTATTTTGAAAAGAGCAACTGCCGAGTTTCTTGCTGGTTCTTCTCGGCAGGAACGGCATTCCGAACCAGTGGTAGACTCATTGACGATTCAAAAGTACTTGTAAAAGTTTATTTGAATAAAAAACATTTCTATGCTATTCTATTCTATTCTATTGCGTAAACAACAATATTTGGAAGCTGGAGTGTCGCCAGAGTCCGAGATGAAGATTTTCTTCCACTTCACGCTGGTCCCGCACAGGCATTTACAAAGAACGCCATATTTGCCAACTTATGAAACACCGTCATTATTATTCGCAGTGACTTTCAAATGTGCTTATATAGTCAGCTGCTCTTAGCCCGGCCATATATTTACACATCCGGAATCAAATTCGAATTAAGTATAAGGAACAAAATTCAGAGTCTTAAAAGCGGATACAGTTTGCCTCACAAATTCAAATTGGTCATAAAGACATGGAAATTTTCAGATTCGGAATCCAGAACTCTCGTCAGAACCATTCTGTCAAACTCCGAAGTAGAACGATGAAATTCAGAATGGGTGTGGGAATGCATGTGAGTCGCGGGGTGTCACCAAATTGTATTTCTGGTTTCTGAATCTGACTTCCGTTTTTGAATTTTGAATGCTACGGGCCGGTCCGAGAGTCTTGCCTTCCATTTGATATAAATATAGTACCTATAAATATACCACCTAGATCGTTTGTTTTTATGTTACTCTGCGGCTACATTAGCGGGATTCGGCGAATCTCGACAAACGACAATTGTAGCCGGGTAATTCGTTGTGTCGCGAATGAGTTCGGGTGAACTAGCACGATTATGTAGCCGCGGTGATAGAACGAGACAGCTGTTTACCGCGAAAACTCGACACGAATGTTCGCACGATAATGTAGCCACACCATTAGTAGTAAAGGATTAGCCTTTAGCAACGGAAATTGGCGTACACAGTCTTGATCGATGACCTAAACGATTGAAGTTTGTATTCCTTCGTTGTGACACATAATTATTCTGTCAGTGTAGGGTACATTTTGCCAGCGCACGAGGGCGATGGGATTGGTAGAAATTATTTCACACGCATCATATGAGTGGCCATAACCCGAGACGTCCATCCATCTGACGAGTTACGAGTATAGTCACTCTGTTAAGACGGGTTGCTCTATGTAGGTATACGACCACTGCACGACGCGACGGTCGTTACGGCCACAAAGTGGCACTTTGTTTCCTAGTGGCACTTTTATATAATTTTAGACGCAATTTAGCTAGAAAAGGTACCTTCCTCCTACAACAACAGTGTTTCTTTCTTTCATTACATTATTAAAAAAAAATAGACAAAAAAAATCGGAGTTTTTGATGTAGGTACAGTATTGTAACTTGTAGCCTGATGGCGTGGCCGGAAGGGATGCAGGGGTAATGAGCGAAATATTAGAACTAAATCCTCGTGATTTTGTTCACTTCGTAGTGCTTGCAAATTGTAGTGCTTGCAAATTGTAGTGCTTGCAAATTGTAGTGCTTGCAAATTGCACTGTTGTGCTGTGCGACATATTATATTGTACTCTACATAGTTATGATTGGAATCGACGAGAGATGCGCCAAATTGTTTGCTCGGAATGGGGGAATCTGTTAATTACTCATAGTCAACGAGCATCCGTCTGTAAATCCACTCCGTTGAAATATATGCCCTAGCAAGTTAGAATAAGAGCTATAATTGCACTCGAACACATTTATACCCCAGGGTATGTTGATAAGTTCTGCACTAAATGGGAAAAGTGTGTTCTGTGTGGAATTGTATCTGTCATCTAAGATAATTACTGACTATGAAGAAAGACGATAATTATTATACGCAAAAAACACAAGGAACACAACTTACTAACATTATAAATGCGAGTGTTTTTTAACCGAGGAAAAAAAGGAGGAGGTTCTCAATTCGTCGGAATCTTTTTTTTTATGTATGTTCACCGATTACTCAAAGACGCCTGAACCGATTTGGAAAATTCTTTTTTATTTGAAAGGTTATACTTGCCAGGTGGTCCCATTTAAATTTTATCGAAATCCGTCGAGCGGTTTAAAAAAAAAATCAACGATAAATTGTAAACTTTGTAGCGGTGCGGGCGTTTGAAGTCGGTTTTTTAAAAATATTTTTTTTATATTAAAATATATTGGTTTGTCTTCGTTGTTTGCGTGATTGAAGGACAAAACAACTAATAAACACAATTTTTCTATTTAATTATATACTATTGCTTAGGATTTTGCAGCTTCGTGTGTGAGGGGGTTTAGGGAGAGGGCAGACTGGCTATTTTTAGCGGCAGCGACCTGCTTCTGCGACTGTCGCGTTTTCGACTCAAAACTACTCATAAGTGTTCGATACGATAGGCACTAAGAGTAGCGAAGGTCAGCGTTACAAATCGCAAGACGCCGATGCTAGAAAACGCAACTCGATCGCTGCGACCGGCGTTCGTTGTGTGTCCACGTTAGCGTTCGGACTCGGCATCGAGCTTCCGAAAAGTGACAAGTATCCAGTCTGCCCTCTCCTTTAAACAAGAAACATTTGGGCGTGGAACACTGCTACTGTTCTTGAAATGCAATTACGGGTCCGGCTCAAATTACCATTCGGTAGAATCGAAAGTGTTCACGTTCAACTCCGTTCGCAACTGCCTGTTTTTGGAAATAATTATGGGACTAAAAAAAGGTTCGTCGAGTGCTCAAAATAAAGATCTGTCTTGGCCTACCTTTTACTACCTAATTAACTACATACTTATATGATAAAGATATCATATTATATAGAAGTAATTTAATATTATTTTTTCACTATTACAACTTTGAAAAAATCTTTACAGCTATAGAATTTTATGATCTGACTTTAGAAACCTTACTTTTCCAGAATGAAAAATATGTGCCTAAGATTTTATCTCTTCTTAATGAGCAACGTATGAAACCTTATACCTACGGTAACGTGGTAGCAAAATAAAGCTCTTCAAGTACATAATTATGACTAAGAACATAATAATAAATTATTATTACTGTATAGCAACGTCATTAATATCAAGATTTTTGAATACTTTTATAGGAAACAATTATTTGTTTTCATTTTTGCCCGTAGCTTCACTCACTTTTTCAAACCACTATTTTACCCCCTTTGGGGTTGAATTTTCAAAAATCCTGTGTAAGCAAATGCCTACGTTACAAGTTACAACGCTACGCTATCAGCCCGATCCGTCCAGTGATACATCACTGTGCGTTGATACATCAGTCAGTTAGTCAGTCAGACACCTTTTCGTTTAACATTTATTTTCAACTACCTAACTTATTAAATTTTGATTTAAAAGGATGTCCATTACATACAAATAACGACGATTTTTTAAAAATAGCTTTACACGAGTGCCTCCCACCGCCGCTGACCGGGTTCCAAAAGAAATAGCGACGTGATAATGTGCATTAGCGACATTAGCGACATTAGAGTGCGCGTCGTAAAGTACCGAACACGATCGATAAAGATATTTACTCGTTAAAAGAACGCCATATTTCTCCTTCACGCAGTTCCAACACGCTAAAGTAGCGAGTCATGTCATCTTGTATAAACGGGCGATAAATAAATACACGATATCATATCAAAGTGAACTCTATCAGTACACTGTTAGAGTTTGAAATAGAGTCGCGGGAGATAATGGTTTTGAATATAAAGAACAGGGTTGTATGCGATGTCACATATTTCGAAGTTGACGGATGGTCGCTAAAATATTGGTAACGTGTGAACAACGCTTAGGTCGAACTAGATATCTGTGAGCTGGATTGTAGACCGTAATACGTAGGCGGTAAGGATTGAAGTCGTGGGAACGGAGGTGTTTTCAGTAATGGCATTAGTGAGGCTGCTATAAATGATTCGGCCTGCTGGCTATGAGGTAGTGCAAACTAGCTTAGAGTACCTTCTGTTTATCCCTGATGTGTTACTTGGTAAAATAACTTGGTCTTCTTATTGCGAGAGACCTATTATACCTTTACCACTTTTCCATTGAAGTAAAATTCCCTTTCACTTGACGACGACATCAATAATCAATAATCATAGAAAGCAATGATTGAAGCATGACGCATGACCCAGCCATTGCTTCGCTCAAATATGGTTGAGCGAAGCAATGGCTGGGTCATGCGTCATGCTCGTGAACGGGTTCCACCGGCGGGAATCGGGCTACTTTATGTCTGCCCGTCTTAACATGTGTTGAATTATAATTAGATATAATTAGGTATGTTTTTGTGGAACTTTGTTGTTGTGGAATTTTGTGGCACTTCCCCTCATTGTGGAAACACTGCATACATAGCGTAATATCTATTATATTGTAAACTTGTTTTGAAAAGAGCAACTGCCGAGTTTCTTGCTGGTTCTTCTCGGCAGGAACGGCATTCCGAACCAGTGGTAACCTCATCGACGTTTCAAAAGCACTTGTAAAAAAGTTTATTTGAATAAAAAAACATTTCTATTTTTCTATTCTATTCTATTCGATTAGCCAAGAAGCACATTCTCTCTTGCCCTGAAAGTACTCAAGTCATACGTGACAGGAAACATGGGGGAAGAACGTTCCACACTTTAGCTTATCAATGTTCACTTCAGAAGAACGTTCCATACTTTAGCTTATCAATGTTCACTTCAGAAGAACGTTCCACATTTTAGCTTATCAATGTTCACTTCAGAAGAACGTTCCATACTTTAGCTTATCAATGTTCACTTCAGAAGAACGTTCCACATTTTAGCTTATCAATGTTCACTTCAGAAGAACGTTCCACACTTTAGCTTATCAATGTTCACTTCAGAACTTTGAACTAATGTGTTTCATGCGAGTGGGCTGGATTATAACCCCGTATAAGGATTACAGTTTTTATAGATCTCAGTGTTTCAAAAGTAAAGTGAAAGTTTCTTAACATTTCTATAAATTACCTACTCTAACGTGTTGGTTTAATACTCAAAGACTCTTAACATATCTTTACAAAATGCTCTACATTTCACAATTAATAAAATATTTTCAAGGTAAATTCTATAAAAATTACGAGACTGTTCAGTATTGAACGCTAATGATAATAATCGAGTCATTACGTAATACGTAGGATATGTTTTAAAAATTGGCTTAGGTATCGCAGTGGAAAATTTAATAACATTTTAAAATAAAAGCGATGAAAACCTATTTATACTTACTCCTATTATACAAATGAAAATAAAAAGTGACAGAAAATAATTTCCAGAAAAAATCTAGCGTCGGCAGAAAATCGAAATATCGTCGAAGGTGATTGATTCGAATCTACGAGCATTTCGTATTTCCGTTAGCAACTTAGCAAGAGAGCTAATCACGTAACGCAATCTATAAAGTAAACTGTCGGAATGTCTTGCTTTCAGTTTCTTTTTGTTGTACAGAGTTGTACAACAGAATTAGCACATTGAAACAAAAATATACTGTATCATTCAGGATGTCAGCAATACTGTCAACTTAGATATTTAGATCGATATTATCTATCGATAATAAACTTTGGCATTGAGCTGATCTTCCGATAGATAGGGCGATCATGGTTTATCACAAGGCAACAAAGAGGCTATCTTTAAGAGAAAATCATTTAGTTTCCATCCCATTAAGTTTCGACTTGTTCCTCGCAGCGGTCTCCAGGACCTGCAGATAAATCTCCAGGCGGCATCACGACCGGAGCACGACCGTATCCGAGTGTGTGTGAATGTTCAAGTCAAGTGTAGGCAGCCGGAGCCAGCGAGGGCTAGCCGCTACAGATAGCTACTCGTCGATCCATCACTGTCTGCTGTTTTTATGCGCGTGTCTCTGAATCTCATTGCCTGCCTGCGCGCTCGTGCGCCGCCTATCTCGACAGGATCTCTCATCTTTCGGAGTTTGTTCACGGGACAAGATAATCGTGAACGGCTTTGTCTGTTCTGACGTGTTTGAGAATGATCTACTTTGAGCCACTAATTACTTCCAAGTTCCAACAACAACAGGAAGTCTGGCACTAAACTGATCCTATTGTGTGATTTTCTTGCGCTACATTTTAAAGTAATGTTGGGGAATGTAGATCACTTACATCGAACAACGTCGTCATCTTGGTTTTTAGTGTATCTACCGTTGTAGAACTATAGATGTAAGTACCTACTATACCTACCTATATCTTCTATGCCACACCTATTATCCTTACTAATATTATAAATGCGAAAGTGTGTTTGTTTGTTGGTTTGCTTCAATCACGCCGCAACAGAGCTACGGATCGACGTGATTTTTTGCATGAGTATAGTTGAAGACCTGGAGAGTGACATAGGCTACTTTTTATCCCGGAAAATCAATGATTTCCCGAGGGATTTTAAAAACTAAATCCACGAACGACGGACGAAGTCGCGGGCATCACCTAGTCCTTAATAATTACGCGTCATCCCTCCAAATAAAAGACTTGTTGATATTCAGGACATTTCTCTATTATCATCCACATCATCAGACAACACAATATCCGCACTTGCCACCTAGTAAGGGTATTACGTTAACACTGCTCGCTGATACCACATTGCCACTCCATCCCACCGATCATCATCTTTTCAAACTATGTATGTATATTATGCTCCGTCCATTTCCATTTTAGTTCTGCCTTTTATTGTACATCAAATCAGCCACTTCAACTTCGAGACTCGAAATGACGTAGGATTAGAAAATAATATAATATTCGCCTGCGAACGGATGTTTCTATCCTGATTGATATCTACACATATCCACGACATGTATCGCGCTGTGAGTTATATGTTATCCCGTCCGCGCGGCCGACAGGCGATATATATCGCGGGCTAGGATCTGTCAATCCCACTAGGGCTGCTGCGTCCACTGCACGCAGCGATGCGTCGTTTGTACGCAGAGTAGGTAAGTACTGATGTATCGAGGGAGGGTGTAAACTCTAAGCCCCGCCGCACATGCACCCACTCGCATTGGTCTTCACGAGCCGCGTGCGAGTGGCAATATTTATAACCTATGGCACAGTACCGAACTCCGCATTTGCTCGCACGTGTCGATGCAGGCACGTACATGAGCATGTACGCGCGTGTACGCGCGTGCCGGCTAGGTGATCGAGACACTAATTTCGAGTGGCAGTGGCACGAGTGTTTGCAAGATGGAGGAACTAATTGAAGCTGTTCGAAGCGAAAAATTTTTATACGACGTATAAAATTCACATGTAATTCCTTGAAATCGTTCCTAGTCATTCTAAAATAGTTTTTGAATTTTTCGTCTGAAAACTCAGAAGTTAATTTGAATTCTGCATGTGTTGTTTGCCTTTTGGACATGAAGGAGCTCTTCCAATTTTTTTTTTCCGGATGCTTTCCTTATTAGCAATAATCTATATAGAAACTCGTTATCATTGTCGGATTCTGAACTTAACTCTATCGCGTCCATCTTGCTTGATTCCCGTCGACGAATGCTACTGAGGCGTCGAATGATGTACGATTCGTGTAAGCAAATGCGGACACACCGTGTCCATCAATGTCAGTGCCACATTGGCGCAGTATCGTGAACAAGTGCGAGTGTGGGCATGTGCGGCGGGGCTTACATAGGTTTAGAATACAAACGCGTACCTGGATTGGTATATTGGAACGTAGTTCCTTATCGCGCGGTACGGAAGGGGGCTAGATGGAAAAAATTAAGGAACCGACACTCGACACATTTCTGAAACCGACACTTTTTTGTTGAATATGAATTTTGCATTGTGTTCGGTATTTTTGCCATACAACACGGCGTCTGCATGGCCTAGTGGATCCGGCAGTCGCCTAAAAGTTCAACGTCGATGGTTCGAATCCCAGCTCGACAGACTGAATTTTCTATTTTCAATTTTATTTTAAATAATTTCTACATGTGGAATTTTTCCCTAATTTTTTATTGTATAAATTGGATAAAATGTTATTGTACTACTAACGCCATCTGTTAAAAAACCAGAGTAACTCTTTGGTTTTGTAACAGTGCTGCAATAGAAATAAACTAAATATAATTCATCGTAGTTAATCAATTTAATACTAGATGACACCACTAGTTTATTACAATTCCTTCACCAAAATTAATCGAAAAGAACTACGTTCCATCCGGGTGTCCTAAGTTTTTTTATGTCCTAAGTTTTGCTCTCATTTCTGCAGTTTGACATACGTTATCACAATAATATACATTTTCATACAGAGCGAAGCTAAGTGAACGTGCGTGTCAGTGGGAGAGCGCCTTAAAGTCGAGTCACACGTGGGGCTCATGCACTCTAATAGGAACACCCAAAGTACCTCACAAAACACGTCACTCACACATGTGTCACCAAGAACTCGCAATTATGACTATTGTCTGCGATGTACGTGTACGACGTACGTGCTTCGATACAACTCAACTCAACTAACGTAACAGTATCTATCTATACAGCCATAAGGCCGAAAATTCGATGCCCGTATTAGTGTTATTGATTTTACGGGAACACAAGTGGTCGTCAGGGAGGTATTGTGGAGTTATTGTATACAATACAAACACACATAATGGAATAGAGTTTTGTCGAGTCAAATGTCTCCGGAGCTGATGAGAATAGCGAGCAAACACGACCTCCCTCGAGACAGCCGATACTCGCTTAATATGAGACCAACCACAATTTTGCCTCTACTAAAAACAATATTATACCAAGAATCTCGACTGTTAGCTGTTCCATTGACACGTTTGTTCTTGTGTATTAAATCACATCGCACAAAAGCAGCAATGAGTTACATACGATGCGTTACTAACGAAACAAGCATACGTAGTTAGATTATATTCAGGTGTGTTCAAAGTCCCTAACAACTCGGACACGAATTCAAGTTAACTCTAACAAAGTTCGGCAATTCGTGTCAAGGGGAAATGAGCTTTAAAACATAGTGCTCGAGAGACTCGGGCGGTAGACTTTGTATTGTTATAGTATTCGGTGTATTTGCCTGGCGGGCGGTGTTTGCTCAGCCTGCTCAGGGCGAAGTAAGGCATCGGCAAACAGCGACGGCGCTGGAATTTTATTAACGAGTGCCTCGTGAGGCGACTCAAACAAAGAACAATGGGTTTCTTGAAACCGACACTTCCAATACCACCAATAATGGCTTCGATACCACTTCCGCGAAATGCTGCTTTTACAATCACTAACAGATTATGTACCTCTACCACAGCCTCTGCAGGCATGATGTTAACCCTACATAGTAAGAAGTAAAGCCTTAAGCCGACACGATCTTACTGAAAGCGTTACGCGAAAAAAGTTTTGCTTAACAATAGATTGAGCGTGAGCTGAGTGGTTTATGTTCAGCAGAGAACAGAGAACTAACTATAGAAATAACTAGTAGGGCGCGTGGGTGCGCGGCCCGCAAGCGGACCGCGGTTTTTCTACTCGGCAAGTAGACTTTTAGGTCTTGATCATTGTCTATCAAAAACCACTCTTCCATCTTTTATACTCTCCGAGATAGACACCGTTGAAGTTTGTATGGCCGCCATCTTGAATCCGCCATTTTGGATTTTTTTTCAGCTCACTGCCAATTGGATGAGGTTTCGAGTGACTTGTTCGAGCACCCTATCTTTATTACCATGGCCGTGCTCCTCACCCACCTTCCAAACCCTCGATCATCATATGTCATCATTTGTCATAATGAAAATTCTTCAATAAAAACAAATCTTGAAAAGGAACCGTATCAAAGTCTTGCATGAATCCCGCCTCCCGGCTTCTAGTCTCATCAATATTCGCCATATATTTTGTATGAAGAAAAAAAAAATCCGCCATCTTGGATTTTTTTTCTATTCATCAAATAGACCTTTTGGTCTTGATCATCTTTTGCCAAGAAACCACTCTTCCATCTTTTATACTCCCCGAGATAGACACCGACGAAATTTGTATGGCGGCCATCTTTTTTCCGCCATTTTGAATTTATTTTCAGCTCACTGCGAATTGGATGAGGTTTCGAGTGACATTTGTTCGAGCACACCCCACCTATCTTCAATACCCCGGCCGTGCTCTTCACCCGTCTCCGAAATCCTCAATCATCAGCTCTCTCCATAATTTTCCTCTGAATGAATTTTTGTCCTCTATACGAAACCATAGGTGAAAAAAAAATTTTTCATACAAAATTTTACAGGAGAGGTGATCAATCAGTCAGTGAGTCAGTGAATCAGCACGAGCAGCTATATATATATATATTAACTAGTAGGGCGCGTGGGTGCGCGGCCCGCAAGCGGACCGCGGTTTTTCTATCGTCAAGTGGACTTTCAGGTCTTGATCATTTTCTATCAAAAAACCACTCTTCTATCTTTTATACTCTCCGAGATAGACACCGTTGAAGTTTGTATGGCCGCCATCTTGAATCCGCCATTTAGGATTTTTTTCAGCTCACTGCCAATTGGATGAGGTTTCGAGTGACTTTTGTTCGAGCACCCCCACCTATCGTCATTACCATGGCCGTGCTCCTCACCCACCTTCCAAACCCTCGATCATCATATCTCATCATTTGTCAGAATGAGAATTCTTTTATAAAAACAAATTTTGAAAAGAAACCGTATCAAAGTCTTGCATAGTTCTCAGCTTCAAGTCTATTCAATATTCGCCATATATTTTGTATGGAGAAAAAAAAATTCCGCCATGTTGGATTTTTTTCTATTCATCAAATAGATCTTTGGGTCCTGATCATCTTTTGCCAAGAAACCACTCTTCCATCTTTTATACTCGCCGAGATAGATACTGACGAAATTTGTATGGCGGCCATCTTTTTTCCGCCATTTTGAATTTTTTTTCAGCTCATTGCGAATTGGATGAGGTTTCGAGTGACATTTGTTCGAGCACCCTCCACCTATCTTCGATACCCTGACCGTGCTCTTCACCCGTCTCCGAAATCCTCAATCATCAGCTCTCTCCATAATTTTCCTCCGAATGAATTTTTGTCTTCTATACGAAACCATAAGTGAAAAAAAAATTTTTCATACAAAATTTTACAGGAGAGGTGATCAATCAGTCAGTGAATCAGTGAATCAGCACGAACAGCTATATATATATTAATAAGTGACGTATAAGTGTATAACGCTGGTAAATGATGAAAGCTTAAGGTTGTACCATGCCCGACACTAAATGTTACACGTCTGCTGGCTTCGGCTTCAAAGAGCGTCGCCTCTGTCGTATGAATGTGATCCAGGTGACGGTGCCAACCATCACAAGTGAAGGGGCATCGCGCGGGAGGCGGTGCGACCCAACACCAAGGAAATAGATGACGACTGATGTCACATGACACTCTGTCAAGAAAGACCGATTGAGAAGAACATGTCTTGCTTATTTTCATGTCATTCAATACTACAGTTTTGACTTTTCTCATACAACTAAATTACAGTTGTCGTTGTGACAGGCTGAAAGATACGCACGAAATTGTCGCCCGTTCAAAAATCGTTTCCGCGAATCCGCGCTCGCGCAGACAGCGCCCGTTACACCACAAATACTCTCACGACAAATACGGGGAGTCCATTCGATACGCAGCCGCGCGGGCGAGACCGAATCGATTCTCCAAATTATTCATACCGAAAATTGCTGTTAACTCGCATAATTAACAGAACAAGATTCGATACAACCAACGCGGCCTCGGCTGTGTGAAAATCGACTCGAAGCGGTTAAATTGATGTACAATGAAAGGCAGAGCTGAAGTGGACATGTGTAGGACATATTATTATGGTTCGAAGACATGGTCCCAAGGTGCAAAAGTTCCGCATCGGAAAACGCAATGTTGGCAGTCCCCTCCACTGGGTGGACCGACCACATCAGACAAGTCGCAGATAGCTGGGTACAGGCGACGCAAGACCGAATTCTGTGGAGGTTCATGTACCATTTTCCAATTTCACGAATGAATCGATCTTAAGGAAAGACAAATAACAGCTTGCATTCAAGAGACGCGCATATATTATACTCTAGAGGTTTTTAATAGATTTAATTTAGATTCAGAGACTTTAAATAATTTAGACAAAATATGGCTACAGTCAAAATTTTGAACACAGTGTGGGTGTTGTTGAGCAACACCGAGGCTGTAGAAGGCTTTAATTATCTGTTTCCTTTCCCTTTATTACCTGCGCGCTATCTTACCGCCGCTAAATGCCGCGCCAGTATTTACACAGTCACTCGGGAAGCGAATGCAAACACCTGCAGGACTAGCACTTAGATAACTACTGCAGCGTGGTGAACTCAATCACTTCCACTTGTCAGTGTCACTCTCAAGTCTCAATTACTTACCATAGATATTCGCGAAACCGTTGACCGATTTTTGACCGACTTCAAAAAAGGCGGAGGTTACCAATTCGACAAGTATTTTTTTGTCGATGTTACTCCCACTTGTGTTGTCTGTAAATCTAGATCCAGATAACGCACAGGCTCAACACGCACTCCAATACACACGACCACTCTCGCCTATAGCTCTCGTGTACCTGTCGTGCTGCGTTCGAGACTGGCTTGAATGTTTATGTGAATGTTATGTGTAGGTATACTGGTATATTATGTATAAAGAGATATATTAGTAAATACTATAAACCATAATCATATAATGATGCATATTACTACTCGTACGTAGGTATCCACAAACACTACATCCCTTCCTTATTAAGATTTTTTGTTTTTCTTTTTTCTTTACCTAGCAATTCCATTCACTTTCTAATTCTTTCAAATGTACCATGTTTCTCCTGAAACTTTGTCCGTTTCGCTATTGCTTACTATGCCGTGTCCGTGACCCATTCCTCTATTAAATATGATCTTTTCGTTTGCTATCACCACACCCTTTCCTTTTATCATTTATTATGTAAATTAATTTTCTTAGTAATAGATTTGTATTTATACTTAAATTATTTATACTTTGGGTGACCTATTATTTAATACGCAACATTTCCTTAAAATCTTTCCCCTCAATGTGGCTGATACAAAGGCGTTTCAAAAGGCCTATATCGAGTGAGAATTGAGAAGTAACCAACTTCGATCTCATGCGTCCGTCCACACTCCACAGGCCTACTATACTAGGGTGGCCTACATGTGTAACAATCTGCGGAACCTTTTCTTCTAACACACTTTAGCATTTACTCTTTTGAGTTGATGGAGAATTACAATTTTATTTCCACGACGTAAAATGCAATGTTAGAATAGAATAATTTTCCACTCAAACAAACCCTCGCAAAGCGCTTTCGTCACGTGAATCCACCACCGATTCGTAATGTCATTCCAAACAAGAAGACAAAAATTTTTTATATCTGTTGGAAACACACTTTTTTTTTTTACTTTAATTTCCGGTGGTATTTTCAACACAAATTCCCTTTTTCCAATGTCGTGGTATTTTATACCCAAAATCCTCTTTTTTTTTTTTTAGTACTCGTAGTACTGGTATTTCAATACTCGCAGTATTTCGCAGTATTTATTATACCCAAAATCCTCTCTTTTTTTGTAGTACTCGTGGTACTGGTATTTCAATACTCGTAGTATCTGAATACCCAAACTCCTTTTTTTTTTTTTTTTTTTTTTTTTTTTTAGTACTCGTAGTACTGGTATTTCAATACTCGCAGTATCTGAATACCCAAGAGAACTTGTGTTAAAATAACCATTCTTTATTCAGCAGAATTAGTATTCATCGTGTTCTTCATGGTCACCGAATATTTTTTTTTTACCAAATATAGGGATTCCTTCATTCATTCATCAGCAACCCATCAACGGCCCACCTCCGAGCGCAGGTCACCTCCCAGAGAACGGCCACAGGCCACAGCCCACCACGCCGGACCAATGCAAATTGAATAAGGATATCATCAATAAAATAGATGTCTCCTTTTACAGTTCATCATGAGCAAATTTTTTTTTTATTTCATTTAATTTTAGCTCTCCTTACTTTACCTTAATCTCACCTCAACTTAGTCATTAATCTGAACTCCACTTAATCATTAATCTGAACTCAACTTTATAGACAAGGATCTTTAAAAAAGGAACTTCTCACTCATTAAACTCAACCTCACTTTCAATCGATTTCTTTAATTTCTATCAAAACACGTTTGCACCTATAGAATATTTATCAAGTCTCATATCCCGGAATGAGTTTCCATACACAAAGTGCTCGAAAAATTAAACAAACTTTCGGCAAAGTATACCCAACCATAAGCTACGATCTTCTTACATAAACTTTTCCTCCGTCCTAATCTCCTTACGATCGTAAGTTTACAGCTATTAAAAATCGGTATTGTTTGATAGTTCATTCCGACAGTCAATAATATGCGATGCGAAGAAACGGCTAGTGTGTCAAGTGTTTACAAGACACACCGCCAAGTTTATAATAAAAATAATGAGACTCTTTGTTTGTCCTTTACCGCTCTAAACTAAACAAAGGGGACTATCGTCATGGCACACGTTTGGTAATTATTTACCCTTTGTAAAGTTGTGATTCGAATAGCCAAATATCAGAACTTCATAAGTATCAACACTTTTGCTAACACCCCAACATTTCATAATCACTATAGCCTTTATTCTTGGTTCTAATAGAGAGACCCAACTTTTTCGGTATCGACTGAAACAAAGCACTTGTAAACATCACCCTGTAACTTAACACTTGAGACGGCGATGTCCCGATAACAGAACTTTATTCACAGCTTCACGGCTCAATATTATTTCGCCGCTCATATAAACATCCGCCAAGACTTGCAATAAAATCTCTATAGTTCTTATCAACTAACAAAATAAGTTTTGCTCAGTATGGAATATTCTCGCTTTTCAAAAATTCCATCAACCAAATTCCAATAAGCATAAACTTACTCAAAAATTACTTGCTTTCTTTTCTACCAACCCACAAATCAATTTTTTATCAGAGAATATTCAGCACCCAACTCAAACCAAACATTATAGAACACACCTGATTAGTCAAGCTCTCCGGGCCTTCACCAAACGTATCTCCACCTCGCACCTCATCTGCTCCACTCAGCTCGTCACAGCACAAGCGCAGTTACACAGGTATGCATGGGTAAAATTGTCTGTGTTATTGATGAGATGTAACCCTGACGCATAAGTTTCTGGCATCTTAAAATCCTTTCCGTTTACACGCTCCGAGATAGTCTAAACATGATTGCTTAAGTGTGACAATCACAATCACCGAAACTCCCTCGCTCGTTTTACTATTCAGTTCATTTTTTCTCGTATCCACATTTCAAAGACTTTGCATCGTATCTAATCTTTCCTTTAGCTATCATTTCATTGTACTAGTTGCGAAAATTTCATGACGTAGACTTCGTGGTTACTCTTATTGGAATGGTGAAAATCTTTTCCAATTTGAATCTATGACTCGAATCGACTATCCAATCTAAATTAAACAAATTCATCAAAATCAAAAATTCCATCCATCAAAAATAAAATGATAAAACTCTTCAAGTAACTTCATGTTCAGTACTTCCATTATTACACTGATTCATAAAGCTACTCACACATTGCTTTCTCTATTTTTGTAATCTGCGTAACATTCTGCATAAAAAATCTGCCATACGGTTCCATCTTGGTTCCAGTCTACACATCACTAGTTTCAGTTTAATTTCCATCTCATTTTTAAGAATTTTATCTTCTCGGTTCCATTTCGGTCACAGACGCACCCTATCAAGATAGACTTAAACATTTCAAGATGCAAACTTTGGAATCCCGTCGGAAGTATTTTCATCTGATCACTTTACATAAAATTATTCATTTCAAAATAGATTCTCCTGTCTTACTCTCGTTAATCAATACTAATTTTAACTTCCAATTAAGAAATCCTAAAACATACAAAAATAATACTTCCTTTTACAATCCTATTGTTCGTATGTGACGCCTGTTTAATGATCTTAACATAATTAACCACAATAATATTGACATTTTCAATAATATCGCATTATTGAAATTACCTATTTAAAAACCAAATCACAAACTTTTTCTGACCTCGTAATCAGGCAACCTACACTTTTTTTTTTACCATATTATTACTCAAATTATATATCTTAATATATATATATAAATCACGCGTCACGCCGCTCGCCCGCGACGGACTCCCAAACCACCGAACCGATCCAGACCCAACCCCGCAACTATCCGTAACTAACTACGGAACCCAAATCCGATGTCATTGTATTACGTTAGGTACATTTTGGCCGCAACCTGACCTGTGTACCTCTTCAATAAATAAATAAATAAATAATATGAGAACTAAGTACTTTTAATAAAAACTCCTTTAAATCGTAAAAATTATAGGCCCTTGAGGTCCCACGTATACCTGATTACAGGTTGAACTGCAAATTTTTCCAAGTACTCATAATCTACAGTAATATTGTCCAGTACTTTAGTATTTACTCTGATAAATTCGTTGTTCTTGCTTAGCAGCCTCTTATCTACTTGTATTTTTTTTTTAATTAAAAATATGTACTTATCTTGTTTATCCTCGTCGCCATTTGTGTTGTCTGTAAATCTAGATCCAGATAACGCACAGGCTCAACACGCACTCCAATACACACGACCACTCTCGCCTATAGCTCTCGTGTACCTGTCGTGCTGCGTTCGAGACTGGCTTGAATGTTTATGTGAATGTTATGTGTAGGTATACTGGTATATTATGTATAAAGAGATATATTAGTAAATACTATAAACCATAATCATATAATGATGCATATTACTACTCGTACGTAGGTATCCACAAACACTACACCACTGATTAGAAAAATAGGTATTTATCTATTCCGTGGTTACTCCATAGCTGCTAGCGTCCAATATAACGCATAGTGACCCCCAATAGCGCGTCGGTTAGAGTGCGGACGGAAAGCGGAAAGGTTAACGGTTCACACCACATCAGTTACGCTATTGTCGTGGCCTCTCCTGACACCAGCTTCACGCTTCTTTGGAGGGGAGGGGGACATACTCAACATATTACTATCATATTCTTTAAAAAAAATATCGGTTCCGTCATAGTCCAGTTTAATTTCATAATAATAATTGTTTGTGGATCGCTATATAATTACGTTTGCAATCGTATTAAAATGTTTATTTGAAGCAAGGTTTCAGTTGAGCCTATCGAAGATGGTTTGGATTTTTACAAGCTTTTATTTAGCTTGACCAGTTTATTTGTTTGTTTGGGTCAAATCTTGCAAGATGAATTAGACCCTCTTCCCGGTTTCTGATCTAGCTGAAATTTTGCATTTATGTGTAAATCGGATGACAATGCAATATTATTGTGACATGGAGCTGATCTGATGATGGAGACGGAAGATGGCTATCGGAACTCTGTAATAAAACGACGTAACCCCATCGAGTTTGGGCTCGTTTGATTCGTCATAACAAGTACTCTGATCCTAGATGATATCCAGAGTCTAATGATGAAGCTACTAAAAGCTTGCATTTAAAAATGAAATTTTGAATTTACACTTGTATTCATGTGTATGTGTGTCCACACATAGTTCGAAGAACTGATGGTCGTTGGGGTCCCAAGGTGTTGGAGTGGCGACCCCGCACCGGGAAGCGCAGTGTTGGCAGACCCCCCACCAGGTGGACCGACGACATCAAACGAGTCGCAGGGAGCCGCTGGATTCAACCGGCGCAAGACCGAAGCCTGTGGAAGTCCATGCAGGAGACCTTTGTCCAGCAGTGGACGTCTATAGGTTGATAAAGAAGAAGAAGAAGACTTGTATTCATTGCAGATAAGAAATACATCTGCAGCATCGATGCAGTCCGTGTAGAGTATTACGTCAGCTGTAACTGCTGCTAGCTGGCACAGGCCTCTACAGACATCGTAAAACAACCCTAAAACATGCGCAATATTTACCTAGTTGCTTCGCCATAAACATCCGTCGTTAGGATGCCTTTAGAGTGTCGTGAAACTTTATCTTATAACCAGAGAGTCTTTGGGAAATTTTGTGGAGATAGCAGGCTGCAAAAAATCTCATAATTTGTAATAGTGGTTTATCAGGTTACACCTATTTAACATGAACTAGAACTATTATGATGCGGCCAACTGTATTATGGTCGATTGTCGATTCACAACAATTTACGAATTTTTAGGCGTTTATTCGAAGATCTTTCTATGTTTGAGTGAACGGGACACGCCAAGTGGAAGTCGTGGAAGAAGAAATGTTATTTATTTCTTTTTCCTTTTCTTTATCACCCCATAGATGCCTATTGCTGAAGAAAGGTCTCTTGCATTGACTTCTACAGGCCTCGGTTTTGCACCGCCTCCATCCAGCGGCTCCAGCACTTTGGGACGCCAACCATCATCAGCTCTTTGAACTACGTGCTCCGCCCATTTCCACTTCAGCTTCGCAACTCGCTGAGCTATGTCGGTGACTTTGGATCCTCTACAGATCTCCTCATTTCCTCATTGATCTCGCAGGGTTACTCCGAGCGGGCCCCCTCCCCCGCCCGCTGGGTGAGGCTGAGCCTTCTGTTCACGTTCAGCACGCCTCGGATGTTGTCCGCCAGCTCCGGGAGCCGCACTCAGCAGTCAGCACACGGGGAAGGGCCGCGCTCAGTGTGTCGGGGCGCGGCGCGGCTAAAACGCGAACCCGGCGCGGCCCTGGCGTCGGCCTTCCATATTTGATTACACACACGCTTCAGTCACCAAGCGCGAGCCGCACACGTAATCATTTTGATGAAAACTTTGTGGACCTATGTACATGTGAGCGGTCTTAGAATGACTGTCTTTGTAACACCAACTTTTGCGACGCTCAAAATCAGTTCATTCCAAAATTTTGCAGACTTTTACTCTTGGAAATAAAAAATTTCAGCTGAACCTGCAGTCTTCGACTATGTACCAATTTCAGTGGAAGTGAAAGTGTTGATGTGTTGACTGGTGAGTTGATGGAAGCGGAAGAAAGTCAGAGGTTTGGAGACGAATCTGTGACCTTCCGGAGTAGGAGACTACAGTCCTAACTACCAAGGCTATCGAAAATTCCATTGTAGCAAATAGTAGACTCTTATCACCGGAGATTGCCGTCGTCACACTGATGTAGTAATCAATTTCCCAATTCCCAGTTTTAAAACAGTCCCACAGCTTAGGACCCAAAGCTTTTGAAATATGGCGGTTGGTTAGTATGGAACCCTAAACCGTGACCCGCTGTTCACGGTGGTCTGTCCGCGACACGCAACGTAAACATCGTTCCGTAAACACGACATGTTTTGATTCCGCCCATTCCCGGTACACTGTGTCCCCCCCCCCTCCCCACCCCCCGCCGCGCACCCCGCCCGACCCCGCCTGCCCCCCCACAAACACGCGGACAGATCCACGAGCATGTTTGCGTTTAATCAACACAATATACTATTGAATTACAATTTATATAAGTACCGACCTCGCAGCGTGGGCGGACCCCCTGCTATGTGGACGGAAGACCTCAAAAAGAGTCGCTGGAAAACATTGCATACGAGCGGCACAAGATTGTGTTCTGTGGCGATACGTGGAAAACACGACAGTCCCAGATGTTCGAGACGACGACTACTACCGAAGTTATGCCATCACTGCTGTGCTTAGCAATAGCTTTTCTAAATAGTTGTACAAAGGTGCTAGCTTCTTGGTAGAACAGAAACAGTGGATATTGCAGACCGGTGGTAAAGTAGCAATTTACTGACTAGATGGGGAAAAAAGCCCTAAAAAGAAAAGTTCGACTTGCATAAAGATAATCTCAGTCAGGTCAGTATAGGTATTGGCATGCCTACTATACCTACTACCTACCTACTATACCTACCTATATACTGGTGTATAGGCTAAGTACATTGACATCCAACAATGTACGATGCCTCAAGTCAATATATCGACGGGGCGCGCCGTTAAAGGTGTGGTTTCAGTCGAAAGGTCGTCGGTTCGATCCCCAGCTCCCCACCCGTTGCACACTATTAGAATAGAATAGAATAGAAATATTTTTTATTCAAATAAACTTTTACAAGTGCTTTTGAATAGTCGATGAATCTACCACTGGTTCGGAATGCCTTTCCTGCCGAGAAGAACCAGCAAGAAACTCGGCGGTTGATCTTTTCAAAACAAATTTACAATACAGTAAATAATATGCTATATATGCAGTGTTTCCACAATGAGGAAAGTTCCAAAAATGCATACCGACATAATTTCATAACCTTTAATTTCATAACCCTTAATTTCATAACACTTAATTTTGGATTTGCCGTAGTCGGGTAAAAAAAATTACGAAATTGAAAGAGTGATAATGATAATATCACGGCTCTGCGCGCCGCTTTGCTTGGCTTTTATCGTTATTTGATCGTATTTCGTATTACTCAATGTCACTTGCAAACTGCAATACATTTTGCTCAAAGTTACAAACTCCAAGACTTTCTACTATCTTTACAATTTCGGATGCCTTTGAAATGCAACGCGTTGTGCTGAAAATACCACAGGCAGGGTCGTAGGGGGTCGACGTGGCGTGGCGGAAGACGGGAGAGTCGAGGCGAAGGTCGCAAACTTTACCTTTGATTAAACTTCCGTTGGAGAAATTCGCAAATTTTCCGCTTTCCGGGCTTCCACGTGTATAAGATAATGCGATATTAAATTTCTGCCGAGAGTGAACGATTGAACGATCTTAGCAATTACGGTTGTAATTGCTGTGATAGATAACGGAATGGCGGAACTAACATGGTTTTGTCTTTTTGCGACATTTTAATATTAATTATTTAAAATGATGTCTTTTATAACACGAAAAATATTTATCATCATCAGCAGCAGCAGCAGTCAGCAGCAACAGTCAGCAACCCATCAACACTACTAAGCGCAGATCTCTTCTCAGGGCAGGAAAGACATTTAGTACATAATAATTCAATGAGGAAAGAAGTCAAAGTATACTTCCCCTTTGAAATCAAGCACCTTGAGTAAATACCAAATTTTTTGACGTGACAACGTCTTATAAATCGATGAACACCGGCTGCACGCACGAAAAAGTGTCACGTTCCGCCTGAGCCTGTGCGTGCAAGCGAGAGCGCGGAACACGCGATAGAGAAGCACGATCGGCCCAAGCGTTGGCTTGTGCCGCCCGCCAGTCATCGTCAATGTTTCTTTATGACGCTATCACGTAAAAGTATCGTCCGTAAACCGACTTTACAGACAACCAATTTGTTTTTCTGAGTAATTTCTTTTATTTTAATTAGAATCAGATGATCATCATAACAATCGAGTTCGTTTGAGGCGCGCAGAGGGATCAGGGAACGAAATGGCTAAGTCGCACTATCAAAATTCGAGTCAATAATAAAAAGGGTATTTTACTCTTTTTTGAAAAGTATCTAAATTTGATTCTAAGGTGATAATAAAGTACTAGAAAATTTACTAAAATTGTATTCAATCGATAAGTACCAAAAAAATGCATTTAAAGTTTGCCTTTCAAATTTCCGCGCGTAAACGCTAGACGCCTCACGTCAAGTCACGTCAGACGATGTGGTGACGTCGTAAGGGCAGTATTCGGCAGTAAATTCGTTCGTTCAAATGGTTGGCGCCCTTTGTAAAGCCGACACATAGCATGCCGAAGGCGGCGCGACTTATGTGACCCACTGTGTACTTTAGTGCGTCACGCTAAATGTTTGTGTGTTGTATTATGATGATAGTATATGTATATAAAGTGATGATTCAGATCTAATACTATTATATTTACGTATTTTGATTTTGTATTTTTCATTGATCTAAAAAAAAGTAAATAAATGATGGTACTAAATGATTAAATAATGTAATTATTTATTTTCACATAGTTTCTAAAATACCGTGTGTTTGTACTACAAACTATTTGAGCGGATGAACTATATAGACCCGCCATTACCTACGTCAAATGTCAGTATTTTTGACGTAGCGTAATGGCGGATACTGTTTGACGTTTCGATGCGTTTCGCATATTTGTAGCATAGATAAAAAAGTGAAAACTTTGAAATTAAATATAAAATTTATTTTATAATTTTGTGAACTGAAACTTCCACTTCCCGATTCCTTATTTCCTAAACTATCTTATTTTTATATTGTTAGACTATTTCTAACTAGGAGTAAAATACCCTATTGGCGAGCAGCGCATATCGAGTGATAACACTGGTAAAAGCACACCAGTGACACGATGGAAAATCGAACTAGGAGGTTATCGCTAGCGAGGCGCAAGACCACCGCGCACCGCTGAGTCACAGGGGTCCTCGAAACACTTCAATGCGCTGTAGCCTGCATATAATTTGGCGGCTGGGTTGCATGTCTAGTTCGCAAGTTCGGTTTGAACGCATTCAGCGTCCTAACCGCAGTCGAATCAGGCGCTCAACCACACATTTATCACCCAAGCTGAATTGAACTTTATGAGTTTTCGTTAAAGTTCAATGTGGCACGGCGGGCAGATCACAATAGTTTGTTGTACGTAATGGCCTGGGAGCGGCGGTAATGCGGCACATCCGTAGGGCGCACGCACGAGCGGTGCTATTTCCTGATCTAAACGAACAGCTTCCAACCCTAACGCAACGACGAATTTCTCGCTGTTGCGAGACATGAGCGTTTGACAAGATCTTACTCGTGTATCTAGTATCTACCATACATAGATCAACATAGCTTTGGAGACGTCGGCTATGTCTACGTCGCTATATCAATAGAAGCTGAATCACCAAGACAATCAGCGTTTAATCAGCGTAAGACGTAAGGGTATAATAACTTAAAATTATTTAGGGATCTGCTATTACATCCTCTTAAGAATTGCGTAACCATCTTAAACTGTGTTGCTTACTACTAAGGGCTGATTTCACCAACTTAAAATAAGTCTTATCCGAGAGTAAATTTGATATTTTGACAGTATTTTCAATACAAAAACTGTCAGAACGCCCAATTTATTCCTCGAATAAACGTCACTCGACTTTGGTGAAATCGGCACTAAGTACCTACTGCATTAAATGAATTCAGACAAAAAGTTGGTACTGATATTCAAGATATTTATGAAACTTAAACCGGCTGTTTCTGTTTCTTCTGTTGTTTGTTTATGGAACGATTGTGACAAGACAGATATATAAAACATGTTTTCTACTGATATCATTATGATTTCCTCAAGTGTCAGATACGTCTCAACGGTGAAATCAACGTCGAGCACAGCGTTGCGTACAGCGTAGCGCACACAATAGCACGGCTGCGCACCTCTCCCCCGGCGACAAACATGGCGTTGAATTTACCTATTGTAATTTATTTGGACGATAAAGGAATATGTAGGTACATGTTTGACTGAAGGATCATTATGGCCGTGTGAAATAACGTGTTACGTGAACGAGGGGTGGATGGCGGGACGCGCCGTGGTTGCGGACTCGATGGTCCATGCAGACGATATTCGTACTTTCAACTGCCTCGTTGGTCTAGTGGTTAGTTTGTTCGACTTCGGTTGACGAGGTCCCGGGTTCGATTCCCGGGTCGGGCCAAAAACGTATTGGGTTTTTCTGCCAAGAAATTCTTAGCAGGTACAACCCCGGAGTTAGGAAGTTGCTGGTGAGTCACCCCCGTGCCTCGGAGAGCACGTAAGGCTATCGGTCTTGCGCCGGATCTGCGATCGTGTCAAATTTCCGACCCATCGGACTAAGAGAGTTAGGGAACAGAGAGTGCACTCTGTGTTTGCGCACACACTTGTGCACTATAATATCTCCCGCGCAGATGGCTAATCTCTTAAGAGGTTGACCGCCACCGAAGTGACCGAATTCGGTCGGGAGGACATTATCATTATTTTTAACAAAAATTTTTTGTTTGAAGTATCATGTACATGTTGTGAGTTTGTGATAGGCAGCCTACTACAACGTGTTAGATAAGCCCTTTCATCAATAGAAAGTAACTTCTTTTGTACCATATAATATGTAATTACTTACAATCATAAGTTTACTGCTTACTGGTTTTATCATTAAGTAGCTGATGCCCGCGACTTCGTCTGCGTGAACTTAGCCTTTAAAATGCCTCGGGAACTCTTTGACTTTGCGGGATAAAATGTAGCCTGTCACTCTCCAAGTCCTCAACTATAGGTACCCCTGCAAAAAATCACGTCGATCCGTAGCTCTGTTGGGGCGTGATTGAAGGACAAAGCAACGCACTTTCGCAGTTATAATATTTCACCATATAAAGTGCAAGTGCATATAGTCGACGTGGTTTTTTACACAGGTAAAGTTTTAGACCTGGAAAATAACACAGGCTACTTTTTGTCCCGGGAGCATACATTTAAACGCCCGCGCCACTACGAAGTATATAATTTATTGTAGATTTTTTTTTAAAACAGATCGGTTTAGGCGTCTTTGAGTAATGTGAAACGGTGAACATGAATAGAAAAAGATTCCGTTGAATTGAGATCCTCCTCCTTTTTTGAAGTCGGTTAAAATAATAATAAAAATTAGTTTAAATGTAACGAAGATAAGGCGTAAAACCTCAAAATAGTTCAACCCCTATCTCAGAGAACATACATCCATCCATCCGTATACTACATCTATACAAACATACATCCGTATACATCCATCCTCACAAACTTTCACATTAATAATATTATTGTATAATTAATTAATAATATTATTAGTTCACATTAATAATCAACATACATTAATACATGCATATATACATACACACATGCATACATACATACATACATACATACATACATACATACATACATACATACATATATACATACATTACATACATACATACATACATACAATACATACATACATACATACATACATACATATATACATACATACATACATACATACATACATACATACATTACATACATACATACATACATACATATATACATACATACATACATACATACATACATACATACATACATACATTACATACATACATACATACATACATACATACATGCGTACATGCATACATACATACATGTATGCATGCATGCATGCATATTGGCGCATGATTTAAGGATAAATATGTGAAAAGTAGCATACGAATATCCCGCGGGAACTGTTTGTTTTCCCGGAATAAAAAGTAGCTGTTGTCACTTTTCAGGTCCTCAACTATGCCTATCAAAAAAAACCACGTCAATCTGTAACTTCGTTGGCGCATAATTGAAGGATTAATATGTGAAAAGTAGCATACGAATATCCCGCGGGAATTGTTTGCTTTCCCAGGATAAAAAGTAGCCTTTGTCACTTTTCAAGTCACCAACTATGCCTCTCCAAAAAACCACGTCAATCTGTAACTCCGTTGGCGCATAATTGAAAGATAAATATGTGAAAAGTAGCATACTAATATCCCACAGGAACCGTTTGTTTTCCCGGGATAAAAAGTAGCCTTTGTCATTTTTCAGGCCCTTAACTTCACCTGTGCAAAAAATCACGTAAATCTAAAACTCCATTGCGCGTATTTTAAAGGACAAATGCGTAAAAATTAGCGATGCTATCCCGCAGGAACTGTGTGCTTTTCCGGGATAAAAAGTAGCCTATGTGCTATTCCAGACTATAATCTATGTCTGTGCCAAATTTCAGCAAAATCGGTTCATTCGTTGTCGCGTTAAAGAGTAACAAACATCCATCCATCCATCCAAACATCCATACATCCTCACAAACTTTCGCATTTATAATATTAGTAGGAATTGTGTTTTAATTAAAAAATTTATTTTTAACGATATCCAACAGGAAACAAATGTTTGTAAATCAAAAATATTTCTTGGGCTCTCATATTTTGTTTCTATTGGTTTTCCCTCAAATAAAAAAACACATAGCTTTACTGCTTTAGACGAAAAATTAATTTCAAAACTTTGAATGGCTCTCCTGTAAAATTGTGTTGTTCCGGTTTGTGGCACTTTTGTTTTAAAGCAGCGATATATACGTGTACTACTCATTGTAATACTTTAGGTAAAAAAAAATTAATAGGCACTCGGGGACTGCCGCGGTAAAGCTATTGCATAGTATTTTTTGTCAACTTATGCAATTATAATATTTATGCAATACTTTTGTACGTTTTGGTACTTAACTTTTAAATTATGCTCGGACATTATTTGTGAACTTCATGTACCTAATTATGTTCATAAATACAGGAGTGAACGAACAAGTGCAAAATTCAGTTAACTCGGTAACTTCATTTCGATCGGTTCATACTTCATGATGCCTATTATTATTAGTTGCCTTATGTTTATTAGAAATCACTGGTGGTTTCAATTTCTACTCCACTAAAGCACTCCTTACTCTGTGACTAAAGTATGATGAAATTCTTCTTCTAGTCTAGATCTTTATACTTAGACGATGTTATGGACACTCGGTTCAAAAAGGAACGCCGTCATGTTACGTACGAAATTAAAACTGCTAAATTTCACTTCGGTCGCCCGTCGGCTGTACTTGATTGCCGTCTACAGAGGGGACTACTTACTGCCTCACTTGTAATCCGTTACTGTACACGTATAGGGTGTAAGAGGCATGCCCCTTCACCCTGTACAGTAACCGATTCAAGAAAACTTCATGAAGAGGTTAAAATATTTATAACAGAATTACAAATACAACTTATTTATTTCAAAACTTACGGGTTACGGGCTACGGCCTACGGGTTGGTCATTTTTGAGCACGCAATGTATGTATCGCGAATAATACAATCACTACGCTTCCTACCCGCAACTTATGTAACCTTCAAGGCAGTAGAACGCAACTTTCAGAACGGCTGAATCGATTTTGATGGGATTTTCACAGAGCAGTATAGGTTTATACAAAGAGCAACATTGGGCTACATTTATTAAATATAAAGCAAATATTTACATACCTAATGTTTCAGCTTAAAGTTAAGATTTTTGAAAAACATAAATTATCCGACTGGAAGTCGCAGTCATTAATTATTAAGTCATTAAATAGTTATGAATTTGCCCCGAAGTGATAATGTACTCATTAAATGTACGTAGTTCGATATATTATGATATTATAAACTGGACCGCAAAGAAAAAGGGTCGGTTAGAAAATTTTCAAAATGAAAAACTACGCATTTTCATTTATTTTACATTTATTAAAAATAAAAAGCTTGCATTCATGTTTTCTTTATTTTCATTTAAGCAAATTAATATATTCATTGAAACAACTTAGTTTAACTAACTAACTTGGGAAAAACTTAGTTGCTTTTCAGGAAAATGTTAACAAGAAACATACGACGGACGACCTCCTTCATAGACGTGGTTGAAACGAAAACCAGCAATGAAAGATAAACAGAAATTTGGAACGAACTTCTCAAATGTCGAAGTACATGGGAAAGATCTTCGGAAAGATTTAGTGCTTAATTGTTGCCTCGAGTCAATGCCGGTAACTAAATAGCCTCATTCGAGCATTTGAAGGCGAAAGAGCTATCTACGTAGACAAAAGGTGGAAAATTCTCAAATTCAGATGAAGAAACTTTATACTTATTGCGCTATATTTAGTGACTATTTTTCTGTGAACAGATAGACGTAACTAGTGTAATTTATACGTTTGGGACGCGTCCCCGTGTCGTCTGCTTTGATATATTCAAAGACGTGACATTGTGGAGCACAAAGAAGTGTCCTAAACCGATACATAATTGTTTAGTACCTATATATCATTTACCATAAACGGGATTATGAATAGCAACAAAAACCTATGCTAAGTGGGCGAGTAGGTAGGCGCTTTGTAAAGTTCACTTGGCACATCAAAATACCGAAATACCTGACGTCATTATTGGTCTCGAAATTATAGTAAAGTACCTACATTAGTTTAGGAGCTTAGTTATTAAAACAAACATGGCTTATTTTATTTTTACGCTTTTCAGTTTCTTTAGCATCATCATCAGCAACCCATCAACGGTTCCTTACCTACTGAGGAGTGAGGGCACGCTGCTGGCCCAATGCGAATTGGCAGACTTTACACTCCTTAGAGAACTCTCAGGTGTGTCTCAGGTTTTCTCACGATGTTTTTTCGTCACCGTTGAAGCATGTGATATTTTAATTGCTTAATCATACTTATACTAAGCGTATTAATATTATAAATGCGAAAATGTGAAGGTTTGTTGGTTTGTCCTTCAATCACGCCGCAACAGAGCTACGACTTGACGTTATTTTTATGCATGGGTATAGTTGAAGACCTGGAGAGTGACATAGGCTAGACTTTTTATCCCGGATAATCAAAGAGTTCCCGAGGGATTTTAAAAACTAAATCCATGCGGACTAGGTCGCGGGCATCAGCTAGTCGCACATAATTTCGAAAAATCAGAGGTGCGCCGGTGCGTGCCCTCTGACTTTTGCTCGGGATCGAACTTGGTGAACTCCCGAATAGAAGACTACAGTCGTAACCATTAGGCTATCACTGCTTCTTTATCGTCAATTTCATTTTTAAAAAGTTTTTTTTAGTATCTATATACATACTAACCCAAATACGGAAAAACTTTTAAACTTTTTCTTTTAATTAAAAAATCGTTATCGGCTGGCCGCGTCCGGGCAGTGAGGGCAGTGAGGGGACACGCGAGCGGGGCGCGGCGGGCCGGGGGCTGGACGTGGACACAGTATAAATAGCCCCGACCTTGCCCCACTCGGCTTACTATTTCGGGGCTATCAGGCATCGCGAGGGGCTCTCCATTGCCACACAGGGTGACCACGATTTCCAAACACCATCGAAAGAATCGAAAAATTAAGTTAAGTCAGTCAAGTTAAAAGTTAAAGTAGTAAACCAATTTAAATAAACTTCATCTATATAAATAAAAATGAATGTTGGTAAGCGCACAACTCAAAAATGGATGGACCAATTCGCTTAATTTATTTTTTTGGCACGGAAGGTTTAATACAAAAAAAAAAACAAAAAACTAACTTCACGCGGACGAAGTCGCGGGCATCAGCTAGTGCTTTAATATGAATGCCAGTGAATTCTCCTAAATGTTCTCAAAGTGCAATGTAGTCTGCCAATCCACAGGCCAGCGTAATGGACTATGACTATGAGTATAAATTAACAAATTAAAACCCTAAATGCCTCATCAGTGAGGATACAAGGCGGGGCCGATGAGAGATTATTATTTGTCCTTTGGCTCAAAATATAATAAGCTCTATCATTGTAGGACAAGTCCTGGCACCATTGGCCCCTCGGGCCTCGTGGCGTCGCTATAGTCGCTACTCGCCACTCGCGGACGGCGCGCTATATTTCACCGGCTAATGTGAATCATATAAATAAATTGCTTCTTTTCGGTTCCACATTTTACTACAATTTATTACCTAAGAAATGGAATATTTTCCAGCGATGCGGATATTAAATCAAGTTAATATCTTACACAAGTGAGGCAGCCATGAGCCCGAGTATCTGTAATATGATCCGGTTCGTATTGCATAGGTTTGACCCGGATCTATATCGGATGTCTAGGTCAAGTTCATAATACGTGAGTACCTACTAATAGGAACAGAGGTTAAAAAACTGGCCCGACAGTTGAAATTCGAAATTCAAAATTTTTTATTTCACGTAGGCCAACCTGTGGCTCTTATGACACGTCATGACTCTACCACCGGCTCGTTTAGCGGATTCTACTGAGAAGAGCCGGCAAGAAACTCAGCAGTTGCTTTTTTCAAAATAATCATTTTACAATATTATTATGTAGCTATTACATTGTACCTAATAAGTTTTTTATACTATCTTGTGGGCAGCTGGATGCCAAGCCGATTTAAGCCGTCCATGCAACTTTGTAAGAATAGAATATTTCCACAATGAGAGGAAGTTACAAAAAAGCATACTACAATTCAATTCATGTTAAGACGGGCAGATGGAAAGTAGCCCCATTGCCGCCTGTGGCACCCGTTCACGAGGATGAATACTTACGTTGAATACTGAAAGGTTTGATACTAGAAGGTACTGAAAGGTTCGATCTCCACCCTATTCTCCTGCACTATTGTCGTACCCACTCCTAACACAAGCTTCACCTTTGTTTGGAGAGGGGAGAGGTATATTATTCAAGAACAGCTTGGATAATACCTATTCTTACAAAACAATCAGCAGTTATTCCAAGAATAAACTACGTAATTTAGGTTTCACCACAGTCTACCTACTCTAGGATCAACGCTACTCTCAAATACATAAATCACTACGTGAGAGTATTTAAATAACTCCTGCTGTGGGGGTTGTCTTAAAATGATTGCTAAATCTCTGCTCTGATTGGCTTAATGTATGGCATTGATGCTGTATCAATGCATTTCAGCGAATAGCGGGAGAGTACCGGACTACCGGCCAATCAGAGGTGATTGCAATCGACACACTTTAATTCAAATTCAAATTCAAAATTATTTATTTCATGTAGGCCAACCTGTGGCTCTTATGACACGTCATGACTCTACCACCGGTTCGGAAAGCGGATTCTGCTGAGAAGAGTCGGCAAGTTTAGTTTCACTTGTAGGCTGTAGCACAGAATATATAATAGTACTACGTAAGATAATCCCAATTTGTAGCAGTGATAGCCAGTGGTTAGGACTGTGGTCTCCTATTCGGGGAGTCGCAGGTTCGATCCCGGGTACGCACCTCTGACTTTTCGGAGTCAAGTGCGTTTAAGCAATTAAATATCACTTGCTTCAACGGTGAAGGAAAACATCGTGAGGAAACCTGCACATCTGAGAGTTCTCCATAATATTCTCGAACGCGTGTGAAGTCCGCCAACTCGCATTGGGCCAGCGCAGCGTGGTGGACTATGGCCTATAACCCTTCTCTGAGAGGAGACCTGCGCTCAGTAGTGAGCCGTTGATGGGTTTTTAATGGTGGTTATATACATTGTGACAAATCTCGCGTATACAAGGTGTCGAAAATTTCGCTCGCGTTCGAGAGACTCTCCTTGTGTAACTGAACCATAAGAAAGCTTGACGTCACAAGGTCTAAATTATTTCCTGCCCGGTCAGTTTAGATCACACGTACTTATGGCACAAGTAGTTTGGGTGGGTTCTGAATATCTTGCAATGAGCAGCTTTCCCCTACATATATGCATGATAATACAGCAATTAGCATCAATAACTCGCCTTATCGATTCCGCACCGATATGGCGCGAGACGCGGACGGACGGATATTCATTAGCCCCTATTGTGTATTATCAATCTACTGTTTAGGGCCCTAGCACACTCGTTGCTGAGAGCAGCAGCGAGCGCGTGGCGATATAGTAGCGAGGCAATACCTTGCAACAAGTGTACTTACCTAAATTGAAATTTTAAAACACTCCAACAAACAATTTATGGCCAGACTATGTACGATATACCTGACATCCTGTTACCCAGTTTTTTGCTCCATCATCAGATCCTCCTCCTCGATCCTCGATAACCATCTATTTAACACCTACTAGTACATTGAAAACATTCTAATTAGTCCAAACCAGCTTAAAGCTACCATGCCATAATGGAAATAATCCGAAGTAACAGTACATCTTTCAAATCAATCGCACCAATGCAGTGAAAGCTTGTGAAACCCTTTAATCAAGTAGGAACTGGAGCTGATGATCTTCAAACGTCTGAGCAGACCTTCATAAATTATAGCTAAGATCCACCTCGATTACGTTAGCTTTCAAACAGAAAAAACTGCATCAAAATCGGTCCATTGGTAGGCTGCTATTAGGGAACTTTCGAGCTTTATTAAGAGGATTTGCGTATTAAGCTGTTTTCTTAGATTGAAAAGTTTCGTGTCAATATACAGTCATCTCTCACGGCTTAATTGTCTAGACTTCTAGAGATACTTATCAACATTTGGTTTTTGAACCGCAATATATCGAAGCAAAACGCATAATAGCCGATGTTAAAAGTATGGAGTGTGTAAGTTTCCTTAATGCGATGGTCTACAAGTTAAGCTATAATAAACCCTAAAACTTCAGTATTTAGCGTGAAAATAGAATAATGTGGATCAACCGTCACAAGAAGTGTGCATTCTAGGAGACCTACTTTTCTAGAAATGGTATAATGTGTCCATTCATTACTTTTTCCGGCTTCAGTGGCAGTCGTTGCGAAATTATCGTGGCATTGTGGAGCAGACAACGTGAAACACTGATCGTGCCTACGCGCTACGGCTAGCACCGTGCCGGCAAAAACCGTGCTCTGCTTACAGTCTCGTTGCGAGTGTCCGAGACTTGACCAAATACTGATGGTACCTAGGCTAGCACCGTGCCGGCAAAAACCGTGCTCTGCTTACAGTCTCGTTGCGAGTGTCCGAGACTTGACCAAATACTGATGGTACCTAGGCTAGCACCGTGCCAGCAAAAACTGTGCTCTGCTTACAGTCTTGTTGCGAGTGTCCGAGACTTGACCAAATACTGATGGTAACTATGTTAGCACCGTGCCAGCAAAAACTGAGTTATTTTTACAATCTCTTTGCAAGTGTCTGAGACTTGATCAAATACTGATGATACCTAGGCTAGCACCGTGTCAGCATAAAATGTGCTCTTTTTACAGTCTCTTTGCAAGTGTCTGAGACATTATGACGAGGCTAGCACTGTGCCAGCAAAACTGTGCTCTGCTTACAGTCTCGTTGCGAGTGTCTGAGACATGATCAAAGAAAACCGTTTACTTGCCTATTCAAGATACTTTTAAAAAGTATTAGTTTGAGAACACTAATAACTAAACTCTAGATAAGAGTTCTGGCTTTAATAATTAATAGGCATGATGACAGTAACCCCGGATAAATGATGAAATTAAGAGTTTATCTTATGAAGTAAGATTCATGGATTGTAAATAACGTATTTATTTTTGTATTTTGAGCGAGATTGATATTAAATATTTTGATAAAATCCTGATAGATTCCGGAAGGATGGATGGATGTTTGTTACTCTTTCACGCCACAACGAATGAACCGATTTGGCTGAAATTTGGAATAGATGAGCTATCTGCTCATACCCAGGCTTAACACATAGGCTACTTTTATCCCGGAAAAATACAGAGTTCCCGCGGGAATTAAAAATATTAAATTAGATCAATTCGCCATATTTGATTGAACACCAATCAGAGCGATACGTGATACGTCACACATAAGGATATTTGGTGGCGCCAGGTTATCTTTCGTATGAAAATAATTATTATATAATTTAAAAAAAACATTATTTACTATGGTGCATTCCTTTCATCCATTTTCCTACCTATCTAAAGCAGCATTCAGATGTCTGCATAATTATGCGTCTGAACATCGCGAGAAACGCAGCTCAGTGACGTAACATAACGTCATACTAATGTACCGAACTTCACTACAAATCGACGAGTCGTGCGCGTGCGCCGAGAATAATGACCGCCGTCGTTACTATAAAATAAATGAACTTTAAACCCCCTAAAGCATTGTGATCTTTAGGGAAATAATTCTCCAATAAAATGTTTGTGCCCATATAAACTGTGGTGTTTGTCAGCGAGAAGAATTGAAGAGGATATTATCGCCAACTTGCCTGACCGCGTGCTTAACTTCAGCGACGATCAATGTGAGTGCTGTTTTCCTTTCATTTTCGTTTGTTTTTCAGCACCATAGCTTAATTATATACCTCCGAAATACAGTCCGCTTCTCAAAAATATAAAAATAACTTTATTATAATAACAATTTCGTATGTAACATAACGTGGCGCAATCATTTTATTTTTTGGTCCTTCGAGCCGGATATTTTCCAGCATATTTTCATTTGTTAGAATACTTTTATAGGCTCTAATAATTGAGATTTTATAATATTTACATATAATATTCATTGTGAATGTATGTATTTCTATTATTGAAAAAGAGGCAATTGCGTCATCCTTTTTCAGTGTCTTATATACTGGCATAAATAATATAGCATTGAGCTACCTATTTCCCCAGTTAGGCATACTAATAATTTACTTATATTTATGTAATTTTTGATAAATATATAGTATATTTTTGTATAATATCAATATTTAAAACAATTCTTGAATATTGTAAAAACCGTCAATATAACGACACTTCAAAAAAGTTACTTAAGTTCTAAGGCATAAGTTCGAGATTCGTTTGAAGACTCGGGTCGATCATTCGATCGAAAGGTATAACCCGACCGCGTAACGTTGAGCGTTTTCTAATACGCTCGCTTGACGATTACGTAACCTACTTAATTTATCCGTCTTTGCTTGACGAAGGTAGGTTATTGTTATACTTTTCATTTGTGATTTAGTTAACTTGTTTATAATTACCTACGTGCTATTAAAATGCCGCCTAAAGTTGATTCTAAATCGAGTGAAGGTGATCAAGATATTCACGATTCTAGACTGTCTATTTTACTTGCTAAACGTGAAGCTATATTTAGAATTATGCAGAATATCTTTGAGTTATCTCGTGATACCAACATTCAAACTAATGACGAAATAAGAGAACATTTTCTCGACGAATCTTCACAAATCGATTCTCTTCGCGAAAAATACGAATCTATTGTTGATGATTATAATTCTCGTTTGTTGCAACTAGATTCTGATGCAATACTTGATTACAACTGTCTGTACGCCTTTGAGACTTTGTATAGTAGGGTCAAACGAATTCAAACGAAATGCTTAGCTTCCGATTCAACACCGGAAGTGCAAAACGCGACCTTTTCGCTGCTAAAAGCCAAACCAAAGCTGGCTCCCATATCGATATTAGACTTCGAGGGTGACATAAAATCCTTTCAAATGTTTTATACGACCTTCAAAGCAGTGGTAGATAATAATCCATTACTCAGCGATGCCGAAAAGCTATTTTATCTATTACCGAAGCTGAAAGGGAAGGCGAAAAGCGCGATTGCAGGAATTTCTCCGTGTGCTGAAAATTATCAGCTTATCTTACAAACACTCATCAATCGTTTCGACGACAAACGTATGTTGGCTTCCGCATACTTAAACGAATTATTTCGTTATAAAGGTTTTCAAACCGCCTCAGCGACTAACTTTGAGTCGTTCATAGATCAGTTCGCTGGCGCAGTGAACGCTTTAAAGAACTTAAAATTAGATAATTTGGCTGATCTTATCATACTACATATAGCTACACAAAAGGTAGACACTGAAACAATACGTGCATTTGAAATTAAGTGTGGAAATAAAATACCTAAGTTCGACGACTTTGTGGAATTTATCACAACTCGCGCGAAAGTGTTTGAGCGTACCAATAAGAATATAACGAACGCTTCAGATACACGTCAAAATAAAAGTAAACAGTCAAACAATGCTTCTGGCAATGCGCCTAAGTATCAGGCTTATGTGAGTACCGTTGATAAGCATACTTCGTCTAAATGTCTATGCAAAAATATAGCGCATACACACTTATATAAATGTGTCGATTTTAATAAATTATCAACACCTCAGGAACGTTTTAAATGCGTCAGAGAAAAAAACGCCTGTATTAATTGCCTCGGACTTTCGCACAAAGTTGGCCGGTGTGACGTTTCCCCCCTTTGCCCCTGTGGACAAAAACATAATAAAAAATTACACTTTGAAGTCGAACAAACTCGCGCGCAAAAGCTAGATGCTTCCGTGACGTCACCGCAGATGCATACGGCTACCGCTTCGTCGCCCGTAGCGGGTGAACGCACCGACGTAGCTCTCTGTGCTACGGACGTAGGCGCTTCTAGCAGCGCTACGCATTCGTATACAAATCAAGTTGCACATCGCGTCGGAAATAAGCGATCTACTGTCTTACTAGCTACGGCACAAATTGCAGTATACGATGTCCATGGTAAACGCAAAATAATACGCGTCTTGTTAGACTCAGCGTCGCAATCAGACTTCATCTCTAAAGAATGTTATGATCGTCTTGGTTTACGATTTGCAAACACCGAACGTACTATTGTGAAGGGGTTCGGAGGGATCGAAAAAGTTATACATTCTAACTCAATCGATCTAAAGTTTTATTCTCGCTTTAATGACAACGTTAGCTTTAATATTTCGCCACTTGTTGTTGATAAAGTAACAGATAAATTGCCTACAGCTGTGATAGATACGTCAGTCCTATCACACCTGAAAGGTATTCCGCTTGCTGATGAAAGTTTTGGCGTACCTAATAAAATAGATGCTTTAATAGGAGCTTCCCTATTCCCGCATTTGCTTCTGCCCGACGATGTCCATACGTCACGTCGCGACCCGTCGATGCCAGTTGCATTGCGCACAGTCTTAGGTGTCGTGTTCATGGGCAATGCGCCTACTATACCTACTGTGAATACTCAATCGGCCTTGACATGTTGTTTCGTTCAAGAGCCTCCCGCTATTGACTCGATAGTCAGGCGTTTCTGGGAACTCGAAGAGCTTCCTTCCGCTTCCGTTCAACATCCCGACGATGCTGAATGTGAACATTTCTATACATCCACTACTACCCGTGATCCTGTCACTGGAAGATACGTTGTCGGCCTGCCATTTAAAGAGGATGTATGTTCCCTAGGGAATTCTATGGATGTAGCTAAAAAACGTTTTGCGTGCCTCGAAAGAAAGCTTGAAGCTACACCTAAATTGAGATCAGCATATGATGACGTTATAAGAAATTATCTCGCGAAAGATTATATTTCTCCCGCGCCTTCGTACGATTCTCGGGATCCTGTTCCTATCTATGTGATGCCACATACGGGAATTTTACGTGAAGACAAATCTACGAAATGGAGATTGGTCGTAGATGCTTCCTGCCGTACCAACTCTGGACGTGCACTGAACCATATTTTACATTCAGGCCCTAACCTACAGGGAGATCTATTTAAAATAATTTTGAATTTTAGTCTGCATGCAATTGCAATGACAGCAGATTGTCGCGAGCAATTTCTACAAATAATTATGCGCGAAGCTGATCGTCGCTATCAATGCTTCTTATATCGCATTAACCCGCGAGACCCTCTCGTGCTATACCAGTTCAATCGCGTTTGCTTCGGTCTCACTTCGAGTCCATACCATGCACTGCGCACGGTACGACAGCTCGTCGAAGATGACGGCGCGAAATATCCGCTGGCGAGTAGCATTGTGCTACCTGCGCTGTACATGGATGACGTTGCTTTCTCGCTTCCTAACGAACGAGAAGCAATCACTGCGTCGCAGCAGATGATTGACCTATTTAAGGGTGCACAGTGGGAGTTGATTAAGTGGAATAGCAATTCTCGCGAAGTTTTAGATAGCCTTCCAGCATCACACAAACTTCCTACTGAAGTGGAGTTTGATAAAGCCATGCACCATAAGATACTTGGTTTGCATTGGTCTACTGAAAATGACTCGTTCTATTTCAAAATTTCCGTTCTCGACGATGTGACATGCACTAAGCGCTCCATCTTGTCGACTGTTGCCCGTCTGTGGGACATAATGGGCTTCGTTGCTCCCACAGTCGTGTATGCCAAAATATTAATTAAAATGCTATGGCAATTAAACCTTGATTGGGACACAGTAGCTCCACCACACATCATTAAGATGTGGAGACAGTTTTGCGATGAATTACCAGCTCTAAATAAACTTCACATACCACGTCATGTGGGCGTAACTGAAGACTGTGAGGTCACCCTCCTGGGACTGTCAGATGCCAGTCTCTCAGCTTACGGTGCGGTGATTTACTTATACGTGAATTCACCTACTCGTAATACTGCACGTCAAGTGCTCATCTCGTTTGCGCGAAAAGTAAAGTTTCGCCGACAAAACCATTCAATCGCGCGTTGCGAGCTATTAGGTGGTGTCTTACTATCGAAATTGCTTCGTACAGTATATGACAATGACGCCGAACGCATCCCAATTAAAGCTAAATATGCATTTTTTGACTCTAAGGTAGCAAAGTCGATCTTGTTTAAAGTCATAGGACAACAGCTCCTTTCCTTTGAGGAACTATGTACTGTACTCACACAAGTCGAATGTCTACTAAACTCGCGTCCGCTGACAGTACTCAGCTCGGACCCCGCAGAGCCTTCAGCTCTTACTCCGAGTCACTTCCTACATACTGCGCCTCTTTTTTCCTTGCCTGCGCCTGATGTCAGTTCAGACAATGTCAATTTACTTGAAAGGCACTCGCTAATGGATAAGATGGTCCAATCATTCTGGTATCGTTGGAGGATGGAGTATCTACATAGCCTACAAGTTAGACAAAAATGGAATACGCCTTCTGTACCTATCACTCCAGGAACTGTCGTTGTAGTAATGAATGACAACGTGCCGCCTTTGGCTTGGCCTTTAGCAGTAGTACAGAAAGTACATCCCTCAAAGAACGGTATTATACGTGTAGCAACTGTGAAAATCTCTGGGAGAACTTATCTCCGTCCGGTTGTTCGTTTATGCCCTCTTCCAACGCAGTAAGCATTAAATATAACTGTATTGTATTATATTGTAATTTGTATAGTATTTTATTCAAAGTTTAACAGTAAGTTAGCTTATAAGTTTATACTATATGATATATCTATATATTAAATATTTAACTCATAACTAATTTATACGCCATTTGCGTTTCTCATAGAGTCCTAATTGCACTCTACACCTCATGAGAATCTTCTTAAAGGTGTCCCTTTAAGGCCGGGTGGATGGTGGCGCCAGGTTATCTTTCGTATGAAAATAATTATTATATAATTTAAAAAAAACATTATTTACTATGGTGCATTCCTTTCATCCATTTTCCTACCTATCTAAAGCAGCATTCAGATGTCTGCATAATTATGCGTCTGAACATCGCGAGAAACGCAGCTCAGTGACGTAACATAACGTCATACTAATGTACCGAACTTCACTACAAATCGACGAGTCGTGCGCGTGCGCCGAGAATAATGACCGCCGTCGTTAATATAAAATAAATGAACTTTAAACCCCCTAAAGCATTGTGATCTTTAGGGAAATAATTCTCCAATAAAATGTTTGTGCCCATATAAACTGTGGTGTTTGTCAGCGAGAAGAATTGAAGAGGATATTATCGCCAACTTGCCTGACCGCGTGCTTAACTTCAGCGACGATCAATGTGAGTGCTGTTTTCCTTCAATTTCCTTTCATTTTCGTTTGTTTTTCAGCACCATAGCTTAATTATATACCTCCGAAATACAGTCCGCTTCTCAAAAATATAAAAATAACTTTATTATAATAACAATTTCGTATGTAACATAACGTGGCGCAATCAATATTCAAACATTGGCAAACTATATGCAATTGTAAGGTGAAATCTGGACTATCTTGCCATGGAATGAAAAAGAAGTCATTTTCCATACTCAATGACAGATTCACGCACATAATTCAAATTAAGCCTAGCTCTTTGCAAGAAACGTGTTTATAAGCAAGTGTTTTTGTTTAAGAAACACAAAAAACGAATTAGTGTGAAAGTCGATACGACACATAAAAACAGAAACGGGATATTTTCGGAAATGGATCCCTGTCGTATTGAGCGCTGTCTGCTGAGCTGTTGCAGTGAAGTGACCGAATGTCGCTCTTGCCTCGAGTCGCATCGTGTTCGGTTTCAGAGCGACTCGTGTTACTAACAGATAACAGCTATGGAAAATCGAATAGAAACGATTATCAACATTAATTCAGTCTTATACATATTATAAATGCGAAAGTGTGTTTGTTTGATGGTTTGTCCGTCAATCACGCTGCAACAAAGCTACGGATTGACGTGATTTTTTGAATAGGTATAGTTGAGAACCTGTAGAGTGTAGGGTATCATAGACATCCCGGAAAATCAAAGAGTTCCCGCGGGATTTTAAAAACTAAATCAACGCGGACGAAGACGTGGGCATCAGCTAGTATTAGATATACTTAATTAAAGAGCAATGAAATAAAAAACTATATATAAAACGTAGGTTTATTAATTCGAGCACGCACTGGCATAATTTCCACTTCATTGAGTAACTTCTATACATTGAACATTCTATACAAAGAGTCTCACAAAAACCGGCACAGCGCGAACGCGCTCACGCAGCTAATACGCGTTCTGGGAGTATAAGCGCACGTTGGCTTACGCCAGTGATATTAATTAATATGTTTAAAAAAAACGCACTTCTGGTCTATTGATATGAACATTTTGTTCAAGCATACGCCGCTGTTTCCAGCTTGCATTTAACTTTTTATTTATTGTACTTAATTTTGTACTTGATGCTATACTTATATTATACTAATAATAAAATATTATAATTCGTCTCCACGTCTCGCTTAGGTACAGACAAATATGTAGATAGGACGAGGCATGTTAGTAACGGGAAAGTTGGCCGTTCACGGAGCTGTGTGTGGTGTTAGCACATCGTTTGTCAGGCCTCCCGCCTCCCGTCTCCCGTCTCCCGCCGCACTGTCACTGTCGAGATTGTCGTCTTCTGAACCGCAAAAACTAAAAATTTTCAAGCTAGGTACCTGTCTCTACTACTTATTATTACATTAAATTATAATAGAACAGAATAGAATATTTTTTTATTTAAATAAACTTTTACGAAGTGCTTTCTATACCTTATAAAATTATTTTCCACCTAATATGCAATTAATAATTATTATAGCCTTTTCACAAACGGAAAAGTATTTTATCGACGTCATTATACCCAAAATAGCGTATTGGATCGAGCCCTGTAACTGTCAATTCATTCTTTAGCATTTATGGCCCCCCAACCTGAAGTGTAGATTAGATCCGCTTCCACCAAACCACTTGCCTGTTTAGTTGACAGCGAGTGGGCGAGTGGAGCACAGCGGCGCAGGAAAGTAGTTTATCGCCTAAATTAGAATGTCGTCATAACTTAACTGTTCATATAATGCTCAATAAAAAATCGGCCAAGTGCGAGTCGGGCCTCGCTCTTTTAAGGTTCCGTTAAAAAAAATTAAATAAAAATATTTCCATGTACCCATGGAAATATTTTAATTTACTTTTTTTTAATTTAATTTAATTTTTATTATTTGTTGTTAGGCAATACAAATACAAAATATGTGAAAATTTCAACTGTCTATCTATTACGGTTTACGAGATACAGGCCGCTGACAGACGGACGGACGGACAGCGGAGGCTTAGTAATAGGGTCCCGTTGGCACCTTTTGGGTACGGAACCCTAAAAATCACCACGTCATTACCATTAGCTACCTATACTTTCCGCCGTTTGACTTCCGTGGAGTAGATCTCGCGTACGTTTCTTTTAAGTTGACTGAATACGATTGTAACACTGTGGTAGCACGTTGGTTGAAACGCGTAGACCCTGAACAAAAGAACGCGGGTTTGAATCCACATCAATCACCTCGTTAAAAAACCTAAAGTAAACTTGCGTTGTGCAATGTAAGCTTTATTATAGAACGGAACAATGGATCGATGTGCTTGCATGATGTGTATAGTTGGAGACTTTGAGAGTGACGTATTAATTCTATATTTTATCCTGAAAAAGCAGGGGGTTTCAGCAGGATTTTTACGCCACGCGGAAAAATTCGTGGGCAAAAACAAGTTACCTACAAAGTAAATCCTGATTAGAGCATCTCATTAACCCGACAAAAAGAGGGGTGTTATAAGAACAGAGCAAGGATAGGTTCATATTATGTAGTTTGACGCGGTACTTGTGTATCTATAATTATATCTGTGTAGTATCTGTATATCTGTCTGTGTTTGAGTGTATGAGTCTATCTGTGTGTCCGTCTATTCCCTCGTAACAGCCTACCCAATGGACCGATTTTGATGCAGGTTTTCTGTTTGAAATCTAACGTAATCGAGGTGGATCTTGGCCATAATTTATGAAGATCTGCTCAGGTGTTTGAACATCATCAACTCACTTCCTACTTGATTAAAAAAGGGTCTTACAAGCTTTCTTTTTTTACCGATGTATCTCACGTCACCAATGTACGAGGTGGCTTTACCTATGTAAGGGATGTCGGGTCATCTATGATAGGACCTCTTTACTAATCTGTATGTAGCGCTGTGTTCTCTATCAAGGTTATAGGAATTGTTAAACAAGTTACTCCGTGACTTTAAATATTTAATCAATTTCACATTAATATTAAATTACTAACAGTGGACAAGTGTGGTGTGGGCAGCGGTTAAGGAGCAACTGCTTCATGCTTGACGCCCGTATGAACGTTTTAACAAAGCAATCGGCAAAACCCTTGCGTCAGCAGCCACTAAAACCGGTGCTATTGATTTATTTGGTGTACTTACTGTTACTTCGGATTAATTCCAAGGCATTGTTACCTTGTACTGATGCTGCAGCATCAAGTAGTCTGCGGGATTCCATCTCCTCAGCAACTTACAGCAGATATAGCGTATTTGGGATCATAAGAATGGTCTCAATGGGTAGGTGATCTTAGACAGATGATGATCGAGGATCGTGCAGGCAGGATCTGATGATGGAGCGGAAAACTGGGTAACAAGATGTCTGGAAGTGGCTGGATGAGGAAGGCTGAGGACCGGGTGTGGTGGCGTTCTCTGGGAAAGGCCTATGTTCAGCAGTGGACGTCCGCAGGCTGAGATGATGATGATGATGATGATGAATGTAAATGTTAAATAAGTTATACCAACTGGTGCTAACGTTAGATTCTCCTGTATATTGAACTTCGTATGTAAATAATACTATGTAATTCAAAAATATCTAAAGGCTTAATTTTAACATAAATCAAGCTATAAAGTTTACAATGCAGAATTACCTACGCGCAAATAGACCTACCTACTATTTATAAATGTTGGCAGCAGATTTAACAAAAACAACAATATTTTACGTTTTATTGACCCTCTCGTTTATTGTAAATGTAGATAAACATCGTTTATAGCGCATTAATTGCCATTAATTTACATAATAGATGAAGATTTTTATTATAAAGAGTTTTGTTACATCAATATTTTGACCGTAAAACTTTGATCCACGGCTATTAAAATATAATATGATGCAGAAATACTATAGCTATGACTTCATAACTTGTGAAACGAGGGAATAATGAGATTAATTTAATATTCAAACGTTCTTTTAATCTAGTTTTTACTTAATTATAGAAAATCAAATTTTTAAAGAATTCTTTAAAAAATGTATTAAATATTATAATAATTTTTAGTTATGTAGTTTAATCTAATTATTTAGTTGTTATTTAGATTTAATTTTATTCTTTATTATTGACCGAGCGAAGCGAGGTCTCTGAGTTTACTAGAGCGATTTGCACTTGTCCGTCCGTCCGTCCGTCCGTCCGTCCGTCCGTCCGTCTGTCAGAGCCTTATAACTTTTGAATTACTGAACGTAATTACTTCAAATTTAGATATAATATGTAAACCGATGGCCTCCAGCCGAAAATGGCTTAAAAAGTTATAAAAATCTTTATTTCAGGGGGGCTCTCATAGAAGCGAATGCGAAGTAAAATTTTTTTTTTGCGATTCATAGGTTTTGCTGTGTATCATTTTAAAGACAATTTGGAACAGAGTACAAACGTATTTTTTTTTTATTTTTTTTTCCTAAAATTGACGAAATGGGGGGCTTTCAAAGTGGCGATTTAATACGCTCGCTTGAAGACCTTCTCTGGGAAAATTGGCTATATATTTTCAACTTGTACTTATTTTCTTACTTCACTTGTATCCTGTACTTGAACAACAAATACTAAAATTGTATGAATATTATAAAGAAACGAGATTATTTAATTTTTAATGAGCATCAGTAAATTTCACATAGCTTCACAATAATGCTAATAGATGGCGCAGTCAGTAGGAGTTACGACTACGATCTATCCCAAAAACAGTTTTGCGTCGAGCATTATTATTTAGGTACATAATATAATAGCATATTATTCAATTAAAATTATTCTTTAGTTAAATATCATTTTGTATATTTTCTATTCGCGTCGATAGATGACGATTTGTACAGATGTCCCTAACCCGTTTTCACTCGTTAGTACCTACATAATAATTCAATGTTTTCACTGACGTTCCCTAACCTTTACGGGCTACCTATGATAAGTTATGTGATGATTACTGTCAACTTCTTTATCACGATCCTGTACGGGACACCTAAAAGGACATTGGGACGGATGTTAGGACTTAGGATTGTGTTTCGGAGCTACCTACGTAAAGAGACTCCTACATAGGGGATGATTTAGGTATGTTTGGTGAAACCGGGCATAATAATAATGTCAGTTTTGGTCGTCATGTATCGATTGAATGAATAATCATGGGATACCGTTACCGCGAGGTCTCAGTTCGGGGCGAACCACTAGTTATAAGGTTTTTTACAGTTAGAAATTCATTATTCATAGTACATATCGTTCATTGTATGTTTTTTTATTCGATGACAAGCTAGTCCTTGACTGCGATCTCACCTGATGGTAAGTGACGGTGCAGTCTAAGATGGTAGCGGGCTTAAAGGGGTACGGCAGTGAACATTCAACCCTTACCCCTTGTTGGTTTCTACACGCCAACGAAACACACTATATCTGCTGTGAGTTGCTGAGGAGTTGGGATCCCGCAGACTACTTGATGTTGCAGCATCAGCTCAAGGTACCACGCCTTGGAAATAATCCGAAGTAACAGTACACTTTTCCAATCAATCGCACCAGTGAAAATTTTAAGACCCTTTAATCAAGTATGAAATGAGCTGATGAAATGAGTCTTCAAACGCCTGAGAAAATCTTCATACATTATAGCTCAGATCATCCTCGGTTACGTTTGATATCAAACAGAAAAACCGCATGAAAATCGGTCTATTCGTTAGGGAGCTACGAGGAAACTGACAGACTTTTAAGTCGTTTAAAAAGAATAATGTCCTGACTGACTCATCGACGAGTGGAAACTGCTGAAATAAGAAACATGAAAGTTCCGAGAAGTTATATTCACTGCAGAACTAAGCTGTTTGGAATCGGATGAGACATAGAAACGTTAACGAGACCCAGTCATGAGTTTTCCCCAAAAAAACTAATTTAATAAAAGCTCTCTAAATTAATCCGTGAGTCACCTTTCACATCACCAATCTTTGGAACGATTTTTATGGAGGATTTTAATTGTAGATCCCATATGCACGTACAACGCGAACGCTTACAAGTTGACTGAATAACGGCCTCCCGAGTCCCGACCGAATCCGGCCACGGCCCACGACGGCCATTCCCCACGCAGATGAACCATTAGAATAGAATACAATAGAAATGTTTTTTATTCAAATATACTTTTTTACAAGTGCTTTTGAATCGTCGATGAGTCTCCCATTTGCGCGGGAGATGCAATAGTGCACAAGCGTGCGCGCCTACACTCTCTATTTCCTTACTCTTATGATTTGTTGAGATGGAAATCCGACACGACCGGGGGGAATCAGGCGCAGGACCGACCGCTTACGCACTCTCTGAGGCGTGGGGTGACGCACCGTTTTTTTTAGCGGCTATACAAGTGTTGAGCGCGTTCGTGGAATGTCACTGCTCATTAGAGGTGCTCGCATTCGCACTCAGGCCTTGTGCCGCCCACGTCACGTCGCGCGTGCGGCAACACGTCGCCGAACTGAATAGCCGATATCGCGGGTTCGATTTCCAACTGCGGCACGGCGACGACTCATTTCATTTAAATAATTCGCACGGAAGTTAGGGGATCAACGTTTCCACGATGTAAGCTACTACCCAGTTTTGGGTCAAATGATCGCTTACATGCCCCGTTGCGCTCGATCGATCCGTCACGTCTGATTGAAGAACCAAGAGACAAATACACTTTCGCATTTATAATTTAGCAATTATATTCCTTATTCGTTCAGCTTCATGTATAAAAACCGTTGGTTCTAGATGAATTCAAAATTGTTTTTAGTTACCAAGTAACATTACTATTAATTATTCTAAGGCAGTTAGTTACATTACAAGTATGAAACAGTAATAAAATGCTGCATAATACTCAGCATAATATATAAATATAATGCACTAGCTTTAATAAATAGGGCAAAGTTCTTACCAAAAATTTTTTTCATTATAAAAAGAATAACCAAGGATTTTAATTTTATTAAAACAAAACTCAAACGGCTCAAACCCTCAGGGCCACTCAGCAGGCGATGCATAGCGCCATGCTCGGAGTATCGGAGAACCAGAGAGTTATTCACAAGGTTCAGCGAGGCGCGAAGCTTAAGTGGAAATGGGCGGGGCTCGTAGTTCGAAGAGCTGATGGTCGTTGGGATCCCAAGATGCTGGAGTGGTGAGCTCGCATTCGAGAGCGCAATGTTGGCAGACCTCCCTACTAAATGGAAAACATCAAAAGATTCGCAGGGAGCTACTGGATACAGGCGACATAAGAGCGAGACATGTGGAAGTCTACACAAAAAACCTTTGACCAGCCGTGGACGCCTTTCCGTTGACAAAGAAGAAGATGAAGGCTTAGCTATTGTTTAGTTGGAGAAACTATTTATTTCTTACGCCAGTAAGTACCAGCGAGAAAGGATCGCCGGAACGCGGTTTAATTTCCATTTCACTCCGTTCTTAGTGTACCTAGTTTAGAGGAAACTATTTGAATGTGGAGCGAGCTTCTGCAACGTTTTAATACTTCGCGTCTCCGCACCACCCCCACCCCGCGCGGGTCACTAGGGATGAAACATAGGAAGAAGGATTTAATATTAGTATTTCAGTCGAAACGGGAAACTGTCTATACCTAGCGAGAGGTAAATAAGGACTGCGTGGACCAGAAAATTTGTTCCAGTCAAAAGCTGTCAACAGTCGACACGTCTTGTCGGAGCCCGTTGGGTAATTGCTGGAAAACTGCGTCAGTCATTGTTGCACTCAGTTGAGGTGGTTGGCTGAAGTTATGGCATTTTTGTTGCAGCCAAATGCCAATAATGGTGAATTTGATGATTTGATAGTGAATTTTGAGCCAATAGTGAGCGAGTGTCGGCAAATCAGAAGTGATAACGATCGTTCTTGTCGCCGTTCGCATATTGTTCACGTATTCGTTTTCATTTTGAAAGCTAACGCGATAGAGGTGGATTTTTTCTATAATTTATGAAGATCTGCTCAGGCGCTTAAAGATCATCAGCTCATTTCTTATTTGATTAAAAGGTCTAACAAGCTTTCACTGGTGCGATTGATTTGAAATTTGGTGAACTTTTACTTCCAAGGCATGGTAACCTTGAGCTGATGCCGCAGCATCAAGTAGTCTGCGGAATACCCAACTCCTCAGCATCCTAAAGCAGTTAAAGTGTGTTTGGATTCATTAGAATGGTCTCAACGAGTAGGTGTTAGATAGATGATGATGAAGGATCGAGGAGGAGTAAATCGTACATAGTCCGACCATACCATAGGTTCACATGTCGGGGTGTTTTAAATCAATTTACACTTTTGTTTGAAGACACTGTAATATTCAAGGCATTCTGAACCAGTGGTAGATTCATTGACTATTCAAAAGCACTTGTAAAAGTTTATTTGAATAAAAAATATTTCTATTCTATTCTATTCTATTTGAGCAACGTTACCAACGTTACCAGGCAACTACCGGGCCACAATTAACCGCATAATGTTTTGAGGTCCCATCCCTCGCAACAGTTGAAAGTTGTGAATGTCGCGCATACATTGCTTAACATCTAGCGAGCAGAGAAGTTTGAGACACAGTTTGTCGTTCAGTATTTACCTTTCTCGCAACTTGGGAGCGATCTCTTTATGTACTCTTGAGACGAGCTCAACTTGATAACTGTTACTGAACAATGAAGCTTACGATGGATGGATGAAGCCTTTCAGTTTAAACATGCTAGTGATGGAAGAGTGGTAAAAAGTGGAACTATTCCACGACTGTGGCAAAGTGGAACTATTCCACGACTGTGGCAAAGGCAAAGATTTTAGCAGTCTATGTATGTATGTAGTTTTTAAAAACATCTATTTATTTTATTTTATTCGATGACAAGATATATAATTATGTAGTCCTTGACTGCGATCTCACGTAATGGTAAGTGACGATATAGTCTAAGATGGTAGCTGGCTAACTTGGATGCGGTAGGTATACCTAGCAGTGTAAATTAAAAAACCCGCACCCTTAATCGGTTTCTACACGCCATCGTGCCGGAACGCTAAATCGTTTTGAGGCACGTCTATGACGGTAGGGTGTTAACTAGCCACGGACAAAGCCTCCCACCAGACCAGACAAATCAGAAATTATAAATTCGAAAATTACACCCCGCCGGGGATCGAACCCGAGTCCCAGTTATAAGACCACAGCGGCCGGTCTACTCTACAATTGTATAGAGAGTATAGACCATAGAGTTTACAGACGACCAAGAGATGATTGATTACAGCTTGTTGTCGCTGCGATGTCGGTAACTGATCACAAAACGGCGGACGACAGGCGACTGTTCAGAACTTGTAAGTTGTTTCTAAGTGATTATTGATTAGGTGTTACGTGGTATTGCCGACGCGGTGACATCTGCTGCTTCAGATAAGAATATACCTACTCAAGCTGCTAGCGTGTCTGACGTGCTCGGGTGATTTTGAATTATGATAATGACGATGAGTACTTAAACTTTCCAGTCAGCCCGCTTCCAACTTAGACTGTATTATTTGTTGTTAGGGTTAAACTTGTAGAAGAATAAAATGTAACAAAATTGACTTTACTCTTTCTTCTAAATCCCACAATAAACATAAACTAATTTTTACCCCGGGAAACCGAAAAGATGGGTTTCCGGGATGAAAAACCTAAATCTGCGCGGACGAAGTCGCGAGTCGCGGCCATCATCTAGTATGAATTACTATTAAAAGTTTCCAAAATGAACCGACAGAAAAATCAAACCCGAACTTCTAGTCTGAAGATCGAGCTTTTGCGGCGGAGATAGTGGTCCTTGAGCGGGTTCTGTTCAATACATTATACATAATAATTATAATATTTACTCCGCTTATCACTCCAAGCCGTCGCTCAGAACTGTTCCGGTCTCAAACTTACAAGGTTCCACAAAATGTACATTCATTTTCAACCGATTTCGAAAAAAAGGAGGTAATCAATTCGACACGTACGTATGTAATTGTATAGTGAATATTTATTACTTTTTATATACTTTATTGCTATATATATATATATATATATATATATATATATAATATATATATATATATATATACTTATTTTAATAATGAAGATGAATATTTTGCAGTTCCATTACTGGAACTGCAAAATATACTTCAATATAATTCAAAATAAACTCATCTTCATTATTATACTTCAACTTAGGAAACAGTACCTAGGTAAAGGTTTCATCAAGATCGGTTCTGTAGTTTTCAAGATATTATGGACTATGGACTCCTTTCAGTTATTTTTTATTTCGGTATATACGTTATATCGGTTTAATTTTTCCTAAATTATAGCTTACCAATAATTAATGTAATATCTAATTAATATGTAGTCAGTCGGTATAATACGTAACCAAACCGGACATGTCATTAATATCTAGGTTATTGAATTATTTATTTTATTTTGTAATCCAGTACCTCCATGTACGAGTATAACTGATGCAGTTGTTAATTTGTTTAATTTATTACACGCTTACGAATATAAATCTTCATAATGTGAGGATATTTAAATATTTTGGTATTGACTTGTTATACAATCCATATCAGTGATCGGAATTCGATTATTTTTGAATAGGTATTATTGAGCATAGATTGAGGGTTGGTTAGTCGCTGCAGGAGCGGCCTAGTGACTAGCAATCCTAAAATATATGATTATTGAGGTTATTTCGTCCTCTGTTCTATCTATACTTCTATACTTATAATTATATTATAAAGAGGAAATATTTTTGGTTTGTTTGTAGAGGAGGAGGATCTGATGATGGAGCAGAAGACTGGGTAACAGGATGTCAGGTATATCGTACATAGTTCGGCCATAGATTCACAAGTCGAGGGTGTTTTAAATTTTCAATATACGGGCCAGTGCTGAATCTATGGACGCTTGTACCTGTGGACACAATCAATTCCGTCGAAACTAGCAACCCCTAAATTCCTAATTTGAACCCTTAATGTCAAACATAGACAAAGCTTTACGGTCGCATTCAAATTAAAATTTTAGGGTTGCTAGTTTTGACGGAATCGATTGTGTCCACAGGTACAAGCATCCATAGGTACAAAACTTATCCATATACTTGTTTTGTTTTAAAAGTTGTAAGTAAGCTGGTGACACCCCAAAAGCACACAATGTAGCTGTCAGGACTCGGGACGAGGCAACAAGACTACCGTCGACCTGGTATCGACATGTGCCAGCTCTTGCACAGGTCACAACTTCACCCACTCGATCCAAGTAGACACGTAAAATATCATGCAGGCAGTAGTCCCGCAGTATTAAACTTTTTATTAGCCCATTAAAAGTTGTAGGGAGCAAACGAAATAAAAGTATGTATTCGCGGAATACCTTCCTTATCTGCGACGCTGAAGCCCAAAAGCGGCATTAAAATAATGAAATTTAGCTCTAACGCGTGTAATTAAACCGTTGTGAACAAAGCCGCAATGTAAAGCGGTCTGTTGTTTTAGGAATGCCATCTAGTAAGTTTCGGCGACGCGCAAAATACTACGAAACATCGTTGCTACAACGTTTTATGCACCTTGCTCCAATCCGCTTGGCGTCTTAGTAATGCACTATAATATTTCCCGCGCAGATTCAGTAGAATCTCCTCGGAGATTAGCCACCGTGGCCTGCCGGAGGGCATAAGTATTAGCGGAGCGGGCTTATCAATTTGCTACAAGTGGTGAGTCCTTTGCTTGCAACTGCTTGGTACTGCAGCATCAGCTCAAGATTAGGAAATAATCCGAAATAACAGTACACCAAACAAATCAATCGCACCAGTAAAAATAGTGAGACCCTGTAATCAAGTAGATCCTCGTAAATTATAACTATGAAGAACCATCTCGATCACGTTAGCTTTCAAACAGAAAAAACTAAGTTCGGTCCGGTCCATTCGTTAGTGAGCTACGAGGGAACAGAGAGACATAGATACACAGAGACACAGATGTCAAACTTATAACACCCCTTTTTTGCGTCGGAGGTTAAAATAAGGAAATTGGACTTCAAAGGAATAATAAAATTACCATTGACTCGTATTAAAATTCCGGCCACGTCTCTCGTGGCATTAGCTGAAATAAAATTCTCCGCAAACATTAGCGCAAACCCCCCCCCCCCCCCCCCCCCCTCCCCCTCCCCCCACTCGCCGACGTTTTAAGATATTTTAAAAATGGCACTTTAATAATTATTTCTCCCCTGGCTCTGAAAGCGCTCAAAGTAAATGAATTCCCGCGGTAAGTAGGTAGGTATTTCGTAATATCTCAACAAGTTTCTTTCCGTCCGTCGACCGGCCGCCGCCGCCTGTCGGGATTTGACGCGCCCACGGAAATGAGATCTTTTCAACAGTAACGTTTTTTGCAATTCCAATAAGATGCCGGCAATATTGGCGATGAAATATGAAAAGTTATAGGTACGCTATAGGTACCTTATTCATTCATTATTCATTTAGTTGAATGTGATATAGGCAAAAAAATAAACTAGCACGCAGGGAGCCGTTGGATTCAGGCAGCAGAAGACCGAGGCTTGTAGAAGTCCATGCAAGAGACCTTTGTCCAGCAGTGGATGTCTGTCGGTAGATTACGAAGAAGAAAGTAGAAGAAAGTGATTGTGGACTTCTAATCGGAATCCGCTTTCCGAACCGGTGCGGTGGTGGTAGAATAATGACATGTTATAAGAGCCACAATTTGAATTATTTAAAAACAAGCTGATGCCCGCAACTTCGTTCGCGTGGAATTAGTTTTTTCAAATCCCTCGGGGACTTTGATTTTCCGGGATACAAAGTAGAATAAAGATAGAAGAGAATAAAAGAAGAAAGAAAGAAAAACCCATGTCACTCTTCAGGTCCTTAATCATACCCATGTAATCAACCGAGCCGAAATCACTTCGAGCCGAAACTCTGTTGCGGCGTGGTTGAAGAACAAGCCAACAAACAAACACACTTTCGCATAAAAATATTTTTTCATCATACCTATTCGAAAAACGAATATTGGCTTCAGAGGACAGCGGGAGCAAAATTTCATTTTAACCCCATGGGACTTTTCATTTCTCTCTTCTGATTGGTCCGCGTTATAGTGCTTTAGCATACTAAAGCACTAACGCGGACCAATCAGAAGAGAGAATTCAAAAATGTGTCGAAATTCAAAAATGCTTGAGAAGCTGTTGTCTACGATAAGTCACGTGATCAAATTTGTCGATTAGATGTATACGCCCATACTTCCAACATAAATATTAATGTTTAATTATTTCATAAAAATTTATTTGTGTTTTATTTAATCTTTCAATATACGTATTGGTAATGTCTATACTCTATACATAGTAGGTTGATACTCCTAGCTTTTTCTCATAGGTAATGATGAAAAATACTGTGTGTCATTCGGGGCCAAAATTTTTGTTCTCGGGCGGCGTATATTGAATTCCTCGCTACGCTCAGGATTCTACTTTAGAATCCCTCGCTGCGCTCGGGAGTCTACTATAGCATCCTTCACTTCGCTCTGAATTCAAAATAACGCCCTCGGGGAACAAAAAAATCCTTTGGCCCCATATAACACAAATAACTATTTTGAAAAGAATATCAGCCAAGTTGAAGTTGACTCATATCCTCCTATCCCCGGGAATATGCGGAAAGCTTGTGCTAGGAGTGGGTACGACAATAGTGCAACGGGTGGGATTCGAACCTGCGACCTTTCAGTTTTCAGTCCGCACCATTAACAAGAGGCTTCTATTATTATGATTTTCAACATTAGTATAATGTGCGGGTTACATAGTCTACATTATATACGAACAAAATGGTATAGCGACGTGTAGGATTTCATTCCATTAATATCAGGGGATTCGTCGATCGCCCCTTTCGAGTCGCGGCCTCGGACCGATGGAGACGGAGATTAGTTCTGGTCCGGGCCTCGGGCGGGCTGCGCCAAGATAACACAAAGATATCGAAACTTCCACCTCCCCACTCGCACGAGAGTCGGGTGTGAGTGTGAGCCACAAGATAATCCTAATATTTTTGTTCACATACTATCCGCAGAGGAATAAAATGTAATATAATATAATCCGCTTTCCGAACCGGTGGTAGAATCTTGACGTGTCATAAGAGCCACAGGTTGGCCTACGTGAAATAAATAATTTTGAATTTTGAATTTTGAATAAAGGAGCAATAACGTTCAAAACCTCTCTGAAATAGCGACGTGAAGGCAAATATATATTGGCTCTGGATTAATTAAACAAGAAAAAAAAGTGTGTGTGTCAGCTCCGACGCACGACTGGAGTTTACTCCTTACAACGTCGTAATGCATTCGTGGCGCTCGCTGCGTCTCGGCGCCGCTCGGACCCGATCGGTACGCGCTCGGCTTCCCGAAGCGAAAGCTCTTTCGCATTCGACAACTCAAGCGAAAACCAACCTTATTTACTCAACGTTAGGGTAGAAATTTGCATCGTTGTGAAAAACGTAACGCGGGCATTCGACAACTCAAGCGAAAACCAACCTTATTTACTCAACGTTAGGGTAGAAATTTGCATCGTTGTGAAAAACATAACGAGGTCATTCATAAGTAGATTTTACTCCTCGAATTTTTCTCATACCGGGCGCCTAAAATCGATTCTTAAGGAGTAAACTCCAATAAACTCCAAAAACTAAAAACCCCGTCTACGGAAGTTGGATGTACGAGTAAGTAGCATGCCTTATACTGATTTAGTTTATGTTAAATGTAGCCTTTGTCACCCGAACCATAATAACAAATCGATTGGCACCCCAGTCATCAAAATCAGCTCATTAGTTTAGGCGCTACAGTGGAATGTACAGGGAACATACCTATACGCAACCATACATGTATGTATGTAAAGTAAAGTATTAAATAGTGTTCAAATCATAACCTCCCTTTTGGCTTTGCATCGCACACCGGGACCGGTATATTGTAATACCTGTTCAGATTTGATACTCGTCGGCATGCTTGGTGTCACAAATGGGTAGCATGGCCTCCCCCATCCCCCAGCCGCTGTACCTACCTTATATCTGCACAGATAAATGAGCGGACAGCGGTGACGGTGCCCGGGCCTCGACTCCGACTGTCATCATAACATTCATAAAAGCAGTATGGGACATTATTGGTGATGAAATGGGTAAGAACAAGATGCATTATAACTAGTGGTTCGCCCCGAACTGAGACCTCGCGGTAACGGTATCCCATGATTATTCATTCAATCGATACATGATAACCAAAACTGACATTATTATTATGCCCGTTTTCACCAAACATACCTAAATCATCCCCTAAGTAGGAGTCTCTTAACGTAGGTAGCTCCTAAATACAATCCTAAGTCCTAACATCCGTCCCAATATCCTTTTAGGTGTCCCGTACAGGATCGTGATAAATAAGTTGACAGAAAACATCAATCACCTAACTTATAGGTAGCCCGTAAAGGTTAGGGAACGTTAGTGAAAACATTGAATTATTATGTAGGTACTAACGAGTGAAACCGGGTTACGGGCATCTGTACAAATCGTCATCTATCGACGCGAATAGAAAATATACAATATTTAACTAAAATTTAACTAAAAAATAATTTTAATTGAATAATATGGTACAAAAAAAATTACAATACAATTATTGTATTATAATAAGTAACTAAATAATAATGGTCGACGCAAAACTGTTTTTGGGATAGGTCGTTAGTCGTAACTCGTAGTTCCATGGGAATAGTTACTGACTGCGCCATCTATTAGCATTATTGTGAAGCTATGTTGATGCTATATGAATTACTGATGTACATTAAAAATTAAATAATCTCGTTTCTTTATAATATTCATATAATTTTAGTATTTGTTGTTCAAGTAAAGGATATAAGTGACCTAAAAACATAAAATCAGTTTGAAAATCCATAGCGGATTTTCCTAGAGAGCGTCTTCAAGCGAGCGTATAAAATCGCCACTTTGAAAGCCCCCCATTTCGTCAATTTTAAGGGAAAAATTAAAAAAAAAAATATTTTTGTACTCAGTTCAAAATTATCTTTAAAATGATACGTAACAATTTTATGTAACGCGATATTTTTTTTTTACTTCGCATTCGCTTCTATGAGAGCCCCCCTGAAATAAAGATTTTTATAACTTTTTAAGGCATTTTCGGCTGGAGGCCATCGGTTTACATATTATATCTAAATTTGAAGTAATTACGTTCAGTAATTCAAAAGTTATAAGGCTCTGACAGACGGACGGACGGACGGACGGACAAGTGCAAATCGCTCTAGTTAACTCAAAGACCTTCGCTTCGCTCGGTAGATAAACTGGAGCTTAAACTTAATAACCTTGTAATTGACTCCGATATAGAAATTGCAAATACATTTGAGAACTTTTTCAAAAATATACCAGTAACCACGACCAGTTCTCTAAATTCCTCGCCAACAGAAGCCTGTAATCTTCTAAGAAGCAATGTCTCTGAGTGCAATAAACTATTTAGGTTTGAACACGTTACCCCATATGATATTATCAAAACATTTAAATCATTGCAAAATAAAAAAACAGGAGATCTATGGGGAATATCAGTTAAATTAATTCACAATATCATTGATATTATTGCGCCTTATCTTGCTTTAATTTTTAATAAATCTGTAGATACTGGATCTTTTCCAGACCTAATGAAATGTAGCAAATTAATGCCTCTTTATAAATCGGGAAGCAAATTTGACCCGAATAACTACAGACCAATTTCAATTTTGCCAACTCTCAGCAAGATTTTCGAAAAAATAATGTTCAACCAACTGCTTCTACACTTTAACTTAAATAAACTTCTTCACCCTGAGCAGTACGGTTTTACTAAGGGTCGATCAACAACCGATGCAGCCGCAACGCTGTTACAACACATTTTCGATGCATGGAATAACTCACAGAATGCCATTGGTATTTTTTGTGATTTATCAAAAGCCTTCGACTGCGTTGATCACAAGACCCTCTTACTTAAACTGAGCCACTATGGTATTAAAGATGTTGCACTTAGCCTCATTGCGTCTTATCTAAGGGATCGTGTTCAAAGAGTGTGTGTCAATGATGTAAAATCATCCGGATCAGCCTCAGTAATGGGTGTACCCCAGGGTTCTATTCTAGGTCCATTCATGTTTTTGATTTACATAAACGATTTACCATATTTTGTCCAAAATACTTGCGATATTGTACTATTTGCTGATGATACGTCTTTGATTTTCAAAGTCGATAGGAAAAAAGACAATTTTGACGATGTAAATAATGCATTATCTCAAGTTTCTGAATGGTTTACGGCAAATAATCTACTTTTAAATGCTAAAAAAACAAAGTGTGTTGAGTTTTTATTGCCTAACACCAGAACTGTCAGTAAAAATTTAAAGATAAGTAATGAATCCTTGAAAGCAGAGGACTCCACAGTGTTCTTGGGATTAACCCTGGACTCAAAGCTGCAATGGGGCACCCATATAGCAGTACTTGCTGGCAAGCTCAGCTCTGCTGCTTACGCTGTTAGGAAGATTCGACAGATAACTGACATAGAAACTGCAAAAATTGTTTATTTTGCATATTTCCATAGTATTATGTCATACGGAATCTTAGTATGGGGTAAAGCGGCCGATATTGGAAAAATTTTTGTATTGCAGAAGAGGGCGATTCGCGCAATCTATAATTTAAAGCCGCGGGATTCGCTTCGAGAAAAATTTAAAGAAATAGGCATTCTTACAGTAGCTTCACAATATATTTATAACAATATAATATTTGTCAGACAAAACATTGTGAATTACAAAAAAAAGGGTGAATTACGAGATAGGCAGGTTAGAGATCCAAATAGGCTCGTGATTCCTCGACTGCGCCTCAAGAGGGTCCGAAAGACATTTGTGGGAATGGGCGTGACGTTCTATAATAAAATTCCACAGTCGATCTTGGACTTGCCTTTACACAAGTTTAAGAAATCGATTAAAACTACGCTCATGAAAAAAGCATATTATACGATTGAAGACTATATAAATGACAAAAAAGCGTGGATGTAATTCGTTTCAGCGATTCATGAGACAGTAGGTAATGATTAACCTGTATAATTGTATATCAAATAATTATTATAATTCTATTCTATTCAGAGTTTCCACTTTATTTGTGTACAAGTCATATTTTAAAATGAGTATTTGATTTGAATATTAGTTTCAATTCGATGCCTTAAGATGGGTAGCCTAAGTATGTCACACTCTCTTTATCATTTCTGCGGTGGTGTCGTGTGATGCGGGTTGTTGCGTTCCCTAAAATATGGTTGAGCGAAGCAATGGCTGGGTCATGCGTCATGCTCGTGAACGGGTTCCACCAGCGGCAATGGGGCTACTTTCTGTCTGCCCGTCTTGACATGTGTTGAATTATAATTAGAAATAATTACGTATGCTTTTGTGGACCTTTCCCTCATTGTGGAAACTCTGCATACATAGAATATCTGTTAAGTATATTGTAAAAGTATTTTGAAAAGAGCAACTGCCGAGTTTCTTGCTGGTTCTTCTCGGCAGGAACGGCATTCCGAACCAGTGGTAGACTCATTGACGATTCGAAAGTACTTGTTTATTTGAATAAAAAACATTTCTATTCTATTCTATTCTATTCATAACGCGAACTGGAAAGGGGCGATTTAATGAACACACAACATTGTTAATATTCGCTCCAAGCGCGTTTGTACATACCTACTAGTTAATATTTTGTCATTCTTCAATAAAAAATTCATATTATCATCGTAGATTTACATGTCGGAAGTTTTTTTAATTTACGTACTTGTTAGCTAACTAATCTAATTCATAGGAAAACATTAGTAGACTGTAGTAATTATATGATAGGGCTTTATACTGTCAAGAATACGGTATGTATGGTATGGTCTCAATGAGAAAATGCCAGAGAGATGATGATCTGAGGAGGAGGATCTGATGATGCAGCAGAAAACTGGGTAACAGGATGTCAGGTATATCGTACATGATAGTCCGGCCATAGATTCACATGTCATTCGAAGTCAGGAATGCGTGCCCGGGATCGAACCTGCGACCCCCCAAATAGGAGACCGCAGTCCTAACCACCAGGCTATCACTACTTCTCCTCTACTCTATTATAGATCAAAAATAGGTACAGAACCTCTTCTGCAATCAACTGGTTCTACCCTGACAAGCCTGTGAGTTACTTGGAGTCACTCGTGCGCGCACAGTCGTGCGTGTCTCGTGCGCGATGTCAACGATACGATCTCCGAAACGAACCGCATCCGACAGATAAATAACAAGAAAGCACTCACTGAATGTCTGCTTTGTCAAAGCTTTACTTCTAAAAAACATTTTTTGATGTGAAAACTTATTAGATTATTGCTAGGGCACGATATTTATGGATTCGGGTCACTGAGGACATGCTGTATATTATTATCTGTAGCTATAAGTATGACTGCCCATGTTTACGATTACACCTGATGGTAATTGAAAATACACCCTAAGATAGAGTCTAATGGATTTGAAGGTAGGTACCCAAGTCGATAGTCAATTGGAAAAGCGGAAACCGGAAGCGCGTAGCAAAGCTCCAAGTTGTATTATGTTAATCGGTTAAGTAATGTTTGCATAGAATAATAATAGTATAATACGTATCCAAACTTTTACTGGAGCTAGTTAGCCCATTCCTATTTATTCCTCTCAAGTCTCAACCCATCACCGGTCTACTCCTGGGCACAGGTCTCTTCTCACAGATGAGAAATCCATCACGCTGGCCAAGCGCGAATTCGGCAGACTTCACACATCTTTCAAAACATTATGGACAACTCCATGCATGCAGATTTCCTCACAATGTTTTCCTGCACCGTTAAAGCAAGTAATATTTCCCTGCGCACATCGCTCATACTCATAACTCACGAAAAGTCTGGGATGCGTGGCTCGGATCGAACCCCGAGCCACGCATCAGGGCGGGCGATGTCTTAACCACTGGGCTATCGCCGCTTTCCGTGCCTACAGCGAATACAGCGAGCACTCGCAGCGAGTGGAGTGGTTGCGGTAATGGCGTCGAAAGTCGCTTTTTATTGCCATTTGCGAGCGCTTCAGAGTACTCTACGCTTCTATACGGGCGGGTGGCGAGAGGTTGGTGATTGCCGATCGAGAGGGCCCCAGTAGAGCGCGCCTAATGCACTGCGGCTACGTCGATCATTGATGGAGACGGGTGATTATCACGTTTTGTTGACGTCAACAACAAACCTCGCTCCTCTGTGAAATTCTCGGTATCGAAATACATTTTGTCTATTGGTGAAAGAATTATCTCTTCGTAATTGGATATTTAACGTTTTGGCTCATAATATATTCGAATGTATGAAACGTTAATACACAAAAAAACGATACTTATTGTTTTTTGGATAATCAACGTTTCTAACATTCCAATGTATGAGATCTATCTTAGATTGGACGGAGCTCGTCAAATTCGAAAAAAAATTTTCAAAGTAGATTGACTCATACAGACTGGAAATCTTTGAACCCAAGCACACTAAAGTATAATCTACTGTAAGTTGCTGACGAGTTGGGTATCACCCCGCAAACTACTTGATGCTGCAGCGTCAGCTCAAGGTTACCATGTTTTGGAAATAACCCCAAGTACCAGTATCAGTACAGTAGGTACGGTACACCTTTCAAATCAATCACACTGTGAAAATTTGTAAGACCTTTTAATCAAGTAAGAAATGAGCTGATGATCTTCAAACGCCTGAACAGATCCTCGTAAATTATAGCTAAGAACCATCTCGATCATGTTAGCTTTCAAACAGAAAAACCAAATCAAATTCGGTCCATTCGATAGAGAGCTACAAGGGAACAGAGAGCCACACAGATACACAAACATACAGATAAACACGTCAAACTTATAACACCCCGCTTTTTTGTCGGGGGTTAAAAAATCACTGTACAGAATAACAATTAGTTAGCACAATCAAATGTGTGTAAAGTATTGAACAATGCACCCTCAGCACCCTCGCCTTCGACCGCGCCGCTCGCCGCGCCGCGCGCACCGCTCAGCCCTCCCGCCTCCGAGCAGCGAGCGATTGTGACAACTGCCGTATCCGAATAATTGTTTACTTGCTCCAGTTGAAATCGATTTCGGGTTTAATGTCGAGTGCCTGCTATAATTACCGCACCCTGCAGAGTGCTGTGATGTGGCTGACAGGGTGAGACTCTGCGGCCGAGACGCTGTAAGGACTTTTCTTTCTATAGAAAGTGATTTAGTCACTATTTTTTAACCCCCGACAAAAAAAGTGTCTGTGTATCTCTGTATGTGTACATCTGTGTATATTCTGTGTGTCTATCTGTGTCCTCGTAGCAGCCTACCCAATGGACCGTTTTTGATGCGGTTTTTTCTGTTTGAAATCGAACTAAAGCGAAGAATTTAACTTATAATTTATAAAGATCTGCTCAGACGTTTGAAGATCATCAGCTCATTTCGTACTTGATTAAAGGGTCTTAAAAATGTTCACTGGTGCGATTGATATGAGTAGCTTTATTACATTGCAATAAGTTTTTTATAGGCTATCTTGTGGGCAGCTGGATGCCAAGCCAATTTCACCCATGCAACTTTGTTAGAATAGTATTCTATTCTATTCTGAATGTAATATTTCCACAATGAGGGGAAGTTCCAAAAAAAATCGGCCAAGTGCGAGTCGGTCCTCGCTCTTTTAGGGTTCCGTACAAATGACCAAATCATTTTTTTAAAACTAGATACATATTTAGATATCTTAGTTCTTAGAAAGTAATTAGCATATGGGGAAAAATTCCTCGTTTGTATTGGTCACAACTTACAAACCGCATTATAAATCGGTGTTTTCAGTATTTGTTGTTTAAATACACTATAATACCAAATACCATAATATACCAAAATTTCAAATTCCTAACTAGTTTAGTTTTTGAGATAGACCCCGTAGCAAAATTCTCTCTGTTTGTCCGTCCGTCTGACTGTCTGTCTGTTTGTTTTGCCTAATCTCGGGAACGGCTGGACTGATTTCGACGGGACTTTCACTGACAGATAGCTGATGTTGTGAGGAGTAAAGTTGTTACTTTACTCATCATAACATCAGCTAGGCTTCTTATTTAGCCGACATTTCTACCTATATACATCAATATCTCCGTGATGTCTTAACCGATTTGCGTTAGTCTTTTTTTTAATCGATACAGCAACTTTGCGAGATGGTCCCATAAAAACTTCGGGTTCTAACTCCTCAATCTTGATCCTGCAGGGGTACTGCCCACTTAAACTGTTGTGTTGGACCAAGCAAAGACTACCTATAGAGTTAAATTCCGGGAACCAAATTCCTCAACCCTGATGCTACAAAGGTTCTGCCCACGCGTACGAAGTCGCGGGCATCAGCTAGTTTTAAATAAAGGCTCGCCCCTTCTTCTTACTTTATTCGTATAATAGTGACTGTAATTGGTACTGAGGCTCGGTTGAGCTGGCGGAATATATTACGTTATCTGTGAACACAATCTGACGCGGGTCAGCTGTACCGCAGGTAGGCTGGGAAGGGCTATGTTGTACTCGCTTCGACATTAACTATTGCGGTTTGTGGACCCCGGGGTCACGAATACGGTGAGGGGTCCAAAATATGAAATGAAATTCGCAATTTCATAACATTCGTGCACATTGGTGCTGCTTTTTAACCCCCGACAAAAAAGAGCGGCTGTTATAAGTTTGACGTGTGTGTCTGTGTATATTATGTCTATCTGTGTATCTGCACCAATTTTGATGAGGTTTTTTCTATTGAAAAGCTAACATAATCGAGGTGGATGTTAGCTATAATTTATGAAGATCTGATCAGGCGTTTGAAGATCATCAGCTCATTTCCTACTTGATTAAAAGTCTTACTAGCTTACTGGTACGATTGGTGAATGTTATTTTGGATTATTTCCAAGCCATGGTAACCTTGGGCTGATGCATCAGCCCAAGCTGTATGTTTGGTGTGGGTATAACGTTGTTTATAAAAGTAGTGTACTTGCCGTCAATATCACATGTTTCAACGGTGAAGGAAAACATCGTGAGGAAACCTACACGCCTAAGGGTTCTCCGTCATGTTCTCAAAGGTGTGTGAGGTCCGCCAGGCGCCAATCCGCACTCAGTCATCCTAGCTGGGTGGACTGTGGCCTCAACTCTTTCCATTTAAGATGAGCATCGTGTGACGTGCCCTGTAGAGGGCCGGCGATGATTTGAGGTGAATGTAAGAATAAAATTCATGATAATTGATTGCAAATTGAAGTCTGTCAATTCTTATTGGGCCACCATGGTGGACTATGGCCTACCCTTCTCTGAGAGGAGACCTGCGCTTAGTAGTGAACCATTTTCGCGTTGCTGTTGACGATTGCTATACCTAATCAACCGGTGCCGATAAATAAGTATTTTAAAAATTTCCAAAAGTTTTCCTAGTGACATTTTCTATGACGTACATAAAATATAAGTACATCGATTAATATATAAGTATGACTCCATGACGTACATAAAATATACTATAATAGACATAGAGCCAGTTATTAACTTCTGTCGGAACCACGTCTAAATGAATTTCCAGGCAATAAAGGGAGGGAGATTTCCAAAATTTCCGTGACGTAATCGCGTCGGTGCGGCGACGATGTCAAAGGAATATTTCAGTGGCCGCCGCCGACCGCCGCGCAGAGTTATGATGCACCGCGTATGGACACATCGGCCTCTCCTTGGAGGCTCTGAGCACACGCTTGCATGATCGATACTTCAGGCTTGTAGTACCAACCGCAGCACGATAAACTACTTATCTGCCGCGCCACAAAGGGAATCTTTGTAAGCCTAGGAATACAAGTTAAAACACAAATCCCTAAAAAAATGTAGATATCTACGTACATAGATACATAGATTTATTCACCAAAATGCAAGTATACTTGATTCACAATACTTCAATTTATTGAAAAATTACTTCAAAATTATAATTTTGAGATTTGGTTTATGTAGTAAAGAATTCTTCCATATGTGTCTTAAGTTTCACAAAACCTCAGCACAAAGCCTCTTCACGTCACGCGAGTAGACAGTTCTACAAACTTCAAGTTACAAAAATGTTCTTTTGAAGTCTACAGCAAGTTTCGCCAAGCTTACTCTTCAGTTGAATCAGTTCTACACTTTAGGGCCTAAACATACATACAACAACATATTGTGTTTTAAAAATTGCATGTAAATTGGAAAGCCATCACGAACACAAACTAAGGACGAGTCGATACAGCGCATTGTAAGTAGCGCCCACTCTGAGAGCGCCCATGTGACGAATGTGGCACAGTATTTTAAACGTATGCTAAGCACACAATAGATTAGAGAAATTAGTTCGTAAACTCTTGATCCTTTGACGGTGAGAAAACGAATGACATTTGACAAAATAAAAGTAAAATTAAAAATTTTAAAAACAAAAATTTTAAAAAAAATTTAATTTTTTTTTTTAAATTTTAAATTTTTTTTTTTTAAATTTAAAAAAAAAAAATTTAAAAATTTTAACCCTTTTATTTTTTAATTTTTTTATTTCCGCTAAAGTTTATAAAGTATTTTTCCAACAGCTAATTAATTATTACGAATTACATTTAGATACGAGCGATCTTAAGTTTCATGCATGTATATAGTCTACGCTCTACGTAATGGTACGTAGTACTATTATACTTATATTCTGTGGTAATGCCGCGCGCGACACGTGAGGGCAGACGACGTTGACGGTTGTGTCGATTTTGAGTAAATTCTTTTGTTGCAATCTGCGACTACACCTGTTTTTCTCACTTAGCGGTCCCCCGACGCGACGACGACACTTGGAAAATAAAAATATTTGAATTTACATAATATATGTGACGATAATAATTATATATGGGTATAAAATATTATTTGTTAGTTTTTAGAGATTATTTTTTGTGTCGGGGGGTTTTAAAATTTTTAATTTTACTTTTATTTAGTCCTTTTTAAATTAGGTATAAATATTAGGAAGGTATTTATAGTGATTTGTTAGCGCAGTGGTAAGTGAGCATATTTGATCCCATTTAATTACCCACCTTCGAAATCTAAACCTTACTCTAACATGTCATATTTAAAGTCATGGTTACCTTACCATGTTCTTTCAATATCATTGAAGTGATACGGTACCTTTCGAATCGATAGGACATATTCAAATTCAAATTCAAAATTCGTTTATTAAACATCATATACAATTTATAACACAAGTAAGGCTGGAGCCCTCTTTTAAGTGTAATAGTACACTTGTACCAGAAGACACCGCTCTTCCATAACAATATCCGTCGATGTATTATGAAACAATAGCTACATCTGTTTAACAATAAAAATTACTATAAAATACTACATAATATTTTTACAGTAAAAATTAATTTAATAATGCTGTGTGATTGCGCGTAAATTAAGTTCTGTGTCTGCGCATATACATATGGAAGGTAGTCAGATCACCTCATCAACTATTAAAGAGCTGATGATCTTCAAACGGCTGATCAGGTCATGATTACCTTACCATATACTTTCAATATCATTGAAGTAACACGGTACCAAATTTCGAATCGATCGGACATAAGGAAGTTAGTCAGATCCCCTAATCAACTAGAAAAGAGCTGATAATCTTCAAACGGCTGAACAGATTTTCATGAAACATGGCTAAGAACACTCGGGATAAAATTTTATCTATGACACAAAAAAAACTAAACGAAAATCGGTTCATCCGTTTGGCGGCTACGCTACCACAGACAGATACACAGATACACAGACACGTTAAACTTATAACACCCCTCTCTTTTTGCGTCGGGGGTTAATAAAAATAGTAAGGCGTTGTGAAACGCCTGTTCTGTATGAATAGCAATTATTGTAGCTCCTACTCTTGCATGACAACGTGAAAAGGCATTTGCGCCGAAACCACTATTTAATTATTGTTATATTCTGTGCCGAAACATACTACCTATAATATTATAATAAAGGAATGTGCTGTTTTTTATTATGCTCCTCGAAATGTACAACCAGCCACCGACCAATTAATCAATCAATTTTATGAAGTAAGTTCAGTCGCTCGTCCCTCCTTACTTTAATATCATCATAATATCTCTACGTGAAGCGAAGCGAATTTTCTTGGATCACGACTAACATACATCCATCGTCCAACTGGCTCTACTCGCAACGATGGAACCTCGTCTCTAAGTTCTACGCGTTAGGGTTGGTAATGCAGCTCTCGTGTCGGCTGGTGGCTGGTGGGGAGATGTTACGGCGCATGTAGTACTCGGGGCTATAATGCGCGAATGCATGTGTTGTTCCGATAACGTCCTCGCTCATGGCTTTATTTGTGAATAGATTGTGTACTGTACGTCTTCCATTGATATACGATATGTGCCCGCAACCCGCAACATTCAATGCGCTATGTTAAAAAGTCCTTGCGCACCCTTTTATTTTTAGGGTTCCGTAACCAAATGGTGTCAACGGGACACTGTCACCATACCGAGCCTCCGTCGTCCGTCTGTCAGCGGGCTGTATCTCATGAACCGTATTAACTAGATACTTGAATATATCACAGGATGTGTATTTCTATTGCCGCTCGCTATAACAACAAATACATAATAAGTAATTAACAATGTACAATAAACTTTTGTTTTTGCTCGATGCGATCTGAGTAACAGTTGATGTTAAATCTTGTACGATGGTAGGTACGGAACCATACGTGTGCGGATCCGACTCGCACTTGGTCGATTTTATTGATTACGGAGTCGTTGTCACTTGTCACACCATTTCAAAAGCTTCAGACAGACGGACAGACTTGGCGAAATTATCAGGGCACCTTGGAGTCTACCACGGAACCCTTAAAACCTAGATAGATTCTACTAACTATATTCGAAGAACGTTTGTAAGTTAATAAGTATAATAGCACATAGTTATAATAATATTATAGCAGCTAACAGTTTATATTACAATTCGCAATACAACCATTGAATTATATTAATTGTTCGTCTCCCACGGTGCCCGCGCCATCTGGGGCGCATGTGTCTCAACACCGAGCGACACCACGCAACACCGCGCAACAACACATCCGCGCGAAAACAACACGTGCTACGAGTTACGAAATGTATCTATAGCATACGCCATAAACCCAAGCATTAATGTAAGAAATCCTTGATGCTCTAGCTACAACTACAAACACCCTCGACATATTATTGTGGATCTATGACCGGCCTACCGTCTACCCAACATCCTGTTACCCAGTTTGCTGCTCCCAAACTGCTTCATCATCTAACACCTACTCATTGAGACCACTCTAATGAGCCCAAACACACTCTATCTGCTGTAAGTTGCTGAGGAGTTGGGTATCCCGCAGACTACTTAATGCTGCAGCATCAGGACAAGGTTACCATGCCTTGGAAATAATCCGAAGTAATAGTACTACACGTTTCAAATCAATCGTACAGACCTTGTGAACGTTTCGCGTCACGATTAATATTTTTTTTATTCGATGACAAGATAATCCTTGATTGAGATCTCACCTGATGGTAAGTCACGATGCAGTCTAAGATGGTAGCGGGCTAACTTAGAACAGTGTATATTCAACAGGTACCCCTAATCTGTTTCTACATGCACCAGCGCGGCATATTGCATCGTGCCGGAACGCTAAATCGCTTGGCGGCACGTCTTAACGGCAGGGTGTTAACTAGCTATGGCCAAAGCCTCCCACCAGACCAGAATTTATAAATTTCAACAATTCAGACAATTCAGAAATTATAAATTCCCAAATTGGCCCCGCCGGGAATCGAACCCGAGACCTCCCAGTTATAAGACCACTGCGCTCACCACTGCGTCAGGGAGGTCGTATTGAAGGAGATTGGCGAATTCCATAGAGTTTCTGACCCAGACGAACTAAACTGAACACTGAACCACGGTAATATTATCTGTATACAGTATTGTAACTCGGCCGTATCTTTGACATAAATGCCTACAGCCGCGCGGTACGTAAACATGGGCTGCCGGCCTCCAGTATTTTAATTACATTTGCCTACTTTGTGTTTCCATTTAGTTTTGTGATTGTAAATATACTTTTTTTTATATAAACAAATAAAATACTTTGTGAATTAAATAGGAAGTGTTCAATAAAAATGCGAAGAGAATGCGAAATACCGAGAGAAAAAAACGGTTTTTAGTGGTATATGTTGTTATAGCAGCAGTGTAGAGGACAAAAAGTGTCTATTAGCGGAAACTTGTTAAAGGAAAAAGCAAAAGAGTTCGCGTCTACTCTAAGCATCAAAAACATCAACACTTAATAATTCGAAATTTTATTTATTTTCTCTTAAAAATTTCGAACCATTTGATATTTCAAACACTCGATAATTCGTAATATTTCCCTTATTATATCTCGTAATAGTCCCTCGAGTTTCGAATCAACGAGAGTCGGCTGTATTATTAATAATAAAATACCACGTCTTTACATTGAATTATACAAACTAACAAAACAAAACACACATGCCCCGAGGTTTTAACACAAGCGTACGTACCGTATCGTGATTCATGAACCGCCTATAACTACCTATTTCACTCGTGTCAATCACTTTCCTTTACTCTATTCACTTTAAATTTATTAATCCAGACATCTTTTTTTCGGGAGATAAAAGGAAATACCTTATCCATTAAAAATACACACATTTTGTACCTACCTACTAGTAAGTAAAATTATTTTAGAGTCTTACCTTTCAGAGTTTCCAGGTAATTTAAAAAAAAGTTATCTCTGGATGCGTTATTGACGAATTCATGCAACCAAAAACAGCACAATATATCCTCCTCGTCATATTAAATATGTACTTGAACTTATTTTTAGTAAAAAAATTGCGCAGTTATTGTTAAAAAACATAACACCGTCCGTTCGTCACTGCGGCACAGTCGCGACTGTCTGCGTACCGAGCGCTTACCGAGATCGAGGCGCGTAGGCATAGCTCGCGCTTCGTCCGTTTGTATGAAGTTACAATACTGTACTTACTGACTGAACGCTCACGTTCACGAATCATACTTCTCACACTAATTGTTCTAGTAAACCAGACTAACAAAAAAATTAATCAAAGTCGAGAGTAGTGTAAAGTCGAAAGTTGTGTGGTGGTGGCATTGCTTGCTTGGGAACTTGGCTTTCTTGCTTGGCTGGGTAGGTGAGTGGTGCTTAGCTTTTAATTGCATGTTTGACCATACAGATTTTTTCTGTTGGCGGATTATAGCAAAATAGTCCTAACCTTTTCTTGCTAATCAAAGTCTATCAAATAAAGTTGGGAGAAAAAAGATATTCACTTGTATTGCCATGTGACGGTTATTTATAATGTGTACTTATGAATAATTATATTTTTGATCCCTACCTTCTAAAAATATGTGGTTTACACAGAAAAATACTCAGAAAAATATTTATTCAAATTAAAAGGTTTCTGAATCTGAACGATTTTTAAAAATGCTGGGTCAAAATTCGCCACCCTCCTTCAACATCGCCTTGAATTTTCCAAGCTCGTTTGCCGCGCTCCCGCGCTAAATGCTCGGCGTAATGAGTTCATTCAGCGCCATCATTGCATTATACAATGTGGCAAAGTACAAGATTAATTTCAGTTACCGCGAGCCATGTGTATGAAATAGGCAGAACGGCGAAGTTGACGCCGCAGGCTATTCTAATACTTATCTATGAGAATACTAGATTCAAAATCGTATGCTTCACTTCTCACTGAGTATGTATGAGCCGAGAGCGCGTGCTTTGGAAGTGCGTTCATTAATCTTAGATGACGTGTGACAGCGCGCGGGTGTCGCTTGCACCCGAGCCGCCTCCTCGTCAAAACTGCGAGGGAAAATGCCTTAAATGCCCATCACTATAATATTATGTAGAGCTCGGGCCCACACATTTTCACATCATAATAATCTATACTCGCACAGCTAGGTCGGTCGGTAACTTTGGTTTTGCCACAGATATCTCTTCATTTGATCTCGCAGGGATACTCCGAGCATAGCTCTCTCCATCGCCCGATGACCCTGAGCCTATTTTATAAGTATTAGCACGGTAATATTATCTGTATACAGTATTGTAACTTCATACAAACGGACGAAGTGCGAGCTATGCCTACGCGCCTCGATCTCGGTAAGCGCTCGGTACGCAGACAGTCGCGACTGTGCCGCAGTGACGAACGGAAGGTGTTATGTTTTTTAACAATAACTGCGCAATTTTTTTACTAAAAATAAGTTCAAGTACATATTTAATATGACGAGGAGGATATATTGTGCTGTTTTTGGTTGCATGAATTCGTCAATAACGCATCCAGAGATAACTTTTTTTAAATTACCTGGAAACTCTGAAAGGTAAGACTCTAAAATAATTTTACTTACTAGTAGGTAGGTACAAAATGTGTGTATTTTTAATGGATAAGGTATTTCCTTTTATCTCCCGAAAAAAAGATGTCTGGATTAATAAATAAAGTGAATAGAGTAAAGGAAAGTGATTGACACGAGTGAAATAGGTAGTTATAGGCGGTTCATGAATCACGATACGGTACGTACGCTTGTGTTAAAACCTCGGGGCATGTGTGTTTTGTTTTGTTAGTTTGTATAATTCAATGTAAAGACGTGGTATTTTATTATTAATAATACAGCCGACTCTCGTTGATTCGAAACTCGAGGGACTATTACGAGATATAATAAGGGAAATATTACGAATTATCGAGTGTTTGAAATATCAAATGGTTCGAAATTTTTAAGAGAAAATAAATAAAATTTCGAATTATTAAGTGTTGATGTTTTTGATGCTTAGAGTAGACGCGAACTCTTTTGCTTTTTCCTTTAACAAGTTTCCGCTAATAGACACTTTTTGTCCTCTACACTGCTGCTATAACAACATATACCACTAAAAACCGTTTTTTTCTCTCGGTATTTCGCATTCTCTTCGCATTTTTATTGAACACTTCCTATTTAATTCACAAAGTATTTTATTTGTTTATATAAAAAAAAGTATATTTACAATCACAAAACTAAATGGAAACACAAAGTAGGCAAATGTAATTAAAATGCTGGAGTCGGGCAGCCCTATCGCATGTTTACGTACCGCGCGGCTGTAGGCATTTATGTCAAAGATACGGCCGAGTTACAATACTGTATACAGATAATATTACCGTGGTATTAGGGCCTGTTTCAGCACCATCAAGTATTTGTCCATCAAAATATAAATTCGACATTTTGACAGATAGCCCATAACGAAACCTATCAAAACGTCAACTTTATTTGCAGGATAAAAACTTGAAGGTGGTGAAACAGGCCCTTAGTGAGCAGAAATCTGCGACTATTGTGTAATCCACTCTATTTTATTTACATATTTCCATAAACGCATTTGTCGCGACGTTTTTGACAAGTGCAGCGAACAGAGCGCGGATATAATTTTTAATCCTGTTACCAATAGTCACAAATAGAGCTCGGGGGAGGTGCAATATGACACTAAAACAAAACTATACACAGAATGCACTTTATTTTCTATCGCATACGGTACAAAATGTATTGACAGCGTTAGAGCTATTCTATTTGTTAAAACTACGGGAACAAAATAACGACCATCATAGTCACCAGCTGGCAGCCGCTGCAAAGAAACATAACGAGCACGACATGGTTTTACAATTAAACCATATACCTACGGGACCCCTTCATGGCAATGGCAATAGTAGAGTAAGCTCATATTTAAACAAGTTATAAAAACTACAAATGTAAATTGAAAAATACACCCCCGATTTATGTGAATTTATGGTCGGACTATGTACGATACATCTGACATTCTGCTACCCAGTTTTCTGCTCCATCATCAGATCCTGCTCCTAGATCATCATATATCTAACACCTACCTAGATACCTACCTACTACCTCATTGATACCATTCTAATGAGCCCAAACACGCTATATTATCTGCTTCAAATCAATCACACCTGTGAAAGTTTGTAAGAGCCTTACATACACAAAGATGCACAGATTTAAGTATACACCCCTCTTTTTTGTCGGGGGTTAAAAATGCAGATTTCTAACATACTCGTAGATGGTAAAATGGATATTGAACTTATAGAGGTCTTATTACGCTAATCATGGACCTTGAAGTCATCGTGGCGTTATAAGGCGACATTAAATTCTATAATTTTCACGATTGACTGACGTAAATTGTAACAAATATAATGTAAGTAGGTATATTAATATTAAACCTGTCGTAAATATCCGAAAGCTATAAAACGCGGAACGATATGAGGTTATGTGGTCACAGGGAGTATAGATTTTGTACAAGTATGTTTTGGTTTGACTACTCAAAGGTTACTAGATCTTGACAAACAAACAAGAACAAAATATTTTGAATTTTTTAAAAAGCATATTAGCTAAAATAATTTCCTCTCCTCCAAATAAGCGGAACGCTCGTGTTAGGCGTGACTATACGAAAATAGTGCAGCAGGTGGGCAAAGAGTATATATAAAGTATAAACACTACGTGTAGGGATCGAAACTGAAGTGGAAATGGGCGGGGCACATAGTTGGAAAAGCTGATGGTCGTTGGGGTCCCAAGGTGCTGGAGAAGCGACCCCGCACCGGTAAGCACAGTGTTGGCAGACCCCCCACTAGGTGGACCGACGACGTCAAACGAGTCGCAGGGAGCCGCTGGATCCAAGCGGCGCAAGACCGAAGCCTGTGGAAGTCCATGCAGGAGACCTTTGTCCAGCAGTGGACGTCTATTGGTTGATAAAGAAGAAGAAGAAGTGGGGATCGAACGGCGATCGTTCAATTTTCAGCCTTCAGTCGTTGGGCTGCGCACGGCGCGTGAGGCGTGAGGCGTGAAGGGTCAGCCTTGCGCAAGCCAACCGCATCCGAGCGTGACATTCGCAAGTAATGAGTTCGTGCGCCCGCGCCGACCGCGCAACACGACAGCGTTCCCATTTCCCAGTCGGCATCACCCGCCAGCTGCGGTCCTTGCTAATAATAATATAAATGCGAAAGTATAACATGAGCTTGTTGATTCGTCCTTCAATCAAGCAGCAACGGAGCAACGGATCGACGTGATTTTTGGAACGTAAGTTTCTTATAACGCGGTGCGGATGGGGGCTAGACGGAAAAAATTAAGGAACCGACACTCGACACTTTTTTGTAACCGACACTTTTTTGTTGAATGTGAATTTTGCATTGTGTTCGGTATTTTCGCGCTACAATATTGGGTCTCCGTAGCCTAGTGGCTTCGGCAGTCGCTTAACAGTTAAAAGTCGATGGTTCGAATCCCAGCTCAACAGACTGAATTTTCTATTTTCAATTTTATTTTAAATAATTTCTACATGTGGAATTTTTCCCTAATTTTTTATTGTATAAATTGGATAAAATGTTATTGTACTACTAACGCCATCTGTTAAGAAACCAGAGTAACTCTTTAGTTTTGTAACATTGCTGCAATAGAAATAAACTAAATATAATTTATCGTAGTTAATCAATTTCATACTAGATGACACCACTAGTTTATTACAATTCCTTCACTAAACTAGCGGCACGCTATGATGGCCGGTTTGACACATTACAATAGTGATGTGGAATGTCAATTTATTCTCGAACAAAAAACAATTAAGTTTTGTTTTTGTACCTGATTAAATAGGTTTAATAAAACAAAAATGTATATGTTTATTTAATTTATTTGAACGAACTGAATATTTGAATGAAAATGAATATACATACTTTATATGCACACAAGAAACATATGAATACAAAAGATACCAAAAAAGGTGCCACAAAAGGCCATAATTAATCAGATTCGTCCATACTACTATTTTCACTGTCGTCACTGCTATCATCACCTACATTAATAATTATATGTTCGTTTTCTATAATATTATCTATTTTCACATCTCTTTCATAATCTTCCCTTATTAATTTAACAGTTCTATTCACAACCTTTTCCCAGTCTCCTTTAGTCACATGTTCACAAGCTTCTTCTAATAATTTTAGCATTTTTTTGTGGTAAATGGGGGTTCTGTATTGTGTCTTGCAGCATATCCCTTAATTTGAGCCCACACCAACTCAATCGCATTATACTCACAATGGTAAGGCGGTAACCGTATAACTCTGTGCCCATGTTCTAATGCTATTTCGTCAATGACGTATCGGATCTTGGTTGGTTTGTTTTCTTTTAAAAGACGTACTAATTCCGCTTTTAACATATTCATGTTTGCATCTACGCCATTTTTACGAAGCCATGCGACGATATCAGCTTTCTTTTGGGATTGGGCAGGTGGCTTGTCAATTTGCATCGAGTGGTATAGGGCGTTGTCCATAATTATAATAGATGGTTCAGGGAGGCTACACAACATACAAACCAAATGCCGAGTTGTGGTATATATCATATAAAAATAAAAATTTTACCTTTTGTATGAAACAGCTGATATTTTTTTGCGATTTCAGAGGTTTGTCCACATAGTGAAAATTGTTCATATTCACAAGTACATTCACCCCTTAAATGGTGCAAACTGATTTTTCTACACTTGTATACATTTTAGAAATCAATTTAATAAATAAATTTTGAGTCCTAAACCTAAAACTACATTCGATAAAATTTATGAATCTCTGCACATCACTATCGTCAATAAAGTAATACAATTATTTCCTTCAAAGTCGTTATCAATTAATACGGAACTTCATGAGCGGACAAACGTCAAACCGGCCATCATAGCGTGCCGCTAGTGTAATTAATCGAAAGGAACTTCGTTCCATCCGGGTGTCCCTTGACACCTCTCAAGTTTTTTTTATATGTGTATAGTTGAGGACTTGAAGAGTGACTTATGCCGATTTCCACCAACGTTCCCTAACTTTTATGAGCTACCTAGGCTAAGTTAGGTGACGCTTTCTTTCAATTTCGTTTTTATGAACCTTTATGAACCTCTAAACTCTAAAGTCTCAAGGTGGAAATAGCTTGGGGTAAGGGATTGTATTTAAGGAGTAGGGACTACCTACGTAAAGCGACTCCTACTGGGGCATAATTTAGGTATGGTTGGCGAAAACGGGCATTAGGCTATCTTTTACCCTGGAAAAGCAGAGGCTCCTGCGCAGCTAGTCGCGGTCTTCAGATAGTTCGATAAAAATGTCCTCCCGACCGAGTCCGGCCACGGCCGCGGTGACCATTCTCCGCATAAATACTGATTTACGCAAATGACTGCATTTGTGTGTGAGATATTAAAGTGCACAAATGACTCGGCATCAATCTATCGGAGAAAGATCACGTCCGCTTTACTTGCTCTCAGAGGCCCGGTGGTGATCCACCACCAGCTCGCCACTCCGGCCTTGTACTTACTACGAATTTCTTGACGGAAAAGCGGAAAACATTTTTTAATCCGATTCGGGAATCTATTCTGGGATCTATTGATCCGATTCTGCGGTCGACGCTATATAGGTATATATATATATATATATCAATATAGAGTCTATCTAGTGGTAGTGCCTAGACCAAAGTGGCGGTTAGGTACAGAAAATAATAGCTGTTTGAATTGACGATTGGCAACCCTGACAGCGGGGAGCGCGGTCACGTTGTCGGATCCATGGAAATACATTCGGCGTTTCTGGCACCTGCCTTAATTGGTGGTGAGTCGAGAGCTCGTTACTTCGTGCAGCGCCGCCCGTCGACTGACTAGTGACTACCGCTAGCTCAGTGCTGCCAGTGGCAGATAGTCATATGTAACATAAGACAGCTCCAAAACTAACATTTTCACGAGAAAAGTAACATTGCCTTATTTTATGCGGAAAACGACGATTCAATAAATATGGCAAAAAGTGAAAGTGTAACTTGGTCGGATTTTAGCTTCTTAAACATAATAAAGTGACTACTAAAAATTTTATCACACAAAAACTAAACAAGCTATAAGTAAGTATAAGAAAATAAAACCCGACTACTAATAATACGCAACTATTGAACGAATGCAAGTAAAGCAGCGAGCAACAGCTAGTACTAAGGCTGGAACCACATCTGTGCGCACCGATTCGCATTTTATCTATACAAAATTATCATTTTTCATACGAGCCGTGTACGCATCGAAAAGCCGATGATGCGTACATGACTATGAAAAATGATCGTTTTGTATGGACAAAATTCGAATTGATGCGCACAGATGTGGTTCCAGCCTAAGCCCTTACATTTGATACCCTACCGCCTACCTTCCAAATTTTTTTTTCATTACTTTTTTGCTTCTAGAGGGCGCCACATTAAATTGAATATGACGAGCCTTAAACAGCGGACGGTGACACTTCTAACGATTCCATTTGAATTGTGACAAGTAATTTAAAGAAATTATACGGGAACAAATGAACATAAACATAAATACCGGCTGAAATCATAACACTCCTTTGGCTTTGGCGTAGATTAAAAAGTAGCTCTTTAAAGTAGGTATATTACAAAAATGTCGCCTCACTCGTAAATGCAAAATCAAATACTCCAACATGACGAACGAAAACTTGGATGCGTTCTGTTTCACAATTATTTTTTGTTTGCAGGAAAAAAATTAAATAATATACAAAATTTAAGTCCTAAAAGTAACGTAAAAGTAACATTTTGAGTCGTGTAACATGTAGGTAACATGAGAGGGTCAAAAGTAACGTAAAATGTTACAAAAGTAACATTCTGGCAAACCTGCGCTAGCTGTGCATGAGCACCCCCACCTACCCTCGCCTGCCACAGAATGGATATTACCTCCCCACCTCCCTACCTGGATACGCTCTGCAACAGCGAAACAACATCGCCGGTACTGTACACTGCACAGTGGTACACTTTACTGGTGATAAGGATAACTTGATAAGGCTGCCGAATTGTTCTACTACCTATTTATAATACTTACCTGTTTGTTACCAAAACGAATTTTGACGGGGATTTTAGACCCATAGGATGTGTTTTTTCTACTTATTCTTTTAACGATAGAGAACTATTGTTGTGAAATGGTTTCCTAAAGATAGCTAAACCTAGCTACCTAATACTTGAATACTCGGTGAACCTATGTGTTACAAAGAAGCCTCAATAGGCCAACGGTTACAGGTGCGGACTGAAAACTGAAAAGTCGCAGGTTCGAATCCAACCCGTTGCCCTATTATCGTACACACTCCTAACACAAGCTTTCCGCTTAATTGGAGGGGAGAGGAGAATATTAGTCAACTTCAACTTGGCTGATATTCTTTTTTAAAAAAAATTCGGCTACATATATTATCATCGTCGAAAACACGTCGCAAAGCTTAGTGTGATAGAACGTTAACTACATGGAAATAAAATATGATATCGCAGTGCACTTTCCCGCAGCGGCCGCCGCGTGTGGTTCTATAAAACGTATTAAAACTTGGACTCCGACCAAAACTGTGCAAACCATCAGCGCGCGACGCTCCGGCCTCCGCCGCCCTGATGACTTCAAGCCTATTGCCAGACAAGAAAATGTTTTGAAACTGGTACCAAAAGCTGCATCAATGATTGCTAGAGTCTCAATTGTGATGATTGGCTGAAATGATTCCATCACCGAAAGACTTCACAGTTCACTTCTTTTATTTTCAGATGGAACTGTGAAATAAACTAATAGTTTGCCAAGAGTCCAAGTAGGTACCTACCTACTTCACGTCTACCTTGATTACAATTGTTGACATTGCTATTAATTTTATTTGGGGTACTTGGACTCTTGGTAAACCATTAGTTTATTTCACAGTTCCATCTGAATATGAAAGAAGTGAAGTTTTTCGGTGATGGAACACGCGAGATATAAGAAAGCCCCAACACTTTCTTCGCTTCATGATGTTTCCCAACGACGGAACGCAGGCACGGGTGGGCGTTTGGCGAAAAAAGTTTACATGTTTCCATGGAAGAAATCACGTCGATCCGTTGCCCTGTTGCTGCGTGATTGATGGACAAACCAACAAATTAACTATCGAACACTAGCATAGCCTACCTATAGCGCCTGATCAAAATAACATAAACACAAACAAGAACAACAAAACTCATTAATGTTAAGACGAGGCTTGATAGGGATAATCACAAAGATAATAATGACAACATTTGTGTTGGAATTAAGTTCCCTGACAACCGGTCCCTTTACCACTCATTCCATAATTCACTCTATTACTGGCGACTAAAGTTGATATTGCTGTGTCAATGTGCAGGCGTGGGTAGAATTCCGTTGGTCGGTTACACGGGGCGGAAGGATCGCCTCCGTCAGCTGTAAGCCGGGCTCAGAGCACCTCAGAGCTTGTCTCAGGGTCAGAGCTTGTCTCAGGCTCAGAGTTCCAGCCTCCGAGCCCCACTTGAGACCACAGTGCGAGAAACTAATCATTCTCATTCAATATTCACTAATCATTCAATTTATTATATTTATGGATATGTAAGCGTTAATGGTTGCGCGACAGTTTTTATACTATTGTAACCATTAACGTTCTATATTAAGTACATGTTTTATTTCCTTTGTATATTAAGACTTATATATTATATATTAAATTAAATTAAATTAAATTAATTAATTAATTAATTAAATATTATAAATTCGAAAGTGTATGTCTATTTGTTTGTTTGTTTGTTCTCCAATCGCGCCGCTACGGAGTAACGGATGGACATGATTTTTTGCATGGGATTGTTGATCGAGGACGGGTCAGCTTTCAAACAGAAAAACCGCACACCGACATAAATGTAGAAACCGCATCAAAATCGATTCATTCATTAGGGAACTTCTAGGGAACAGACAAATACACATACTATCATACTCAGATGCACAGATACACACATACACAGATACACATTGTGTAAAACTAATACTTAACACACTTTTTTGTCGAGGGTGAATATAGAATAATAGAATAGACCATACCAGTGTATAATTTTATTACCTGCCATGACTTATTGCATCGCGCCGTGCAGTCAGTCTGCTACAAATCGTGCTCTTGCCGTGCGAGTAATGATTACCGACATTTGCGTGATGAACTGTGCAACACAAACTATGATCCATCTATCCAAAGTAATACCTATAATGCGAAAGTTGCTGTCTGTCTGTTTGATGCGCTTTCAGGCCTAAACCGCCGAACTTCTTCTTCTTTTCGAGCCTCATGTAATCCATCGTTGGACATAGGCCTCCTCATGTGCACGCCATTCTTCTCGATGTTGTGCCAGTCTCAACCAAATTTTTTCCCACAAGCTTCCCACGGCAATCGCCGAACTAATTTTATTTAATTTTGGTACAGAGATTGATTGGAATTTGGACCTTAGAGATGAGCATAGGCTACCTAGTACCTTTTGGTACAAAAATTAACCTTGGGAGGGGATGTTTGTATGTTATAGGGGATGATGTGAACTAATAATAATATTTTTTCCTTTATTGGAAAGAACGTATCATCGTAAGTTTTGTTCAATTTTGGTGAAAATCTAATAAATATTAATATTTCAAGATTTAGAAAAATTTTCTCACTTTATCATCATAGTTTTAGGATTGACAGGTTAGTGTCGCTACTAGATACCGCCCTTCCTACAAACAATAGCTTCGGCGCAACGTAATATCATAATAGTTTGTTTGAAAACGTCAAACATTGTTTGCTACGAGACTATGTGGGTACGACTACGAATTGTAGCAATTTACTAGTACGCCGACACCGTATCTAGTAGGCTGTAGGTGCGAAGCCACTTCCAATCTTAAATCAATGTTAATCACCCTTCCAATAATAATAATAATCAAATACTTTCCAGTGACAACCCCATCAAAATAGGTACAATTCAAACACGGTCCTTGGAGGTTTGTTCGTCACGTCTGCGCTCGTGCGGCGCGGCGGGCCGGAGTCGGACCGCACGTCACACGCGGCGGCAACGCTTCCACTTCATTGACCAATAAAATCTATGTTTATGGGAATTCAATACGCGTTGAGAGCGATAAGACGAGCGGCGGTGCGGGGCGGGGTGGGGGGAGGGGGAGGGAGAGCTTCTCAACCCTTTACCGTGCCGATAAGCTCTCACAGTGAGAGCTACCATCAGTGAGGGTCTCACTGCTGTAGCTGTTCTCTCTGCAGGCGACAGCGAGTGTCGCGCGCTGCACTCTCGGTACACGAAAATATGCACACCTTGTTCATTCTTACTGGCTGATACTCCTACGTCAATACGATTACGTTTGGTTGTTAGTATTTGCGTTCGTTCCACCGTAGCGATTCAGATTTTGATGAATGAAGTGTCAATCGATTCGTTAATATGGTCCGGGTGACAAAGGCTACAGTTTGTAGTCTATTGAATTTTCTTATACCATATTGGACATCGTTACTGTAGTGCCTGTGTAGGTCTGCTGTTGCACAGGGTGGGGCGACTGGCGCTAATCTCTATAATTAATCACAATATAAACGCCACACCAAATTGCCTTCATTAATACCCGTCCGTCGCCACGGGTCGCGGCTAGTGACGGAAAACTAACGAGATTAACGGATATTCATTTTATTTTATTTTTCTGGGTTGGTTTTTTAAAATGGTTCTAAACTAGCGGCACGTTATGATGGCCGGTTTGACACATTACAATAGTGATGTGGAATGTCAATTTATTCTCGAACAAAAAACAATTAAGTTTTGTTTTTGTACCTGATTAAATAGGTTTAATAAAACAAAAATGTATATGTTTATTTAATTTATTTGAACGAACTGAATATTTGAATGAAAATGAATATACATACTTTATATGCACACAAGAAAAAAAAACAAACAAACAAACATGTCTTCAGATAGCATCGGCATCAAAGCTATCGATGCCTACGACTGGTTTTGCTCGTTTTCTCTTTTTTGGTGTGTGAAGTTTATTTTCTTCTGTGCCAGTCTCGCCATATTTTTTTTTAGTTATCCGTCTAACAGTTCGTTGTCCAATATTAAGCGCATCAGCTACGCGTTCAACCACTGACGTTATAGGTAAAATTGGCCCTCCATTTTGAGCTTCACGATCGAAATAGTTACGAAGGCGTATTACGAACTCACGTGTCTGACTATTTAGAACAGTTCTCTGCGTACGTTCGGTCATATCGACGAAATCCACAACAAAGGGCTTGAACAGAGTCCAAATTAACGAGCAAGGGTCAACAGTAATGCAGTATCAATATTTGAAATCCAAAGCCAGGTCAAAACTATATCACAATCGCATTGCACTGACAGTTTATACTTTTCGAAGCAACGTCAATTCGAAACTGCTTTGTTTTGCATTGAGCATTGACGCGAGTTTGCCGGAGGTAGTAGTTGTGCTAGCCAGCGATCCTATGTGACGATCGTATTAGATTCCATTTTTAAAAATTTTCAATTTAGAAAACCAAATGCCGAGTTGTGGTATATATCATATAAAAATAAAAATTTTACCTTTTGTATGAAACAGCTGATATTTTTTTGCGATTTCAGAGGTTTGTCCACATAGTGAAAATTGTTCATATTCACAAGTACATTCACCCCTTAAATGGTGCAAACTGATTTTTCTACACTTGTATACATTTTAGAAATCAATTTAATAAATAAATTTTGAGTCCTAAACCTAAAACTACATTCGATAAAATTTATGAATCTCTGCACATCACTATCGTCAATAAAGTAATACAATTATTTCCTTCAAAGTCGTTATCAATTAATACGGAACTTCATGAGCGGACAAACGTCAAACCGGCCATCATAGCGTGCCGCTAGTGTAGTAGTCGCTTCGCACCTAAACCGTCGGCGTACTAGTAAATTGCGGCAACTATAAGTAGGTACGCCTGAACTGGTGTACCTTCTTGGTCTCGTAGCAACCAATGTTTGACGATTTCATACAAACTATGAAATTACGTTGCTACATTTATTTTGAGTTATTATTTGTAGGAAGAGCGGTATCTACTTAGTACTTAGTAGCAATCTAAGCTACAAAATCTAAATCGTTCTAAATACACAGAATCACGCTTTTATAACTAGGTACGGCAAAGCCAAAAGGCTTTCGATGCAAAAAGGAAAGTTGATTTTAAAAGTCTACATAATATGAACCGTACAATTTGTAAACCATACATGGACCTCAAGGAGGACCTACATCATAAATATAAATACATGCTTACTTTTTGATCTTATACCTTACGCTTACGGCAAAATAGAAAACGCTAATCGAGTTGGACGTGAGCTCTCACAAATTAGTCGATATTCTGACTAATTTCTTAAACTGTACACTTTCAAGTAAAGATTTTTATTTATACCTGTTAAGATGATACTGCCATGGGCGCAATTAGAATGTCATAAGCCTACTTTGTCCTATTAGTTTACAAATTGCGAAACAACAAATTAAATTTGAATTTCGCGGGCAGACCCGTTTAATGAACCATAATATTAGATAAATGTCATAGTGACAGAAACCTATTCATAGAAATAGGAAGACTCGTGATTCCTAGTTCCATGTAGTTTGCTGTGGTCCATAATCACTTTGACGTAGTCGTAATTCCTAGTTCCATGATATTCACCCAGTTGTCAGGGTCATAATTTAAAGCATTCTTTCATTCTTGTTGTTCCTGGTCTGTGATTTAAAGGTCATGAAGTTCCAACTTTGGTATGTAAAGAGTATGTTCTGATAAACACTGCGAGCACTGCTCAGTGCTCTCACTGGTGAAAAATTCGTTCCACGTACGGACTGCCAGTAAACTGCCGCAGTACTCTAGGGAAATATATGACGTCATAAATCGTTGCCATTTTTGTACTGTGAGTACAAAACTTCGTGAGCGTTTTCGAGGTAAGGCACTCTCAGTACTTTGATTGATCACGTAATCAAAAAACCTATCAGCGCCTAGAGATTTTAAAAAATGGGGTTGACAGTCTACTGGACTGCATTTTGTTTAAACATTAACCAGTATAGCAAACTAAAAAGGAACGGCTTCACAGTATACGATTGATGTCACACCTTACAGTGTTCATAGTGTATATCAGAACATACCCATAGTGTATTGTCTCTGGTTGTCAGTGTCATTCGGTGCATTGTCAAATGTCAACATAACCTCAATTGAATTACGATAACCGTTAACGTGAAATTCTTCAATCTTCTGTGATTCTGCGGAAAATTGGAAGTTACAACTTAAAGTTACGTGATACTTAAAAATTTTGTACGTACTTACCTTGATAATTAATTGAATTGTACAATCACCACTTATACGCGGTCTATGGAATGATCTCTCGATATTTTTATTTAGATTTGGAGGTTGACTTGTAAGTAGTGCTACAATTGCATAACTATTTCTCTTGGGTCGTTTTAAGTAAAGCAGCGAACATGTTTTCCAATGAAAATAAAGTTAAAACGTTGCCGACGTTCGGGTAAATACATTTTATAGAGATAAGTTTTAGTATGATACGATTCCCGCGCCGGCAAGCAGTAACACAACGTTGGCCCCTTTCCCTCAATACTTTTTGTCCAAAGAGTGGATGGATAAAATAGCAATAGTACAACGTTGTCTCCAATATTCTTGTATTTTCATTCTGTTTTGATGGTCATTCTGTGCTGGTTTCTTCATATCAAATCAGCGCCAAACTAGTGTCAATGCTCCAAATGTAACCAACTTTCAGAGCCCACCGAAACCTATTTATGCATATTAAACTTTCTCAAGTTCGATCCAATTTAACAGTGCAAAGGTATGGAACAGTTAACCAACGTTTTTGCATTTGTAACATAGTCAATGCCAGTGACTTTGTCTGGTTAGATTTAGCTTTGTGAAAAACCTTGAAACCCTTTATTTCCTGGAATACAAAGACTGGTCTGGACTGACCATCTCCAAGGTGTAAACTGCAAGCTGTGAAATGCTCTCTGTGCAAAATGTGATACACCTAATTAACTGATTTTAGTATTTGTTGTTTAACTACACAATGTAACATAAATTATACATAAGTAAGTTTGAAGTAATTATGTTCATTAATTCAGGAGTTAACAGCTTCGACAGACAAACTCATGCATGTACACATACAAATTCAATCTAGTAGAGTCACTCCTTGTTTAATCTACATGCCAGTATACTTGTCAATATCATTTGAGTCATTCTAAAGATTAGCGAAGACATATAAACATAGGTACCATTGAAATTTTCTAAAACATAATATGCGGGAACCAGTTCTTTGTGGAGGTTGATAAATGATAAGATTCGTTATATAGATGCTAATGGACTTTATTCCGATATTTTATGATATGATGATATGATCTGATGCTATTGATATATTGCTATTAATGAGTATGACCCGCGTGGATGACTGAATTGTACTGTCCTTTACCACCCTCACTTGCGAGCATGAAGCCGTTGCGTAAACTGCTGACCCGAACATGATAATGTGTTTGGAAGATAGTTTATCAAACAACTGTCATGTTTATAAGAGGCAGTAATAATGAAACCACAGATAGACACGAATCTGACAGTGGGCTAAGTATACTAAGCCAAAATGAAGTTATGATTTTGGTCATCTGTAAGCATGTATGTTGTAAATATGATGTTCCACCATTGAAGCCTAAACTACCGACCTCATGATTGGTGTCAATCAGTTCATTGTTATGGTCTGGACTCGACTCCAGGTGACATGAGCTACATTTTGTACAAACAAAATCAATGGCATCCAATTTTCATAGTGGGGTTGCAGTTTTTAGAGTTCTGTACCCAAAGGGTGCCAATGGGACCCTCTTACTAAACCTTCACTGTCTGTCCAATTTTCACAAAATGTGTAAATCTATTGAATTCTATTGCCACTATAACAAATAGGTAATAAAACAATCCTCAGTAACAATACTAGATAAATAGTGCTTGGGCTCATTAGAATATCTGCAATGAGTGGGTGGTTGATAGATGATGATAGGAGATTGAGGAAGAGGAGGATCTGATGATGGAGCAGAAAATAAGGTAATGGGATACAGTCAGGTATATCGTACACATGTATTCACATGTTAGGGGTTTTTAAATTTACACTTGTTGAATTTTATTATAATAGCTATACGGGCCTTTGCCACTTTTTGTCCCAGCCTTTGTGCTTGGGTCTGTCTCGCACATGGCACTCTGTAACAGACGCACGGCGACACTGACGCGTGTGTGTGACTGCAGGAGCGCGGCGGACCGGCCCGAGCTGGCGGCGCAGCAGGCGCTGCAGCAGGCCACGCGGGAGCTGTTCGGCGAGTGCGGCGCGGCGCGCGCGGACGTGCTGCGCGTGCGCGGCGCGCGCGTGCTGGTGCGCGTGGCGCCCGCCGCCCTGAGGAGACTGCGCGCGGCGCTGGCGCTGTCGGCGCGCGGCATCCGCGTGCGCGCAGAGGCGCCTTCACTGCAGGCGCTCATATAGGAGCTAGTGAGTGTTTGTGCGGCTTGTGTAGGGAGCAGGGACAAGTTAATGGATTGCTCATGATGATGAAAATACTGGCGATAGCAGCTTTCCGAACCAGTGGTAGAATCACGACTTGTCATAAGTGCCAACATTTGGCCTACATGAAATAAATTATTTTAATTTTTTTTTTAAATATTGATGAAACTTTCTCCACGCGTAGATCGCTGTTCGCCGGTTGCAGCGGCATGAGCGCGGCGGATGCGGCGGACGCGGCGGGCGCGGACGGCGCGACGCGCGAGTGGCGGCTGGGCGCGGCGGGAGAGCACGTGCTGCTGGTGGCGCCGCCGGACGTGCTGTCGGCCGCCAGCGCAGTGTCGCTGCCGCCGCCCGAGCCCGCGCCCGGCCTCGTGCTGCCCGACGGCTCCATCAACTGGGGCTGCCCCTGCCTCGGCGGCATGGCCACGGGGCCCTGCGGCGCGCAGTTCCGGGACGCCTTCTCCTGCTTCCACTACAGGTGAGCGCTGCCTGCCTGCTACGGCTCCCGGCGCGACGCGCGAGTGGCGGCTGGGCGCGGCGGGAGAGCACGTGCTGCTGGTGGCGCCGCCGGACGTGCTGTCGGCCGCCAGCGCAGTGTCGCTGCCGCCGCCCGAGCCCGCGCCCGGCCTCGTGCTGCCCGACGGCTCCATCAACTGGGGCTGCCCCTGCCTCGGCGGCATGGCCACGGGGCCCTGCGGCGCGCAGTTCCGGGACGCCTTCTCCTGCTTCCACTACAGGTGAGCTCTGCCTGCCTGTTACGGCTCCAAACTTAACAGTTAACATGAACAGGAACATAAACACATGACCCTTGTTTGCGTGGCGCAGTGTTGTAATAAGCGATTCGTTGTGTCGGCAGCGAGGCGGACCCCAAGGGCAGCGACTGCTACGAGAAGTTCAGCGTGATGCAGGACTGCATGGCGCAGTACCCCACGCTCTACGCCAAGGACGACGACGACGACGAGCTCGCCGCCGCGCTCGACGCCGCCGCCGACGCGCCCGGGGCGGCCGACGCGGGCGGCGACGCGGCCGGCGACGCGACCGGCGCGGCCGGTGACGCCGCGCGCTAGGCGACACTAGCGCCGAGTGAATGCAGATTACGACTTGCTTTGTGGTGTGAACTGTAATAGTAGACTTCCGATCCTCGCGTCAAGCGTCAGACGCGCGTCAGTGCGCGTGCTTCAGTAACGCCACGTCAGCGGTGCCATTTCATTGACGACATTAACTTAGGTTAATTTGCCACAATTTGTACAAGCTGCAACTTTACTTAATTTTTTCAAAATATAGGGATAAGTGGTTAACTTAAACATAGGAATGAACGTAAGAAGCCAGTCTGGAAGACTAGATTTGGTAAATATTAATTGGAAAATTTATTAGTTAAAAATGTACTTGATCCCTGGACACTTTTGATTGATTTATTTATTTACTAGCTGATGCCCGCGACTTTGTCCGCGTGGATTTAGTTTAAAGTCCCTCGGGAACTCCTTGATTTTCCGGGATAAAAAGTAGCCTAGATGTTGACCCGAGTAATAAGCTACCACGGTATAAAATTTTGTAGAAATCTGTGCGGTAGTTTTTACGTGAAAGAAGGACAAACAAACAGACAAACAGACGAAAATTAAATAAAAATCTGTTTTGGGCTCAGTATCGATAGTAAAGCATCCCCCAATTAAAATTTTCAAAATATATTAAATGTACAGAAATCTTCCAGTTACAGTTTTATTATAATATGTATAGATTAATTTCAATTCAAACAGTGTCTGTAAGTGTATACACTTATAGATAAACCAAATCGTGTACCTACATGCAAAATCCTTAGAACTAATTACATAATATTACAAATGTAATAAGACTTAATCATATTAAAGTATTCGTGCAATCCTAAAAAAACAACAGAAAATTTCTATGATCTATTTAAAAATAAAAAAAGTAGCCTTTATAAAAACAGCTTCTTTTTGAAAAAAATACGTCGGCATCTGGGAATTGGCCCAGCATTTTGTTTATCTGTGCGATCTCCCTGTGGGTGGGTGGGAGCGATCTGTGTCTAATATCATCAAATCAGAGTTTTTTTGAAAATCCTTTGAATATAACCAGATAGCCGCAAAACATGTCCGAATTGCTCTGAAGTTGTAGTGATAATGACGCTGCTGGTGTATCGAAAGTCAAAGCTTGAGCGTCAGACGCGAGCAACTGACGCTTGACGCGAGGATCGGAAGTGTGCCTTAGCGTAGAGATAAATACTTCAAACTTCCTTCAGTTGATGTGAGCCGCGGAGTGGTCGTGGTGGACGCTCGGACCGTAGCGCTGCAGTACGGGCGGGTGTGTTTAGCGCAATATTTGAAACACTTGCAATGGAATCCAAGCAGTGTAATCACAGAAGAATGGACGAGTGCAGTTGTGGTTAATGTTCCGACAGCGAACTGTCATTACTGTGCATACCACGCGAGCGGTGCGCGAGTGGCCCCGGTGACACCGTGGAAGTTTCGACATATTGACGTAAATGCACAAAACACATTCAGACAAACATGTGCACACAAGTAATTGGGTATTTGACTGAAATTTTATAAATATATTTAAAATAACGTTTTTAAATAATATAAGACAATGCCATTTTTCTTTTTTTAAATACTTATCAAGAGAGCGCTATTGTGTTGTGACGTCAAAACACGAAGCTCCATACACTTCTTAGAAAATTTCGTTTTAGAAAGAGACAGATACAGTCGTAGAAAAACCAAGATAAAACAGCTTATAACTTATTTGTTTTTTTGACTGATTTAATTTCTGTTTTTACAAATGTTATTCTTACATGTTACATTTTCGATGATAATTAATGAATACTTATCAACATTTTGACAACAGTCAAATACCCAATTGTAGTTTTCACAAGGTTTCAAAGCTGTATGGGTGTTCTACAGAAATGATCCAAAGAAAGCGAAAAGAACTTCATTTTGACCAAAATGTCACTTGGATCCCACGTGCACCGAGTTATCCATAGTGTTATAAGAACAAGCTTTGTGTGTCCATAGAAATAGAATAAAAGTAGGGGACAAATAAATTTTTTCTTTACGTAGTGTTATGGGTTATCATTTAAATACAGCACCAAACTATTTACTTATTGTTTATTTTTATTTCAAATATTTACGATTTGGAAGCGATTGAAGGCGTTGTTAAACCTTTGAAGTACAATATTGTAAATTGAAAATTTAAAACACGGCCGACATGTGACTGGCCGGACTATAAACGACATACCTAAAATCCTGTTACCCAGTTTTCTGTTCAAACAGAAAAAAACTGCATCAAAATCGGTCCATTCGTTAAGAAGCTACGACTTACGAGGAAACAGACAGATACGTCAAACTTATAACACCCCTCTTTTTCGTCAGGGCGTTAAAATGCTCCTACTCCTACTTAGGGGATGATTAAGGTATGTTTGGTGAAAAGGGGGCATAATAATAATGTCAGTTTTAGTCGTCATGTATCGATTAAATGAATAATTACGGGATACCTTTACCGCGAGGTCTCAGTTCGGGGCGAACATCTAGTAGTATGATAGTTGGTGACCTTGAAACTTTGAAAAAATATTAACCGTATCTGTGGCCTCTGCGAAAAGAAATCTCCAGGTGGTGGGCACTGCGGCTGCAGCTGTCAATAGTTGATGTTGCTGATATAATCACAATTCACATTGCGGCTGCTCAAAACAAGGTAAGATTGATTACTAATCTAGCACCTGCTCGCATTTGCTATAGAAATTCTATCAGGCGTCGACAATATTAATTATTATTCATGACAAGTCTAAATTGACAATTTAAAATACATCCGACCTGTGAATCTTTGGTCTACTATGTTCAATATACCTGACATCATGTTACCCAGTTTTCTGCTCCATCATCAGATCCTCCTCGATCACCGATCATCATCTATCTAACACCTACCTACTCATTGAGACCATTCGCATGGGTCCAAACACACTTTAACTGCTGTAAAATGCTGAGGAGTTGGATATCTCGCAGACTAAATCATCTCAAGGTGGCTATAATGCCTTGGAAATAATCCGAAGCAACACCAAATTTCAAATCGCACCAGTGAGAATTTGTAAGACCCTTGAATCAATTAGTAGGAAATGAGCTGATGATCTTCAAACTCCTGAGAAGATCTTCATAAATTATAGCTAAGATCCACCTCGATTATGTTAACTTTTAAACAGAGAAAACCGCATCAAAATCGGTCTATTTTTTTTGGAGCTACGAGGGAACGGACAAACTCAAAGATAAACAGACAGAGATACACAGATACACACGTAAAACTTATATAAACACCCTTTTCATAAAAATTCTTTTCAAAAAACCGACTTCTAACGCCACTACAAAGTATAAAAATAATTTTAGTTTGTCCACGTTTGTTGAAGTCGGGCGGGCCTATATACAAACTATGAAACCGATGCGCGACGCTACAGAATATGATAGACTCGTTTGTAGAAGTCGAGCGAGCATCGCGAGTCGGTTTCATAGTTTGTATTTTAGGCCCGCCCGACTTCAACAAACGTGGACAAACTAAAATTATTTTTATAATTTGTAGTGGCGTTAGAAGTCGGTTTTTTGAAAAGAATTTTTATTTTAAGCTTTTAAGTGTAGTATAGGTCCTATGATTGAGGAGCTAGGACCTGGAGCTCCATGATGTAGTCCATACTTGTTACCTACAATATCAATTCGTAATCGAAATTTCCTAAATCGCCATAGTTTTAGCCTGCAGCATCAGGCTTGAGGAGTTGAAGGTTAAAATTTTTATGGGACCATTTCGCAAACATCCTCTGTCGATTAAAAAAAACATCACGCGAATCGGTCCAGTAATCCCGGAGAAATCGGTGGACATACATAGAAAAAAAAAAAAAAAAAAGATACCGGCCGAATTGAAAACCTCCTCCTTTTTGGAAGTCGGTTAAAAATACTTTAACTTGTCTAGCTTTACTAGCTTTTGTGCCCGCGACTTCGTCCGCATGGAAATAGGTTTTGGGGTGGAAGGTATATTGAAAGTATAAGTTTATACTTATAAAACGCTATTCTTTAATGGACAGCCACCATATTTTAAAGAACAGACAGACATATTCAAGACATATCCATGCATATTGCATGGATATGACTTGCAAAATGACGGCATCTCATACAAATAATATGTATCCTCTATTTAGCCCCCTTTGGGGTATAATTTTCAAAAACTGTGAAACATGTACTCCTTAAATTTCAATCGGAAGCCAAAATACGACGTTTCATGGACATAACTTGAAAAATGAAGGACTTTCAAACAAATTTCACCCCCTATTTTACGAGGGTAATTCCAACCTCAAGAGGTTGAGGGTGGAATTTCCAAAAAAACTTTCTTAGCAGGTACCCAAATAATAAAAGGAACTTACTGCCATAATACTTGTTATTACCTATCTATCTCCAAGTATTTTTTAAAGTATAGATTTAAACCACCGTCTCATTATGGTCTCTCCCGCATAACTCCAGAAATAATGAACTGAAAAATCTGAAAATAATAACTCAAACTAGTACAGAGCATTACATCGAAACGAAGTTGTAAAAAACATCCAGTAGTAGATACCTTTAGAGCTATAAGTGACCAACATAACGTGTACCGGAATCCATGTCATTGTGAACAAATTGTATGAAGTAATAACGCATCAATAACTTTGTAAACTTAAAGAACAATGCTAACCGTCAGGTTATGTCAGGTTATGTCAGGTTATGTCAGGTTATGTCAGGTTATGTCAGGTTATGTCAGGTTATGTCAGGTTATGTCAGGTTATGTCAGGTTATGTCAGGTTATGTCAGGTTATGTCAGGTTATGTCAGGTTATGTCAGGTTATGTCAGGTTATGTCAGGTTATGTCAGGTTATGTCAGGTTATGTCAGGTTATGTCAGGTTATGTCAGGTTATGTCAGGTTATGTCAGGTTATGTCAGGTTATGTCAGGTTATGTCAGGTTATGTCAGGTTATGTCAGGTTATGTCAGGTTATGTCAGGTTATGTCAGGTTATGTCAGGTTATGTCAGGTTATGTCAGGTTATGTCAGGTTATGTCAGGTTATGTCAGGTTATGTCAGGTTATGTCAGGTTATGTCAGGTTATGTCAGGTTATGTCAGGTTATGTCAGGTTATGTCAGGTTATGTCAGGTTATGTCAGGTTATGTCAGGTTATGTCAGGTTATGTCAGGTTATGTCAGGTTATGTCAGGTTATGTCAGGTTATGTCAGGTTATGTCAGGTTATGTCAGGTTATGTCAGGTTATGTCAGGTTATGTCAGGTTATGTCAGGTTATGTCAGGTTATGTCAGGTTATGTCAGGTTATGTCAGGTTATGTCAGGTTATGTCAGGTTATGTCAGGTTATGTCAGGTTATGTCAGGTTATGTCAGGTTATGTCAGGTTATGTCAGGTTATGTCAGGTTATGTCAGGTTATGTCAGGTTATGTCAGGTTATGTCAGGTTATGTCAGGTTATGTCAGGTTATGTCAGGTTATGTCAGGTTATGTCAGGTTATGTCAGGTTATGTCAGGTTATGTCAGGTTATGTCAGGTTATGTCAGGTTATGTCAGGTTATGTCAGGTTATGTCAGGTTATGTCAGGTTATGTCAGGTTATGTCAGGTTATGTCAGGTTATGTCAGGTTATGTCAGGTTATGTCAGGTTATGTCAGGTTATGTCAGGTTATGTCAGGTTATGTCAGGTTATGTCAGGTTATGTCAGGTTATGTCAGGTTATGTCAGGTTATGTCAGGTTATGTCAGGTTATGTCAGGTTATGTCAGGTTATGTCAGGTTATGTCAGGTTATGTCAGGTTATGTCAGGTTATGTCAGGTTATGTCAGGTTATGTCAGGTTATGTCAGGTTATGTCAGGTTATGTCAGGTTATGTCAGGTTATGTCAGGTTATGTCAGGTTATGTCAGGTTATGTCAGGTTATGTCAGGTTATGTCAGGTTATGTCAGGTTATGTCAGGTTATGTCAGGTTATGTCAGGTTATGTCAGGTTATGTCAGGTTATGTCAGGTTATGTCAGGTTATGTCAGGTTATGTCAGGTTATGTCAGGTTATGTCAGGTTATGTCAGGTTATGTCAGGTTATGTCAGGTTATGTCAGGTTATGTCAGGTTATGTCAGGTTATGTCAGGTTATGTCAGGTTATGTCAGGTTATGTCGTTAGGTTATGTTAGGTTATATTAGGTTATGTTAGGTTATGTTATGTTAGGTTATGTTAGGTTATGTTTTTTTTTTTTTTTTTTTTTTTATTAAATTAAACTACAATCCATAGACTCTCGGTCCATGCCTTTTTTAACTTTTGTATCATTTGTTACTTCTTTATTTTTTTTATATAAGGTTTATACTACTCACTATCTTAAATCTAACGCAGCAGTGCTTATTAATTTAATTATGTTCTATGCTTATATAAATATATTTATATATATATATATATATATATATTTTTTTTTGTTTTTTTTTTTTTTATTATTGTGTATATATTAATATTTTTTTTTTTTTTTTTTTTAATATTAATATTATTATTATTATTTTTTTTCCCCTTTTTTTCTTTATTTCTTTTTTTAATATATTACTTTTTTTTTTTTTTTTTTTTTTTTTCAAATATATTACTTATGGCTATAATTATTATTATTTTCTTAAACAATGTCTGTCTAGTATAATTCTATTTGGAATACATCTATCATATTACATGTCGTTTCTTTATTCAATTTAAATTTAAAATGGGCGGACACAAGCAACCACCATTCCCACTGGCGGCACCCGTTCACGAGCACGACGCATGACTCGGCCGTTGTTTCGCTCAACCATATTTGAGGGAACTCAACAACCCGAATCACACGACACCGCCGCAGAAATGTGTAAAGTGTGCGTGGCATACTTAAGCCACCCATGACTCTTTTAGATGGTATAATCGGTGCTCCCTCACGACTTTCTCACTACGTTTCTCCGGTATGTTTTATTTTTATTATCTCCCTGGCTAAGTCCGCGTTTCCATCTCGGAAGGACATCTTCACGTTATAATCTAATATCGTTTTTGGTGAAGTATTCTGCACCTCCAAGATGAACCGCGCGATCATGTCAGTGTCGTCGTCGCTGTAATATGTGCAGCTGTTTGTATGTCGCGACACCGCCACGACCGCGTGTGGGACGCTGTCATGTATAAGAAGCTTTTTCTCTATTGTACGCACAATAACCACCGTCTCGAAGGTTGATCCCTGTGCTTCGTGTATGGTGTTTACACGCGATCCCTCTCCTGTACCGTAACCCTCAAGTATAAGGATCTCCTTTTCATTTTGGGTGTAGGTCAGGTATAAGGTGTTTTTAGTATTCTTGGGGATCGTGGCACCAGAGAATCTCGCAAGCAGTAGGGATCGAACCCGAGGTTTGGACGAGTATATGCCATCATACACTTCTCTTAGCGCATATGCCACATCCATCGGGTTTCTATGCGTACAAAGGAGATCTTTGGACACCGTGACGACAGAGTCGGGGCGACTGTACTGGAGCTTAAAGATGTTGCAGCGATCGATAAAGAGCAGCTGGTTTATATCTCCGATCATGAGGGTCTCTTCGGCTTCCGCAAGCCTCGTTGCCATTACGATGGATCCAAAATGGTTCATGAGAGCCTCGTCTATTATGAGACGTTTACTAGGCTCTCTGAAGCCATTTGTTAGCACCGAGGCCATGGTGCGGACCTTGGTCTTGGTGGCCTCTCCCAGTTGCGGTGTCAGCCTTACCCTCAGATCGTTCGCTGCCTCCGTGGTTGTTGTTATGGCCACATCGTTCCTCTGGTCGAAGTTCCGGACTATCCATGTTGTCTTGCCACAGCCCGGAACTCCGTTTACCCAGGTGAACTTGGGGACCTCCCAAGCTTCCAGGAGTTCATTATCGATCCCTGCAATACCCTTTGCTCTGTCGATCATCCTGTCGCCCAGCATTACCCTAGTGCACTTGGCGGTTATAACTATGGGGTCAGATGGTGGTGTTTTAAACTTGAGTTTCTTCAATGTATCCGTTCCCTCCTTGTCCAGTTCCACGAAACCCGCCGTAGCGCTGTAAGCAGCCATATAGTTCCCGTGCATGTTTCCCACTACGATCTGGGAACTATCGTTGTTGTATATGGCCGCCTCAGCCTCCTCGAGTCTCACGCTGAGCAGACCCATGTTCTCTTGCTTATAAGCCTGCATAATGGCTTCGCATGTTTTGCTGCTCAGCTGCTGGGTGGCTTTGATGGTAGCCTGAAACTCGAGGAAGGCGTTGAGTACATGGTCCTGGAGTCCAGATATATTTCTGAACTTTGGGAGTTCCACTAGCCCCATATCTGCCTTGGTGCGTGTCGCTCGAAGTGAGGTCTTGGGTTCGCTGGGAAGCAGGAATTTACTCGTTTCCTGCCCCGCTCTGTCTGTTTGACTGGCTGCCAATATTCTCTTTTTAGTCCCGGACATACTTTGTACCGCGGCTTTAAATGTGTTTACCGCCGCGGTGAAGGAGTTAGCTGATTTTTTCCTCGCGGCTGGGTCTTGCGTTCCTGCTTCCATCCTCTTTTCTTGATGCTTTTGTTGGAGCTTTTCGGACCCACTGATTTGTTGTGAAGCTCCAGCGGTGTTTCCAGGGCTGTCCTCCCGCTCTGAAGTGTCGCGGAGTCCGGACCTTTTCGGTTTGAGGAAGCTGAGGTCCTCTCCCCTATTTTCGTAGATGACGACCTTGTGTCGTTGAGCGATATCTATGCACCCAAGGTAGTCATCCACTTCACCCTTCTCGTATCCCACCGCCATTGCGTCCAGGCTTATAGTTCTTGGTGTCACTGTCTCCACCTTGCTGAGAGTTCTTAGCGCCAGGCTCGCCTGAGCAAATGGGGTTTTGTTGGTTTCCCATTTGAATAGTGCGACTGTTTTGTTCCTGGTTCGCACTAGTCTGCAGCTTTGGTCGGCCACTGCAGTCTCAGGCAGAGCCTCATATATCTTGCGCCGCACGGTGTTTCTTGATGTGCTTCCGTTGACAAGAGCCGCGAGCCCCGGTGATATCATCACCCTGCTCGAGGCACTCGCTATGCAAAAGCTAACACCTATCCTCTCTGAGGCGTCGTCCATGAACAGGGCCACACCGCGGATCGTGATTCCTGGTCTTCCGAGTTCCCCCAAGTTTAAGAACTGTTCGTTCGTCAGAGTGGGGGTTAGGATACTGACTCCTGTGGATGTTGTCTCAGGTTGCCGGTCTTCCCTGCTCGGTTCGGCATTGGACGTACCTTGGCCAGGTTGGTTCGCTGCGCAGTCCACCCTGCCCAGGGCAACGCTAGGTGGTGACAGCGTACGGTTCCGCTTGGTCGCTATGCGGAATATGTTCTCCACATACTTCAGAAAAATGGGTCTTCTAATTGGGTCCATAAGTATTGAATGGATTTCGGAGCTGACGATGTTGGTGTCAATCCTGTGCTCCAAATCCATTCGTGCTATTATGAAACGGGGGCAGTCTACAATTATGTGCTCGGAGGTTTCACTGGTATATTGGTCGCATTCGCACTCTGGGCTGTTTTTTAATTTAAATCTAAATAGGTATTCCGAGAGTCCACCGTGACCTGTGAAGGCTTGACACAGCAATGGGGTCACTTTAATTTTTCTCACCGTGCTGTAGGCATTGCCAACCTCAGGGAAGAAAAGCTTAGTGACTCGCCCAGTTGTTGAAGTGCTGTATCTGTCTTGCCATCTCTTCACGGATTCTTCTCGGATTTTCTTTTTTACGTAAGCTACAGGAATTTTGTCGTAATCTGGAGCTGCATCCTTTAGAGCGGCCTGTTTGGCGAGTTCATCAGCTCTTTCATTTCCCTGAGTCCCGACGTGGGCTCTTATCCAGTATAGCCGCACTTTCCTCCCTGTGCTCCTTATGTGCTCCAGGTTTTCCTTCGCCGATTTTGCAAGAGGGTGGCTCAGTTTTGGACTGTGCAGTAGTTCTAATGAGGATCTGGAGTCACTCATGATGTTAACTACTGCATGGCCACTCTCTTTGGCCTGTTGGATGGCCATGTGCAATGCATAAAGCTCGGCTTGGAAAACCGTACAGGCCGGATCCAGTTTGAAGGATGAGTTCCTGATCTCAGACCCATTTTCCCACCATGTGAGGGCCGCTCCTACTTTCCCCTGAATTTTACTACCATCTGTGTAAATCAGGGGTCCTGTAATGCGGCGCGAGTCTATGGTGTCTGAGTTCAGTTCCTCTAGGAGCTCAAAGTCGATAGCTTTGAATGTCGAAGGGTGCGGATGGTCTAGGTAGTGCACCCTTTGCTCCATTTCCTTCCCCGGTGGTAAGTAGTCCCCGGACTTGCACTTCTTTGCCAGGTATAGGCTTGCGGCTTCCTGTACTCTCAGGTCTAACGGAAGTAGTCCCGCGAGGACGAGTGCGGATGTGAGTGAGACCGTACGGTACGCTTTGCAGATCTTTTGTGCGTATCCCCTTTGTATAGCATCTAGTTGGCTCCTGATCATCTGGAGCGCGCATGCCGGGGACCACACGTTTGCCGCGTACAGCACTATGGGCTCAATCACCGCCACATAGATGGTTCTGATTATCTCGCTGTTTAGGCCCCACGTGACTCTTGCAGCGCACGCTAGTTGTTTGTATATGTCCGCCGTTTTCTTGCTGACGGCGGCCATGTGCGCTTTAAAGGTCAATCTTTGGTCAATTGTGAGGCCCAACAGTTTTATTTCTTCCACTAGTTGGAGTCTATTGTTTGACATGTGGAGTTGGGGGAGGTCGTATTTAAGCTTTCTCGTTAATACCATGGCACTGGTTTTATGTGCCGCGAATTTGGCGGCTGCCCCACTCCACCACTTCCGCCAAGGTGTTATTGGCGTTTTGCTCTAAGACATCCATACTGTGGCCGGAGAAAACCAGAACCACGTCGTCCGCGAACGCCTGGCAGTATACCTCTTGGCCAGTAAGTTGGTTCAGCAATGAGTCGAGGATAATGTTCCAAAAGGTTGGTCCACCAATGGAACCCTGGACGCATCCTTTGGTTGTGTTCCGCTCATGCTGTGCTCTGGCATAGTTTACGATGATCTTACGATCCTCGAGGTATGACCCTATCATGGCGTATATGTTCTTGGGACACTTCTTTGAAAGTAGCTGATGTTTAAGGGCTGGCCACCACGCGTTATCAAAGGCCCCCTCTATGTCCAGTGATATCATCAGTACGATCTTTTTATTTTTGATCTCCGATCTGATGTGACTCACTAGGTCATATAGGGCGTCTTCGGTTCCGCGCTGGGGCATAAACCCATACTGCACTCTATTTAGAGCTGGTAGGATTCGCCATTGAACCCGAGCGATCATCATTTTTTCAACTATTTTACCCATGATGGAGAGTAACCCAATGGGCCTGTTGGATTTCGGGTGGGTGTAGTCATCTTTCCCAGGTTTACGGAGTATGACTACATGGGCTACTTTCCACAGCTTGGGGAAGTATGGTAGCGACAGGCATTTATTCGCTATCGATATGAACTCTTCCCTTCCGCAGTGGATAGCTCTAGTGCAGATATCCGCTGTCAGCCCGTCCGGTCCCGGGGCCTTCTTGGGACTTAGCGCTCGCAGTACCGCGTCTAATTCTGCAAACGTGAACGGCGGGTCGTCCTCTGACAGGGATCCTGACCTTAGTAGATGGTGTCCCTCCACCCTTCTCCTTAATTGTGTGTGGTATGGTTTGTCCGACTCCGGTGTGTCATCCGGATAGAAGGTGTTAGCCAAGAGTTCCGCTGATTTTTCGGGACTTAAGGTGTTACCCTCAGTGTCTCTCAGCAGCGTGTCGTCTATCCTTCTCGATGTTTTCCGTATGACTCGGTACACGCCGTCCCACATGCTCTCTTTTTCTTGGGTTTGGCAGAATTCCTTCCAGCTCTCAGTCTGGGCGTCATTTGCCATGGCTGCGTAGTTGTTTTTTGCAGCAAGGTATTCCTCTATTACCATTTGGCGACGTCCAGGAGCAGCGTTTCTTATTCGCCTTTTCTTTCTTAACACCTCTGCTTTTGCTTCACCCAATGGTTTGGACCACCACGGCGGTTTGGGTTTCCCTTTCCATGACCCCAGTTTCGGGATTGCATGATCACATGCTTCCTGTATGGCGTCCACATAGGATGTTACTGCGTCTTCCAGTTCCTGCGGGGTTTCCACCTTACGGATGAAGTCTGGTGTTATGTTCCTTTCCGCAAGGGAGGTCCTGAACAGTGTATCGAAGTCGGTCCAGCGAGCCTTTTTCGTATTGTACCTCCGCGTCGTGGATGGCTTCAGTGGTGCCAATGCCGCTCCAAGACGCAGATTAAAGGTTATCGCATTATGGTCCGAAGTTGTTATGCTTCGATCCACTCTCCAGTTTTCAACCTTGCCCATCAGAGACGCACTGCAGGCTGTAACGTCAACTATACTTGTGCATAGCCGATCTCCTCTGTGCGTCTCGAATGTTGGTGTGGTCCCCGTATTCAGGATCTGGAGATCCATACTGTTCAGGAAAGCGGTGTATGCTGATCCTCTAGGGCATTCTAGGTCGCTCCCCCACCATGGGCTCCAAGCGTTCACGTCTCCTGCGACTATGAGGTTCTTTGTGGTAAGTTTATTGCACGCTGACTGCGTGCGTACCAGGTAAGGTTCTATATCCTGGTCTCCCTCATAGTACACGGAGAGCACTCCAATTTTCAGAGTTCCTGCCAGCAGCAGAACCGCGGCCTCGGTTTCGGTGACCATCTGGGGGTCGTGTATTACCTCCAGTTGGTCGCCGAATACTATTATTGCCGCTTTCACTGGTTTTTGGCGGTTCAGAGTGCACTGGATGACTCTTGTGCCGGGATGCTGTTTCAGTGTGCCAGCCTTCCCCACATAGGGTTCTTGGACTAGTGCCACTGATATGCCTTTCCTCTCTGCCACTTCCAGAAGTTCCGCTGTCGCCAGTTTAGAACGCTGTAGGTTGGCTTGGATGAAGCGCAGATGTGTTTTCTTTGTGTCCGTTGTGGAGCAGTCGTCGTCCAAGGCGCCCTTAGCAGAGGTAAGAGATCCTGGATCTCGCTATGGAGTCCCACTTCTGCTTTTCTGGGCATTCCTCGCTGAATGCATTATGCTCTCGGCTCGTAATGTCAGTTTTGGACCGTGAGCAGTTTTTGCAAACTGGAGGCATGCCCTGCTGCCTGCTAGGACATTTCTCCCACGTGTGGGCATCCCCGCAGTAGCTGCATAGACATGCCTCCCCCTTGCAGACCGCTTTGGTGTGCCCGAAGCCTAGGCATTTTGTGCATTGCACTAGCGGCGACTGGTCCACTACGGTTACACGTTGAAGGTCGATGTGCACCTTCCCGGCCTCAATGAAGCGCTTATGTATTAGGGGTGACAGCTCCAGGATAGGATGACACTCGAGGGGGTTCCTCGCCTTTTTCCTGTAGCGAACCTTTATGAGCACTTCCTGCTCGGGAATGTCCCGAAGCAGGTTAATGTTTTGCGCGCGAATGTGATCAACCAGTTCTACGTCCGAGTGATAAGCTAGAACGTTTTTCATTTTAGCTAGTGGGTTATTTTGCTTCGCCACTTCAACTTTCAATGTTTTGTCCGATTCCGTTTTCTTCTTAATTATTTGGAGGTCTTCTTTGGAATTGCAGCTCAGGATTACCTTCTGGTTCCTACCCTTACGCACTCGGTCAACCCTTGCCCCGGTCTTTTTCAGGTCCAAGGCATGCCTGATAGTCTCGATGACGTTGTCCCCGGTCTTCTTCGGATCCGTAGACGAGACTATCAGGGTGTGATTTGGCCTGATTTCCCTTGGTTTCTGTGCCACTTGTGCATATGTCGGTTTGCTTGGTTTTGCCTTAGCAAGCTCCGCCATTGCAATCTCTGCACCTATGCTCGCCACGGGAGGAGGAGTTTTTTGTTTTGCCTCCCTGATCGTTCGGAGCTCGGATGACACTGCCTCCAGTCGTTCTGTCAGGGGGTGAAGTTGTTCTTGTATGTCAACTTTGACACATGAGGTGGTGGTCTGAGGTGTATCCTGAGCTGCCAGTAGTTTCCTTTCAGTTTCTTTTATTGCTCCCAGTATTTCCTTTGTTCCTCTTCTTACTTCGTTGATGGTGTCAATGCCCTCTACTTGATCGGCCGTTTGAGGCGGAGCTTTTGCCTCAGTCTTTTTCCTTTCGAGTAGTTGGTTGGTGCCGCAGCTGATTGTATCTAGGCTTCGCCTTAACTCGTCTAATTGGTTAGTTAGCGAGGTTAGCCTTCTTTCTACTTTAGTAAAGTCAGCTGCTGTGGAACCACTGGTTTCCCTGAGGCTGTGCTGAGCCTTTAACGTAGTCTCGGCTATGGCCACTTCTATTTTTGACATAGTTGCGGCCATAGCATCTATCTTCTTGTAGGGTTCCTGGGTTTCATACCCCAACCAACTTCTGATCGCTTTTGTTTCCTCCAGGTTTCCGGAGATATCGGCCCTTGTTTCGCTCAGTTTCTGGTTGAGCTCTCTGTGTATTTCCGTGATGGCCTTGTTGTGAGCTCGTTCCACTCTTACCAGTTCCTGTGCGTGCCGGGCTCGTTCTTTCTCCAGGTTGTTTTTGTGTCTGGATCTGGAGTCTGAGAGCGAGAGGACTATTTCGTACATAGTTTGAATGCACTCGATTGCCGTGATTTTGCATTCTCTTTTCATATTTCCCGCTGCCTCCAGCGCGTCTTTGGCTTTCAGCAACATCTCGTTGGCAGTTTTTGTTGCCGCGTCCATTTCTACACCGGTCCGCTTCGACGTGCAGAATATCATGCTTGGTCTTCCCGTTACCGGTGTCCGTCCCGAGATGGAAGAGCCTTCGGATAAGTCCTCGTCAAATTCCAGGGGTAGGGTGGGAATACCCTCCTGGTCCCACTTTATAACTTTTTCAGTGGCTGCATCGATGACGAGTGGGGAAGGCGTGGGGGGCAGCGGAGGAGGCGACAGCGGGGACTGATCGGTCCCACTCGTTGACGACCTCCTAGATGTTGTCCTTGTGAGGACCTTTTCCCGCAGCGACCGGGGGGGTCTGGCCGGCCTCGCCTCCGGAACCTCTTTCGGTGCCGGGCGCGGGGCGGGCTTGACGGATGTCGCTGACCTGGTCGACTTTTTGGAGGTGACCGATGCAGTCTCCGCCGCCGCCCGAGTGTCGTCGCTTGGTGCTGACATATTTAATATTTATAAATTATGGGTACTACTTAAGTTTAATTAATTTACTAACTAGAGTACTGCTGCGCTGATGTCGACGCGATGTATCCGTGCGCGCGGGGGTCCGATGTGCTGGACTTGATGAGGTCTTGTCTCCGTGCAGTGAAGTGGTCGGAGGCTTGATTAGTGGATGCTTCGTACTGTCCTCGATCTGGTGGTCGATCTGTTGAGGAAATCCGGGATTCTGGCGGGGCCAAAAGATTCCTCTCGTCGCGGCGCTTCAAACGAGCCCAAGCTCGGGTTCGTGCGTCCAGTAGTTCCTGAGATAACTGCCGCGGGGTTTTTGCTCGAGGGGGGGGGGGGAGATTTTTATGGAGTTCGTTCCTGGGTTCGCAGGTGACGTGGACCCAAAGATGGTTTTTGGGCAAAAGGGCTAAGCGCAGTAGGAATTTGGGAATTCCGGCGGAGCCAAAAGTTTCCTTTTTCCAAGGCGCGTCGAATGAGCCCAAACTCGGGGGGGTTATCTCTTACGGTTCCCGAGTTATAGCCCGGGGGGGTTTTGCTCCGGGGGGGGGGGAGGGGAAGTTTCGTGGGGAGTCGATTTAACGTATCAAAAAAGTGGGGGGGTCTGGGGGTCTCCCGTGGGGGGACGATTTAGGGGGTCGGGGGTCTGGGGGGTCTGAGGGGTCTGGGGGTCTGAGGGGGTCTGGGAGGTCTGAGTACTATGGGGTCTAAGGTAGGAAAAAGTACGGGAAAAATTTAACGTAGGGGGTCTGAAAGTGTGGGGGGTCTGGGGGGTCTGAGGGGTCTTGGATTTTGTTTGGGGGGTTCGTATGTGGAAAGTGCTGGGCGAGCTGAGTCAAATAAGCCCAAGCACGGGTAATTTTGGTGGGGGGGTTGTTGAGTTCCCTCGAGCTCACCTTTCTTCCTGGCGTGATCTCTTCCTCAGGCCTGGTCTCCGCTGGGGCGCAGTCTTCAGTCCGTCAAGGAGGGCTCCGGGCGTCGCGGGCTTACGTCTCGCCTACACGTGTTGTGGCTACCACGAGGTTATCTGTAATTTTCCACGCGGTAAACCGCGTGGTGACCACGTGTTTTCAGGTTGATCCACTTAGCTATAATTTGGGATCCAGACGTCCGATTGGCACGCGGTTTCCGCCTTCTGCTTCCTCTCTTTGAGCGCTGCGGTTTGGTGCTTGTGACTCGCCTGTCCGTGCAGCGTGCTTATTGCAGCGGCTGCTCAAAGTTGAACGGTTGTAACTCCGAAAATCGCCGCTGGATTTTGCTGCAAACACTAATCCTTGTGAGTTGCCACTGTACAATTCACTGCACAAAAACTCGCGCACGCAGGGACAAAACTACCCAGTTAAAATAATTTTTAAAAGGGAGTTGTGAGTAGTATGTCCTGCCACTAGACTAGTACTTGTTAGGTTATGTTAGGTTATGTTAGGTTATGTTAGGTTATGTTAGGTTATGTTAGGTTATGTTTGTTAGGTTATGTTAGGTTATGTTAGGTTATGTTTGTTAGGTTATGTTAGGTTAGGTTAGGTTAGGTTAGGTTAGGTTAGGTTAGGTTAGGTTAGGTTAGGTTAGGTTAGGTTAGGTTAGGTTAGGTTAGGTTAGGTTAGGTTAGGTTAGGTTAGGTTAGGTTAGGTTAGGTTAGGTTAGGTTAGGTTAGGTTAGGTTAGGTTTTTTTTTTTTTTTTTTTTTTTTCTTACAACTAATTTAGCCACAAATGTTTCTTTATTATTAACGCAAGCATATCGTAATAGAAGGAGAGCGTCCGCAATGTGATGCGTCCGCTCTTCCAAACTATCGTTTAAATCTAATTATATGTTGTTCTCATATTCTTAAATAATACGCATGGTGCAAACGGTATTACCGGTAACGATTTTACCACTAAGTGGGTACGCAGGTAGTTCCTGATTTCTGCGATTTGATACATTGATCAGGAGCTCCATACGCCCCGCGCTAGAGCGCATAATACTTCTTATTTTAGTTTTGTTACACAAACCAATAAAAATTTAAGTATACAATATGTACGTATACAAAATATACTAAAACTATAGAATGTACACAATTTCAAAGTATATATAAATGTTATAATCTAGTCACACACCTTACAGCTATTCTTAACACAGTAACGTATAGTGCTTCTAATATATATATTATATTGATAATAATATAATATGTACCTATATATATACTAAAACTAAACAATAGAATGCAAAACAAATTTAAACGTTTAAATTTATAATATAATATGAACCTATACACACAATATATACTAAAACTAATCAATATACAATACTTTACAAATTTCAAAATTTATATAAATCTTTAAATCTAGTTACACACATATAGTGTTTCAATGGAAACAACTTCCACTTAAATTAACAACACACATTAAGTTTAAGTATCAAATTAAAATCAACTACTAATAACTAATGTTTATGCTAAATGACAAGGTTAGCAGACCAAGTATATTTTAATTAGCATCTTCGTTAAACTGTTTAAGCTGCTTCAGTATATTTTCCAATAATAGAACAAAGGACTCCAGCGCAGCATGTTTCCCCATGAGTTCCCTGATATTGAAGGGTGGGACCCCAAGATGCTCGCAAAGCATCTTATGGTTCAACCTAGAGCGGCCAAACCTAGAGCATGTTTCTATAAGATGCTCCATGGTTTGGGATGATGCGTTATCGCAAGGGCAAGTGTCGTTATTTACAATGTGGAAGCGGAGAAGATACTGTCGGTGGAATCCATGTCCAGTCAAAAATTGTGTTAAAAAGAAAGTAGTTTTAGTCAAGTTGAAAAGTTCAACAATGTCGGTCAAATTGGGGAGGAGTGTCTTAGTCCGTCGTCCGTGCTGTTCACTGTCGTACCGGGCCTGCCATATCCGGCGGTTCTCCGTACGGATGGAATGCTTGACGTAGCTGATGGGGAAGAAGCAATAGTCGGGGGGTTTGTGCAACTCCGTGGCCCTTTTGGCCGCGGCGTCCGCCGCCTCGTTGCCTGGGATACCGACGTGGCTCCTAACCCAGGCGAAACGAAGTGTGTTTATGTCAATAATTTCATAGGTAAGTCTATGTATCTGTGCTACTATTGGATTTGTGTTACTGCGATTCCTGATTGCTAGTAATGAGGCCATGGAGTCGGTAAAAATGATGTAGTTGTAGTTCAGATTATTGTTTTTGTGCCTATGGTTTATTACCCATAGGCACGCCTTGAGAATTGCCAGCAGTTCTGCCTGAAAGACAGAACAGCTGTCATGTAGTTTGAGTTTACTAGCCGCGAGCCCAATCTCTCCTTGGAAACAAACATAGGCTGCCCCCACCCTGCCATCCTCCTGTTTGCTTCCATCGGTGTAAATTTGAATAGTTTTAGGTGTACAATGTTTTATAATCTGTGTGTGCTCAGTAAATTCGGAAGCCATGACTGTAACTCTTTGTGCCGGGTGGAGCAACTGATGCGGGGGAGTAGCTCGCTCCAGTGTTACATCGTGAGGGAGGAAATGAGTCGTGCCCGTCAATTTGACATTCTCAATCATGTGGACCTCCCGAATCTTGAGATCGAGAGGAGTGAAGCGAGCTAGAGCTATGGCCGCCGTAGTAGAGACCGTCCTAAAGGCCCTAATGGCCTTGATGGCGAAGCCTCTCTGCACGCTTAACAGTTTCCTCCTAATGCCCTTCTTAGCAGCCACGTGCCCCCATACCCCGGCAGCATAGGTGACAGTAGGTTCAATAACTTGCCTATATATGCTCTGAATATTCTCCGGGTGAGCTCCCCATGTTGGTCTACTATATAGGCAGAGTTTATTGAAAATACGTGTCGCCTTTGCCAGGACATGCCGCACGTGGCTGTTAAAAAGAAGCTTCTCGTCTATAATGACTCCCAAATATTTTATTTCTCTCTCGAATTGCAGACTCTTCCCTTCCATGCTAATTACGGCGGCCTTAGCTCTCTTAGTAAAGGCTATTGCCTTGGTCTTGTGCGACCCGAACTCGAGCTTCACTCCCCTCCCCCAGTCAACAATGGAGTCCAGTGCCCTATTGGTTCTATTCTGTAACTCCTCGATGTGTTTTGCTTGGACGACGATAAGAACATCGTCCGCGAATGCCTGGATATGGCAGCCCGCCGGCAACTCCAGTTTCAAAAGTTCGTCAAGGATCAGGTTCCACAACACAGGCCCGCACGCGGACCCCTGCACACAACCCCTGGACATACCCTTGGTGACCCGCACATTGGCATGATCCAGCACAACTTCTCTGTTTTGTAGGTAGCTACGAATAAGCCCAAAGATGTTCCGTGGGCACTCCACATTTCGAAGTTGGCTGAAAAGCGCCGGCCACCAAGCGCTGTCAAAAGCGGCTTTAATGTCCAGGGAGACAGCCACGACGAGCTCACCAGCACCCTTAGCTTGACGGATGATGCCGAGGGCCTTATCAATGGCCATCGTGGTGCTGGTTTGCTCTCTGAACCCGTACTGCGAAACACTGATCCTTCCCGCCCTTTCGGCCGCGTATGTGACTCTTTTAATGAAGAGTTTTTCCAGTAGTTTGCCAAAAACTGGAATTAGTCCTATTGGTCTGTAAGAGTCAAGAGAGGAGCGGTCACTTTTGTTGGGTTTGGGGATGATTTTAACATACGCCCTCTTCCACTGGGAGGGGAAGTGCTGGAGGTCCAAGCATCTATTCATGATGCCCGTGAGCAACTGGCCATACTCTGACGCGAACGCCAGGCATATGTCCGCCGTTAGCCCATCCATCCCTGGTGCCTTTTTGGGGCTCATGTACCGAAGTACCTCCAGCAACTCCCCAACCGTGAAAGGGGGATCATCTAGTGTGTCGGGTGTGTCATTGAGTTTCTGTCTGAGGCTGTAATGTCTTTGAACAGAGTCGGGTCTATCGTCCGGGTAAAAGTGATGCAGTAGAGCTCGGGCAGTCTCAAGAGAGTCAGTCGAGTAAATGTCACCTGTTTTAACTGTTATGGGGGGCCTGCGGGGGTTAATATCTTTTAATAATCTATTAGTGAGAGACCAGACATTCTCTTTGGTTTGCAACGCACAAAATTCCCTGAAGCTGTTGGTTGATGCAGCCTTCAGCTCCTCGGCATATTTGGCTCTTTTAGTCCCTAGTTCTTCAACTAGCGTCTCTAGTGGAAGTCCCCTATGTTTTGACGCATGTAGGCGCCGATGCAGCTCAACTACCTCTCTCTTGCAGGCTTCCAGCTGATCAGACCACCAGGGGGGCTTGTGGCCGTTCCCAGCTGATTTGAGCCGCATTGTGTCCTTGCAAGCGGAGTGAATAGTCTCTGTCACTAGGTCAATGAAGTCGTCAAGTTGGTTCTCATTCATGTCGGTGACGTCTCGGTCCAGTATATCGGATTCAGAAAAGTGCAGATGTAAAGCTCCTTTAAAGTCCGCCCAACGAGCTTTATCATTCTTATACCTAAATGTCGTGGTGCTGTGTTGTGATGGACCAGCAGGATCATCCAAGCAGATGGTGAATTCCACAGCATTGTGCTGGGATGATACGCAAGCCTCCAAGTTGACAGTCCAGTTCCTAATGTCGTCATAAAGGTCTGAGGAAGCCAATGTTAGGTCAATTATAGAGGACCTGTCCCGTCCGTGAGTCACAGTTTCAAATGTCGGTACATTTCCAGTATTACAGCAGAAAAGGTCGTTGCCGTACATTAGGTCCGCAACCGCCTTACCCCTACTGTTAGCCCTATCGCTACCCCAAATGGGGTGCCACCCGTTAAAGTCCCCCCCAACGATACATCGCGTCCCCCCGACGTCCCTTACAAATTGTTCGACGCACCCGATTGTAGCCGCGTTGTCGTCGTCCTCGCTTCCAGGAGGGACGTACACTGACGCAAGATACAGCCGCCGCGCGCCTACACAAACTTGGACGACACAGAGGTTTGGCGTCGAGTATTGAGAGAGACCCAGACAAGGTGGAGAGCCGGTCTTTGCCAGTATGCAGGCCTTGACTCTACCTGCGTCAGTTCCCGGAAACTGAAAGATGTCAAGGCCACGAATTTGTCTCACTTCGTTAGATGTGCCGACGTATGGTTCCGAAACCAGCGCAAAGGAATGACTACTCGCCATGAAAAAGCGAATGAAGTCCTGTAGACAGTTCTTAGATCTATCTAAGTTGCACTGTACTATATTCAGTGATCTGTACTTATCCATAATTGATGTTGGACTCCACCCTCTTCCTCATGGCTCGCAGTACTGGGCACACATCGGATGTAGCTTTATGAGCCACGGACGCTTGTAGATTGAATTTGCTGTTTCGATCGACACAGTTCACGCATTTGGGCACCGCGGTAGGTTTAGACTTTTCCGGGCAATCCCCCTCCCGGTGGGCCGTCCCCGCACAGAAGGCGCAGAGAATGTGTGCCGCGTCCCTACAGTTCTTCCTCGTGTGGCCGAACTGCAGACACGCGTAACACTGCAGAAAAGGTGAAAAGTCCTGAACGTGGACCTTCTGATGGTCCACGCTCAGTCTTCCCATCTCTATTGCCCCACGCCAGGTGCCGGGGTCAGCCTCCAGGACGGCGTTGTATAGTTCGGCGTTACGGTTGTTGCGGAGGAAACGCAACTTAATCTCCCCCTGCGGAACGCATAAGCCCTGGTTTTGCTTGATGAGAAGCTCGACGAGGTCCTCCGAAGCAACATCTTTCGCGACACCTTTTAGTATCAGCATAGGGTTGCGCCTGCGAGCCGGCTATATAATATAGGCTAAATAGGCTAAACTTGGAGAAGATCCCCCCACGGGAACCCCTCCAAATCGACTCGTGAAGTTAGCACCGGATTCTACAAATATCTCCGCCCACAAAAAGTTAAATATCTAAGAAACTACAAGAGATAGGGGCCTGAGATTTTCAGGCAATATACTATGATAGATACTGAATATATATTAATAAACTATATAATTATATATATAAAGCGCTTGGAAATATGGACAATTGAAAAAAAAAATTGGGGAAAGCGGAAGGAAAAGTGGCCTCACCCCCTGGTTTTTAATGTCCCGTGAGTGCACCTAGTGTCGTTTTCTTAGTTAGGATATCCCACACCTGGGCCTCTAACAAGAAACTGTCCAGCTGCTGTACAACCAGGTTTTCGCATAACGGTCATTTTTATAAAAACACTTATAACTTTTAAACTATCTATCAGAGAAATCTGAGGTTTGGCACACAGGTAGAGCACTTATACACTAATACAACGAAATAATAATAATAACATGTCCTCGATCTATCTAAAAAGTTATTAACGAAAAACCAGTTTTTGTGTCCGAAAATCACAGTTATTGGGGCCTAACTCCCTGGCGCACTATGCTAAAAATGTCCAAAAGGTCTTAAAAGATGCGCCTCATCAAGGCGCACCTAAATGCACTCTCGAAACTGAGTCGCACCGCGGAAAATCGTAAGCCGCACGCGAAAAACACTTTTCACTTTTTTTAAAAACACAAAAATTGTCATATCTCCCACAAAACTTGTCCAATTTCAAAAATTTTTTCACATCCGCATAGCGCTCGACAGCGCGCAACTTTTAGTGTATTTCACTAGTTGATTTTCCATAACTGACCCGCAACTTCGATTTTTCGAGCGCGGAGCGGCTCAAAAACGATCCGCTCGCTCCGGGGGGCCGCGCGTGACTGGGTTAGGTTTTTTTTTTTTTTTTTTTTTTTTTTTTTTTTTTTTTTTTTTTTTTTTTTTTTTTTTATATCTAACCCTCTAACAGAATTAGAGATTGTGCCCTCCTGTTTATTGTTTTCGACTCTTTCATTCCAGTTCTCACTCGTATGCCTCTCGCACTATCATTCCTCATACTATATCTTTCTTGCATTCCTCATCTTTCTCCCGATGGGTGGGTTCCCTTCCTTTGTTATTTCTATATTTTCTGTTGGTACTAGTTCTGGGTTTAACTTTATTTATTTTCCGTATTTACATTATTTTCTTACATCTATACAATTGTGTTATATCTTAATAATAACTATACAATATTAATTATTGCTACTTATTATTAGTTGTACATGCTAGTGCCTATCCTAATACTTTACAATTTTATATTCGTAAGCTGGTTACAGATATTTTAACATTATATTTGTCCAGCATACTTTATGTACTATTTCTATTGTTCACTATTCTACATATATATTTACAAAATTTTAGGAATGCGGCTCTACTCTTGCTATCCTTCATTACGTTCGCTATATTGTTTGCTGCTATTTCGAACCCCAATTCTTTCTCCAACTTTGCCCTTCTATATGTGTGGACCGGGCAGTCAAACAGAACGTGAAGGACGGACTCTGACTCCCCGGGGTCGCAGACGCATGACGGACTCTCCTTGCACTTGAAACGATACAAGTACTCGGAGAATCCACCATGCCCCGTCAACACCTGGGTGACGAGTCCGTCCACCTCTATCTTGCTGACGATCCTGTATGCCGCCACCGCATCGGGGAAGAACTTCTTCGTGACGCCAGCGGTTTCACCAGCCTGATACCGACCGTTCCACTCGCCAAGAGACCGCATGCGAATGCTTCTCTTGACGAATGAAACGGGACAGCTGTCGTAGTCAAAACGGCGTTTTGATTTAAGTGCGGCCTCTTTGGCCAGGTGATCGGCACGCTCATTCCCCTCCAGTCCTGCGTGGGCCTTGATCCAGAACAGACTTATACGTCTGCTCTGGAGCAAAGCACCACGCAAAAACCCCCGTGCCTCTACGGCTAGGGGGTGGAGGGCCTTTGGGTTCTGCAAAGTTTGGAGCGCCGATAATGAATCGGAGTAGATGCCGACCGATCCGGCCAATTTTTCCGCAGCAATTTGTGCCGCCCGGCATATCGCCAGGAGCTCCGCCTGGTAAACTGTGCAATACGACGGCAAGGTAAGCTTGAGGGCATTGGTTTCGACTGCGCCACTCCATATGGATAGCGCCGCACCCACCTTGCCCTCAATCTTACTGCCGTCTGTATAAATGTTGAAATCGTTCGCATTGTTAGCCGCGAGTTGTTCTTGGTCCACCAGATATTCGAGCTCAATGTCGACATGACAGGCGGGATGTGGCGACTGTAGGGCTGAGGACATCCGCTCGACCTCACGATCTCCTATCCCTGGTTGGGGCACCCCCCTCTTCGCTTCATATAGCTCCGCAGCTTCGCGGACGCGGAGGTCCAGGGGGAGTATCCCAGCCAGTAACAGTGCCGAGTTTAGGGAGACCGTGCGGTATGCCCTACAAAGCTTCTGTGCGAAGCCACGCTGGACCACGTTCAGCTGCTTTTGGATTCCAAGCTTATCCACCGCAGGCGCCCATACGCCGGCGGCATACAGGATTACCGGTTCGACCACCGCTGTGTAAATAATGCGGATTATTCCGGAGTGAAGGCCCCAGCTTATCTTGGCTGCTCGTGCCAGTTGATGATAAAAGGCGACCGCGCGTCTACAGACGTTCGCAACATGGGAGTTGAATGTTAGTTTTCGGTCTATGGTAACTCCCAATAGCTTAATTTCATCGGTCAAGACAATGTCGACCCCGCCCATGTGAAGGCGTGGGTTGTCGTACTTCAGTCTGCGCGTCATAACCATTGCATTGGTCTTTTGAGGCGCAAAACGAAGTTTATTAGCTGTTCCCCACGCCGCGACACGTTCTAGGGCGGCATTGGCCCGCTGCTCGATCTCGAGGGCCGTGTCACCTTCAAATACCATCACCACATCATCAGCAAAAGCCTGTACATACTCTCCACTGGTTTCCAGGTCTCGAAGCAATGGGTCCAAGAGTAAGTTCCATAATATTGGTCCACCGATAGATCCCTGCACACACCCCTTCCCAGTACCTATCACATGCTCTTCTCCACAGTATCTAACTCTAACTCGCCTGTCGCTCAGGTAACTGCTCATAAGTCGCCGGATATTTATGGGGCATTTCTCTTCCACCAATCTGACTTTTATTTTTGGCCACCAAGCGTTGTCGAAGGCGCCCTCTATATCCAATGAGATCAGGACAACTATTTTCTTTCTCTCCAAGTTTTGTCTTATGTGCTTCACTAAGGTATAGAGGGCATCTTCGGTGCTACGCTGGGGCATAAAGCCAAACTGGCGGGTGCTAAGGTTGGGTGCAAGGTGATATTGCAGCCTGGCGACAAGCATCTTTTCCAGCACCTTGCCAAGTACAGGAAGGAGTCCAATGGGACGATATGACTTGGGAGCCGTATAGGTGGGCTTCCCCGGCTTCCGGAGGAAGATCACCGTGGCCTCCTTCCAGGCCCTGGGAAAGTAGTGGAGTGCCAGGCACCGGTTAAACAGGCACAGGAAGAGCTCCGGGTCTAGGTTTATGGTGCGCAGACATATATCAGCGGTGAGGCCATCCGCACCTGGAGCCTTCTTCGGATTAAAGGAGGAGCTTGCCAATTTCAATTCCAGGAGAGTAAAGGGAGGGTCCCGCGTGTCTGAGGTAGTCTCAATATCTATGGATTCGGCCAGGACTCTCACCCGCCGGTGCTCCTCGGAGTCGTGCTCTTCGGAGTCCCCAGGGTAGAAAGTCTCAGCCATGAGACGGGCCGAACTTTTGGCATCGAATTCTATGCCATCCACTATCAGTGGTGGGTCCTCCTCCCGTTTGGTTGTCCTGCCCAGCACCCTGTAAATCCCCCCCCAGAGAGATTCCCGGTCTTGCTTCTCGCAAAAATTTTTCCAAGATCTGGTCTGTGCTTCCTTTTCCTCGGCCTCGTACCTGGTTTTTGCCTCCAGGTACTCATCGACCACTTTGGCGCGACGAATCGGTGCCGCACACCGGATCCTTCTCTTCTTGGTAGCCACCTCGCGCTTTAGCGTCGCCAGCTCGTCGGACCACCATGGCACCGAAAGTGTTTCTTTCTTTTTAATTTTTGGAATTGCATGCTCACTCGCGTCAATCATTGCATGTATGAGTTTGTGTATGGTCTCTTCTAATTGTGTTACTGTTTCTATGTGTGTAATGTTAGTGGCTGTGATATTGTTGGATTGCAAAACTTGGCCCAGTTTCTCATGAAACCGGGTCCAGTTGGCTTTCCGTGTGTTGTATGTTCGTGTTGTACGTTTGATGTAGTTGTGTCTGACGCGTTTGAGGTTTAGCTTAAAAGTGATGCCATTGTGGTCCGAGGTAGTTAGGTCCTCGCATACGCGCCAGTCGTCCACCAGGTCGAGGAGGTCCAGTGATGCCGTCGTAATGTCCACATAGCTGCAGTACCTTTGTCCGCCTCTTATAACGTCGAAGGTAGGAATTTCTCCTTTATTAAGTATAACCAGACCAAGATCTTCTAAGGTGCCACGTAGTTCCTCGCCACGGCGATCCGTCGTGGGA